>CM041804.1:11751456-12116456 GCA_023376895.1 Aspiorhynchus laticeps
ACTCTCAGACACCCACACTTCCGCAAGTGACGTCACTTGCAGTCTTTTTTATTTGTTATTTTATTTTATTTATTGATTATTTTTTAAATTGAATCTCTCAACATTTTACAAAAGTATTCAGGTGGTGAAGACAAGAAAAAAGAAACTAAATTACGAAAGTCACTTGCAATAGCCGCTTGCAACTTTTCGCAACCTGTGACGTCACTTGCAATCCACACAAATCGTGCATGCGTTACTATCTTAACACATTAAGCCATATTAAGTGTTTATGGTTTTCTACGGGAGGTTTAAAAGTGGTTAATGAGAGATGTTGCGCATTGCGTTCATATTCTGCTGCTCAGTGGCCACAGATTTGCGGGTCTTGTCTTTTTCTCCTACAGATGACTTGCAGGACCCTGTATGTTATAGTACTAAATTAGTTTTAATCGTTTAACCACCTCGTTTAACCATCGTCTTGTCTCCATTGGCAACACTCACGATTTGTGTGGATTGCAAGTGACGTCGCAGGTAGCAAAGAGTGCAAGTAGCGATTGCAATTGTGACTTCGTAATTTAGTTTCTTTTTTCTTGTCTTCACCACTGGCTACTTTTGTAAAATGTTGAGAGATTCAATTTAAAAAATAATCAATAAATAAAATAAAATAAAAAATAAAAAAGACTGCAAGTGACATCACTCGCGGAAGTGCGAGTGTCTGAGAGTGCAAGTCTGAAAATGCAAGTGCATGTCTGCAGCCAGACCCTTCTCGCACTGTGTGAACAAATGTCCAGTCAGAAGAACACACACACACACACACACACACACTTACTCGGCACACCGGACACGAGCCGCAGGGGTCGCAGTACTCTGAAAGCTCTCAGGGCTTTGACATCCAGACCTCCTGGTTTACCTGCTCCGTGATGGGCCTCTCCTGGTTTGTGCTCTCCCATCTCAGCTATAACGCTGAAAAGACTGCAAATGGAGCACACAAATCTGGTGAGCTCTACTGTCAGTTAAGTACATCATGTAGCCTTAAACTCTGTCTTGATTAAACCAATTAAATAAAAAAATACAAAATTCTAAATAAATTAAAGCCTTTATATTAAGTTGCATTTATAAGTATGTCCAACTTTACCCAAATATATACAGTAAATTCATATAAAGCAATATATAATATATAGCATATCTCAACTGCTATATTATTGTCCTGTCCTAATTTGCTAAATCCAACAACAGGACATGAAGATATCATAAACATAAAGGTCATGATTTTCTGTAAATCTGCTTTGAAACAATGAGTATTGTGAAAAGCACTATACAAATAAATATAACTTGACTTGAATTTGGAAGTATTGTTTCAAGTAACCTCACACATACCCCACAATGACAATGACAAAATCCAGCAAGTTCCAGCCGCTGCGGATGTAGGCGCTGGGATGCATGACCAGACCGTACGCGAGAATCTTTGTGAATGTTTCGATGGTGAAAATGACCAGAAACACATACTCCACTTGTTCCTAGGAATAATTAAGTAGTAAGTACAAGAGAAATATAATATCTATGACTGAGCTGAAATCAATAGTTTTACTACTTTTAAACAGTTTCTATGTCTTTAAATTGCTGCATCATGTTGTGCCAAATAACTGATAAATATGATGCATCTTAAAATCCCCCACAAATATAGGCTATATATACATAGTTTGGGATAAGTAAGATTTTTAAGGTTTTTTTAAAAAGTCCCTTATGCTCACCAAGGCTGCATTTATTTGATCAAAAACACATGGGGAAAAAAACGTAATATTGTGCAATATTTTTTACATTTTAAAATGACTGTTTTCTATTTTAATATACTTCAAAATATAATTTATTTCTGTGATTCAAAGCTCAATTTTCATCAGCTATTATCTCCCGTCTTTAGTGTACAAAATCCTTCAGAAAACTGATTAAAATTGATTAATAAAAAGTTAAAAATAACAGCTTTTATTTAAAATATAAATCTTTTCTAATGATATAAGTCTTTACTATAACTTTTTATCAATTTAACACATCCTTGCTGAATAAGTTTTAATTTCTTTAAAAGAAAGAAAGAAAAACATTACTGATCCCAATCTTTTGAACAGTAGTGTATATTGTAACAAAATATTTCTATTTTGAATAATATATATATATATATATATATATACATACACACACACACACACACACACAAAAATATATATATATATATATATATATGTATATGTATATATATGTATATATACAACCCGAATTCCGGAAATGTTGGGACGTTTTTTAAATTTGAATAAAATTAAAACCAAAAGACTTTCAAATCACATGAGCAACTATTTTATTCACAATAAAACATAGAGAACATAACAAATGTTTAAACATAGAAATTTTACAATTTTATCAACTAAATGAACTCATTTCAAATTTGATGCCTGCTATAGGTCTCAAAAAAGTTGGCAAGGGGGAAACAAAGGGCTGAAAAAGCAAGAAATTGTCACGCCCCTGGACTGTTTTGTGTTTTTGCTCCACCTGTTCTGTGACCCAGTTTCTCCCTCATGTCTGATTGTTTAATTTGATCCTTAGTTCCCTCCTTACCCTGTCTTTAAAAGCCCCAGTCCTTTCAGTTAGTGTTTGTTGGTCCTTGAATGTCATTCCTTGTGTTCCTGTGTCTCTTTCGTGTTTGGATTTATTAAAAGACTGTGTTTTGAAGTACTCCTCGCTCCCTCGTTCCTTGCTTCCAGGTGATTTGTGACAGAAGGACCAACCAAAACAGTAACCTCTGCGTCATCCCTCCGTTTTGTTTCTCGTTTTTCTCTCAGTGTCTTTTTTTTCCATTGTGCCCCATGGATCCCCTCCTTCGCCCGGAATTCCTCCTCCTCCTGCTGGAGCAGGGGGAGAAATCGCTCGAGGGTCACACCAGACTGTTTCTGGTCCTCGCCAACCTCTCCAGCTACCCGGACGATGCGCTCTGTGCGTTCTATGATGCCGGCTTGAACATCACGTACAGAGCGCCGTCATCCGAGGATGGCCCTCGAGCGAATTTCGCCGCCTTTGTGGAGTGGACAGTGGCGAGACACGGGTCCCCGTTCACCGTCTGTCCCGAGGGGGATCTCGCCAGTGCCACTCAGGATCCAGTGCCCAGCCCACCATCTCCCCGCTGCGCGGAGCGCATGCCCGAGCCCACCGCTGACGGAGAGCCGGAGCCCGCCGTGACCGACGAGCCATCGCCGCACGGAGCGACAGTGCTGAGGATCGCCGCGGAGCCAGAGCCGCTGATGACGTCAGTCAAGGTGTGTGAGCCGGCGACAACGCCTGCCACGACGCCTGTCTTTTGAGAATACCGCGGACAGTGTGAGCTCGGAGAGGAGCTCCGCCCCCTGCGCCGCGGCTGAGGGTGAGCTGAGTATGGAGTGTGGATTGTGCCACAACACTGGAAAAAGGGCCACAGATCCCAAGTCCAGCCCTCCTGAGTCTCCTGAGTCTCCGTCTCTGCTCGCCCTCAGCCCACCATCTATGCGGTGCGAGCTCGGCGGGACTGCCGTCCTCCAGCATCGCCGTGGTCGGAGTTTCCCTCGACTCCGCCTCCAGCCTCCGAGGCCCAGACTCCGCCTCGGCCCATTGACCCGCCGGCTCCACCATGGCTCCTAGCTCCCTCCTCTCCGCCGTGGCCCATCTGTCCACTGGCTCCGCCGGGCTCCCTCGTCCCTCCGGCTCCGCCTTGGTCTGGCGTCGACCATCCTGCACCTCGGGACTCCACTCCTCCGGCTGCGCCTCGTCCCTCTGGCTCCGTCAGGCTCCTTCATCCCCTCAGCTCCTCCTCAGTCCTCTGTCGCTCCGGCTCCACCGCGGCCATCTGGATCCCCATCTCCGCTTCGGTGGCCGGCGCCATCTGCTCCGCCTTGGTCCCCCGGATCCTCCCCGTCGCCCTTGCTCTTCGGTTCTCCGCCTCGGGCTCCTCCTCCACCTGCTCCGCCACCGTGGGCCATCATCAGGGCTGTGGCCTGGGTCCAGCTCTGCGCCTCCTGCTCCGGGTCCCTCCTGTCTCTTCCCTGGCTCCTCCCTCCTTCGTCACCTCCCTGGTCTCTGTCAGCCGGCCCCCTCCCGGGTGCTCGTCCTCCTCCTGAGCCTCCGCCTGGTTCCCACCTGTTCCCCCCCCCCCTCTGTTGTTCCACGGTGCGAGGACGCACCTTCCGGGAGGGGGGACTGCTTTGTGTTTTTGCTCCACCTGTTCTGTGACCCAGTTTCTCCCTCATGTCTGATTGTTTAATTTGATCATTAGTTCCCTCCTTACCCTGTCTTTAAAAGCCCCAGTCCTTTCAGTTAGTGTTTGTTGGTCCTTGAACGTCATCCCTTGTGTTCCTGTGTCTCTTTCGTGTTTGGATTTTAACAGACTGTGTTTTGAAGTACTCCTTGCTCCCTCGTTCCTTGCTTCCAGGTGGTTTGTGACAGAAATCTTGAAAAGATTCAGATGGGAGAACATCTAGCATCTAATTAAGTTAATTGACATCAGGTCTGTAACATGATTAGCTATAAAAGGGATATCTTGGAGAGGCAAAGTCTCTTAGAAGTAAAGATGGGCAGAGGCTCTCCAATCTGTGAAAGAGTGCGTAAAAAGATTGTGCAATATTTTTTACAATTTAAAATGTGTTTTAAAAACTGTTTTCTATTTTAATATACTTCAAAATATAATTTATTTCTGTGATTCAAAGCTCAATTTTCATCAGCTATTATCTCCAGTCTTTAGTGTACAAAATCCTTCAAAAACTGATTAAAATTGATTAATAAAAAGTTAAAAATAACAGCTTTTATTTAAAATATAAATCTTTTCTAATGATATAAGTCTTTACTATAACTTTGTATCAATTTAACACTTGCTGAATAAAAGTTTTAATTTCTTTAAAAGAAAGAAAGAAAAACATTACTGACCCCAATCTTTTGAACAGTAGTGTATATTGTAACAAAATATTTCTATTTTGAATAATATATATATATATATACATACACACACACACATATATATATATATATATGTATGTATATGTATATATATGTATATATACAACCCGAATTCCGGAAATGTTGGGACGTTTTTTAAATTTGAATAAAATGAAAACCAAAAGACTTTCAAATCACATGAGCAACTATTTTATTCACAATAGAACATAGAGAACATAACAAATGTTTAAACATAGAAATTTTACACTTTTATCAACTAAATGAGCTCATTTAAAATTTGATGCCTGCTACAGGTCTCAAAAAAGTTGGCACGGGGGCAACAAAGGGCTGAAAAAGCAAGAAATCTTGAAAAGATTCAGATGGGAGAACATCTAGCAACTAATTAAGTTAATTGGCATCATGTCTGTAACATGATTAGATATAAAAGGGATGTCTTAGAGAGGCAGAGTCTCTTAGAAGTAAAGATGGGCAGAGGATCTCCAATCTGTGAAGGAGTGCGTAAAAAGATTGTGGAATACTTTAATAACAATGTTCCTCAACGTCAAATTGCAAAGGCTTTGCAAATCTCATCATCTATAGTGCATAACATCATCAAAAGATTCAGAATCTGGAGAAATCTCTGTGCATAAGGGACAAGGCCGATGACCTTTGTTGGATGCCCGTGGTCTTCGGGCCCTCAGACGACACTGCATCACTCATCGGCATGATTCTGTCATTGACATTACTAAATGGGCCCAGGAATACTTCCAGAAACCACTGTCGGTAAACACAATCCGCCGTGCCATCTGCAGATGACAACTAAAGATCTATCATGCAAAAAGGAAGCCATATGTGAACATGGTCCAGAAGCGCTGTCGTATCCTGTGGGCCAAGGCTCATTTAAAATGGACTGTTTCAAAGTGGAAAAGTGTTCTATGGTCAGACGAGTCCAAATTTGACATTCTTGTTGGAAAACCACATACTGCAGCTATTACAACCGCATGGCTTCGCAGCCGGATACCTATTTCTGACAAGAATGGGACCAAATTCCAACACCAAAACTCCAGAAACTCATAACCTTGATGCCCAGACGTCTTCAAACTGTTTTGAAAAGAAGAGGAGATTCTACACCATGGTAAACATGTCCCTGTCCCAACTATTTTGAGACCTGTAAAAGGCAACAAATTAGAAATGAGCTAATTTTGTGCATAAAATTGTAAAATTTCTCATTTTAAACATTTGTTATGTTTTCTGTTTTATTGTGAATAAAATATTGGCTCGTGTGATTTGGAATTCTTTTGGTTTTCATTTTATTCAAATTTAAAAAAACGTTCCAACATTTCCAAAAATCGGGTTGTATAAAGCAGCACAACTGTTTCTAACATTGATAATAAATCAGCATATTAGAAGGATTTCTGAAGGATCATGTGACACTTAAGATTAGAGTAATGATGCTGAAAATTCAGCTTTGCATCACAGGGATAAATGATACTTTACAATATATTCAAAATGAAAACAGTTATTTTAAATAATAATATTTCACAATATTACAGTGTTTTTCTGTATTTGTGATCAAATAAATGATTAAATAAATGATCTCCTGCCCTGATGAGCAATAGAAATTTCTTTAAAAAACATTGAAAATCTTACTGATTCCAAACTTTTGAACAGCAGTGTATTATGCTTGAGAAGCAATTTGATCTAAACACACACACTCACTCTCCCTTTCACCTGCTTTCCCTTAACACACATTGCTGAGTTCATTAGCTTTCTGCCCTCTTGACCCACTCAGTACTAAGCTAAAGCTAAAGGCTGAAGGTGCTCTAGGTATCCCTCACATTATTCCATCTAATCATCCGTACGCTGCAGACACTTCTGACTCAACAGACATCAGTGCAACACCATGGCTGACCTGGAAATATCAGTATATGAGCAAAGAGTTCTATATAGAGCATAACTTAAATCCAGATGGATGGTGTTGAGTAAGAAAAATAAAAAAAACAGACAAAAATAGAAACAGAAGCATGGATGCAATCTAAAAGCAACAAGCATTACGATTTGTTGGAATCATTAATGTCTATATTAAATTTTCAGTCACAGAGTAGATCACATGTAGGGCAATGAGCGAGCGGCCATAATGAGAGAACAGATGGTCAATACTCTTATCCTGTTTGGTATTCAGAGCTGTCAGTCAAACTTCAAGCCTAATGCAATTATAGTGTTGCACCGAACATGGGCAGCTCTAAAGAACTTTCTGACCTTCTTTTTATTGGATACCCTCAGTTTCACATGCAGATCATTAAAAAAAATCTATCACAGGCATGTTGTTCAGCCAGGGCTCGTGTAGAAACTAGAGATGTAACGGTATGAAAATTTCTTATCATGATTATAGTGACCAGAATTATCACGGTTATCAGTATTATCACGGTATTATTAAAATGTGCTGGAGATGTTCAAAAAGTACTGACACATAAATCGCTTCACCAAGTTTTATATTTAAAAATCAACAAACGACAAATAAAATGACTTTTTGTTTGCATAATAACTAAAACAGTAACATTACCAATGATGTTCGGATTTTAAATGGCAACTTGACTGACAGTTTAATAGCATGTTCAAATATCTAATGTAAATGTTCAAATAAAACTGAAAAAGTTTTATAAAAAGGTAAACCTCACATTTCAGCCTTTAAATATAGAAAAGGGTTAAGTCAAAGTGATAATTGATTAATAAATGATTATGTATTTTATCTGCTCCATAAATAATTCTACATAACTTATCTGAATTGTTTAAATGTGTAGAATCCACATAAGCTTCTTTTTCATCAACCGGTCAAAATTTACAGCAGGGCATGCAAATTCGGTCCGTTTTTGGCCAGACAGAAACCGCACACAGGCTGAATGTAAATATAAGTCTCTGTAAATCCACTCTCTGACACTAGATGGCACTGATGGAAAAGCTGAATTACAGCTGTTTCCTGTAAACTCCGTGGACAAAGCAGTATTGAGATTAAGAACACTTCTTTAGGTATTACATGGAGCGAAGATGAAAACAAAATGCCATCGAATCTCTTCTGAAGACAGAAGACAGACAGTTTTCCGCCCTGTTTTCACTCAAAACTAAACTGTACTTAAAACTGTACTTTATGCTGGACAGTATTTATTTATCGTGAGTTGTTCAAATCGCGGTAATCGAATACGGTTTTAATGATAATTTAAATATGAAACGGTAATACTAACCGTGGGGAATTTTATCATGATTTATCGTCAAACCGGTAATTGCTACATCCCTAGTAGAAACCATTAAGTACTTTCCATAACAACGCTGTGTCCTAACCTGATGCAAAGTGAAAAGTCTGACTAAACATGAAATCGCTGGATAACATGTAGTTATTTGGCTCAAGATTTTGCACCATTGAGATTTCAAAATGTGTGCGACTAACCAGCAAGACATTGCAGTAGTAGAAACCAAGTAGCTTATTCGATCAAATGTCCTGTCACTATAGTCAGCGTTGACTATAAGCCTTGGTGTAAAAGTTAGCATATACACAAATGGCAGAATTTCTGTACAAACAATACATATTCATAAAACTGTGTTTTCCATGTCATTCCCGTTAAGACAATAAGAAATGGATATAAAATGTTATTCTATGTAATACTATTTTTGTCTAAAAATAAATTAATAATAAAACAGTAAAAGCTAAAATAACTTGTTTTAAAAGCTACAAGTGAGTTTAGGCATTACAACATTGACCATATTGGATATTTATGGTTTATATATAGAACATAGACTTTACCATAAGGTCTCATTTGTTAACATTAGTAACAATGAGCAATACATGTTACAGCATTTATTAACCTTTGCTAATATTAGTTAATAAATATAAGTGCTGTCAAACAATTAATCGCGATTAATCACATCCAAAATAAAAGTTTTTGTTTATATAATATATGTATGTGTACTGTGTATATTTATTATGTATATATAAATACAAACACATATAGTATATATTTTGAAAATATTTACATGTATATACATTTATATATTTATATTCTTATATTTAATATTATATATAAATATATTTAATATATAAACATAACAGATTTTTCTTAAATATATACATGCATGTGTTTGTATTTATATATACATAATAAATATACACAGTACACACTCATATATTATGTAAATAAATACTTTTATTTTGGATGCGATTAATTGCGATTAATCGTTTCACAGTGCAATAACAAATGTTAACAGATACAACTTGTAATCTTAAATATGCATTAAATGAACTAAGATTAATAAATGCTGTAGAAGTACTGTTGTTAGTTCAGGTTAAATAAAATTAACACATGAAACCTTATTGTAAAGTGTTATAAATATAAACAGACTGTATATAAAAATAAGGTATACAGAAATAGGATGCATTTTAATGTTATGGCTGAATTTAGGTATCAATCACATAGATCCAAAGATATTTTCTCTAAATATTTCACTTCTCTCTCTCTCTCTATATATATATATCTATGTCAGCAGCTGAATGTGCTTGGGTGGGGCACAAAGTTATATTATGTGGTTTGATGTATTTTTTGCTGGGGCAATCAGTTTTCACTCACAGTGGCAGATCGTGGTAATGTTGGCAATGCACACTCACCAGATTGTGGTTGGTGGCATTGGAATCGTCTTCAGGAAATGGTTTCGACACACCAAGGGCAACACAGTTGGCAAAGATGGCCAGTAAAATGAATATATCAAAAGGCTTAAAGGTCTCAGGTCAAGGAAACAACTGTCTTGAAAACATACAAGAGAATGCACAAGGGTTGCACATAAACACACTTGGGCAGAAGGATATTTCCACTCCACCAGGGCCAGTGCTGCCATGCGTATCGGGTTGCTGAGAGTCAGGCAGCACAGAGCTCTGGGTGCACGCAGGGCTGATTTGTTAGCTTGTGTGTGCTTCTTGGCTCCTCCAGCTCTCCTTTGCCCTGCAGAACCTGTTGAGTTGAGTGTGTCCGTCTTGCTGGGGTCAGCCAAACCGGCCCCATCTGAAATAAAGGGTTTTCTTATTAAAACTATGTTGCCAACAAATGACCTCCATTTAATTCAAATATTAAAGGATAAGTTCACTCAAAAAAGAAAATCTCTCTAAACATACATAATTTTTTTCTTCTGTAGAACAAAAAAGAAAAAAGAAAGTGAATGAGGGCTGACAGTAGCACTTTGGTTTACGGACCAATTCTTACTATTAACTAGTTGCTTATTAGTATGCATATTACTAACATATTTGCTGTTTATTACTCATAAAGCACATATTAATGCCTCATTCTGTATGACCATATTTTAGATCCCTAAATCCTACCTCGGTAACACTTTAGTATAGGGAACACTTATTCACTATTAACTACGACTTTTCCCTCAATAAATTCCTAATTTGCTGCTTATTAATAGTTAGTAAGGCAGTTGTTAAGTTTAGGTATTGGGTAGGATTAGGGATGTAGAATAAGGTCATGTAGAATAAGGCATTAATATGTGCTTAATTACTACTAATAAATGGCTAATTCTAGTAATATGCATGCTAATAAGCAACTAGTTAAGAGACCCTAAAATAAAGTGTTACCCCTACCTCATACCTAAACTTAGCAATCATCTTACTAACTATTAATAAGCAGTAAATTAGGAGCTTATTGTGGCAAAAGATGTAGTTAATGAATTAGTTAATAGTGAGAATTGGTCCCCAAACAACTAAAGTGAGACCAAACTGACAAGCTACAAATCAGCACCAGCACATTATTCAAATATTTCCCTTTGTGTTCATATGTGTTCAGAGTCAATGATGACAAAAAAATCATTTTTGGGTGAACTCTGTAATCACATCAACTCGCATCACAAAACACAAAAGTGACACCAAAAATAAGTGTTGAAGCTAAACTATAAAGGCAATAATATAAGATATATTAGCATCCAGTGAGATTTATGTGATCAGTTTCTAATGTTCAGAGCCTATGATGTTTCATAAACATTATGCATTGAAAACAGTCTTCTGGCAGCTTCTTCAAAAACAACGACTTGTAAGTCGAGCTACACTGCATACTAGTTAATCATACATACATTTTGAATTTCCTATTCAGCAGAACCTTATAAAAATGTTAAGTAAAAAAAGAGGCCAGATGTGGCCAACAGATCGAAGTACAGTTAAGAAGCCTTATAAGGGATCGGGCAGAACTAGTGACCTAGTTCTAAGAGAAAAGTAGCCTACAGCTAGTATTTGATACTCCAAGAACACAATGCCCATTACAAACTCAACACATTACACTACGATTGCTATAAAAGGATTATTAAAACATCTATCTGTTGCAAGAAATGCAAGGATGTGAACTGCCAATGCAAACATGTAATTAAAAATTTGAAGAAATTGTTACTGCACCTAAAATTGATGGGCTAATTTCTATATTTTAATTTTAAAATGTAATTAGTCAATAACCTGTTTATTGTTTTAGTTGAATAATGACAAACGTCTGTTCTGCGTAATGCCTGTCTACTGTAGGCTACTGACAGTGTTTCCAGTGCAGGTGTTGTTATATCTCTCACCTTTCGGCACCGCATCCATGTCCACAACTTCTTCAGCACCGTCTGCTGCTTACTCACACAAACTCACAATAATTTATAACAGCTTTCATATCTATTGACTGTATCTATCGAGATGAGCCGCGTCGCGAGCGACCAGGTGAAACAGCTCACGCGCGCCGCACTGAAAACACGCAACTCAAAACACGTAAATTAAAAGCTAGCTCCAAAGACCAAAACATTTTTTCTTAAATATATTTCTACGAATAAAAACACGTGGATTGTTCTATGTGAAACACTCATTAAGGAAAACGAGTGTATAATCTATCCTCGTGTGACCGCAGGTCCCGGTGTAGCAAGGATTAACTGATGTGAGCCGGTTAACAGGGATGATGCTGAAACCTCTCAAGAGGAGGTGGAGACACGGGGACAATTCTGGACGCCTTGAAGCATGTTAACCAAATATGTTGAAGTTTTTTTCAGTAAAATTATTTTTTTTTAAATCGGAGAAAAAGAAAAGCAGAACATGAAACGAAACTATACTTTACGAGTCACATTCCTATACTATAAATTAATTGTAATGATCACAGCGCCTCTAAGCGGTACCAGATGAAAAAAACAAAGGCTGCAGATATATGAAAGTTTATTTATTATAACCACTGCACTGGACGAGCATTTCCTGAAAATACAAGGCAGCTGATGCTGTAAACATTAAATATGCAGGAAATACAAATTTCTTCATTGTTTTGAAGGAATGAACACTTAAGCACGGGCTTAAACCAGATGACTCAAATAAAGTAAGAATGATCATATGTATGTTACATTTCTTAGAGATTTTAATCAGCCAGGTCTGTGGTCTGTTCTGTAACACGTCTATGACTATGTATCTCTCGTTAAAATGAGATCAGACATTTTTCCCAACAATGCCAATTTGGGATGCACAATCCACATAAATGGAAACATGGTTCATTTTCTTGGTCAATAATTTGTGTTGCAATAACTGAGAAGTATTTACCTTGGCACTTTGTAAAAGAGCAAACACAAACGATGGCACAACTTGAAAATAAAATAACATAAAAAAAAAACTCAATCAGAAAAAAATAATATTTGGTCATGTAATGAACAGGCAAAAAAGACACTATCTTCAGATATCCTTCAAACACAATTCACAAAATCGAGCTTTCCTCACAGAAAATACATGTAGGGATGGAATAAAGTGTAGGCACAATTAAATCCACAGAATGGAGCAATAATGCTGTTACTCACATAAAAAATGTGCATTGAATAACACTAACCTACATCCTATTTACAAGACATTATATTGCTGTTTTTATATTTGGACACCTAATAGTTATACACACCTGATCTGTAATCTCACATTTTGCTTTCATTTTAGCAATCCTTCATATACTGCATCATAATTTAATCCTGTCCACTGGGCCCTTCCTGCATTTCTGAGACTTTAGCAATATGCCGTACATGATTTGCCAATATCTGTTCTCATATATATTTTAGGACATGTAAGAAGCTCCTAGGATAGAAGGGGTGAGCGATAGCACAGTTAGGTAATAGTAAACACAGTTATGATCCAGCCTCTTGTTCCTGTCCCAGTGCTTCCAGCAGCAGGCCCATAGGAGTCCTCTTCAATCCTATACTCTCCAACTTATTCTCCAGTTTATTCTTAAGGTTTCGGAGTCTCACTGAAGCATGGATAATGATCACTGCGAGGAGAAAGAGTCAGAGAGGAATGTTACAGCCGATCAAGGTATCATTTCATTATTTATGCAAAGTATTAACAGCACAGGAACAAGTGACAATATTCAATGATCTAATGAGATATTGACACTTTTTAGTGTTAGAGACAAAAAAAAAAGACTTATGAGGCAACAAAGAATACTAACTTAAAATGGGGAATGCAATGCCAAAGAGGAAAACAGCTACCCCTCCTAAAACAGACAGAAGAAGGTAGCTGGAGCCCAATATTGCAGCGAGGGACATCGATGGATGATTCCTCCGGAATCGTCGGATTACGGCCTTGTTTTCAGCCGCCCAGACAAACCCCAAGAACAGAAGGATCACAACGGTTGCCCCAAGAATCAGCTGGAGTGGTTGGAAATACCTGTTACAATTACATGCACAAAAGAAAAATAGATGTAAAATAAATAAATACATGATAATCAGCATCATCATTAAAAAGAATAACACTTACCTAAGAATACTTACAATAATTAAAAACAATATATACAATGAATAAAACAATTCTATATATAGCTTTTATTAATATTGTGATCTTGTATTTTTATATTTTCCATTTTCATTTAATTAAATGTTTCATCATTTTGTTGTGTTAAATTGTTTATGAAGTTTTTATTATTTTTAATTTCATGTAGTAAAACTTTAACCTTAATAGTCTTACAACTTTATTACTTTTTCTATATATAGGCCAACATAAATATTTATGTTTTTATTT
Source organism: Aspiorhynchus laticeps (assembly GCA_023376895.1). Taxonomy (NCBI): domain Eukaryota; kingdom Metazoa; phylum Chordata; class Actinopteri; order Cypriniformes; family Cyprinidae; genus Aspiorhynchus; species Aspiorhynchus laticeps. The sequence goes on from CM041804.1 coordinate 11,765,411, forward strand.
ACTGTAAATATGTTGTTTACTGTAAATTTTATTCAAGTTCTTGTGATGATTCTTGACCATTTTTCATATTTTTAATATTATCTTTACATGGGATGGGTATGAGAGAGAACTATATAGGTAGTGGCAGATTACCAACAAAACAAGTATTTTATATACCTATCAAAACCATTAAAACACACTACATTATCATTTAAAACTGAAAGTCAAAACAGACACGTAAATGTTTGTAATGCAACGACTGCTTAACCATTTTTTCCATTTAAGTCATATTATAAAATGATTATTTGTGAGGCTATTTTAAAAAGGCATTCAAAACAGAACACAACACAAATGTTGTTAGTCGTTTGGTAACAGAAGAGCAGAGAATAGGTCTGAATGAACAACACGTCGCTGGTGTTGTCTTACCCGACTAGAAGCAGAAATGCCACGGCGGAGGCGAAATAGTTGGACTGGTAATACAGCAGGTTGTTAATGATCCGGTTATTCAACCGATCTAAGTTACGGACATCAGGCGCTGAGAATCGGGCCGAACCCAGCAGAAAATCGTCCAGGGTTCGGAAAGGCGGAGGCTGAACATCCACCATTTTTGAAGCTTTTGATGACTACATTTACCAGCATGCATTGCAAACCCACGGCACTGAAAATAATGAGAAAAGCTGTCACATACACAATACAAAAAGGCGTTTTTTTTTGTCTTCTATAAAACTCATAAAAATATCTTGTCATCATGAGATATGTGGTGTTAGATTAATTGCATTTCATAAAATGTCAGTAGGCTATCAAATGAGTATGTTTCATTTGCAGAACAAATTCCAGAAAGCAAAGTCCAGAAGCATTTATTATAGAATAAAAAAAAAAAAATATATTTGTTTCTATATATGCCGCGTTCTAACATTTAAAACTGTGTTTCTGTGCGAATTGTTATGTTTAAACTCTAGTAAGCAATAATTTGTAGAACTGAAAATACAAATAAATGCCCAGAATTTTATTCACCATTCTATTTCTTTATGCTTTATTTAAAACCATAATTTTTCAGAAAATTCAAAATGGGGAAAAAATGTGGTTAACAGGTGTATGAAATGCAGTTAACAGTGTATAGATTCTTGTCGGGCTTGACTCGAGAGTTTAAAGAAGAGAATTTTGATTCCAGCTCAAACATAAATGCAAAAATATACTTATGCCTAAAGAATGTGTGTGTGGGTGCCTGAAGAGTGAGGGGATTTGGAGGTCTTGCACCAACTTTGGGGTTCCACCAACTTACCTCTGACATTTTTAGTGCAGCAACAAAAAATAAATAAAACAATACAAATACAACAGGGTTCCAGCTCCATTATTAACATATCTAAAACAATATACATCTAAGCATCAACCATAAAATACTTTATTGAGACAGGTTATACACACATATCCTCTTAAACATCTCCCGTTTCTGTAGTACTTCAAAAATAAATAGTCAAAATTAGTCAAAATCCAATTAAAAAAAGACATTACACAAAGGTTGTGATAAAGAGAGCGTAGGAAAATAATCAGTACCAAACAGGAGAGACTGAAAATATGGAGAGGACTTAAATTTACTTTGGTAGAGAAACATTAAAGTTGAATATAATCTTTAACAATGGTGTCCCTCCTGACTGCACATTGTGTTTTAGAGATAAATTAATTTCATTTAATCAGTAAAAAATGGACAGGCTATTTTCCATGCAGCTTGAATGGAAAAGAGCCAAAGTCTCTGAAAGATCTAAATTATAATAACTCAAGAAGATCTGAAGCAAAATCTAAAATAGATCACTGGTGTATCAACAGTCAGGTTCAGGTCATGTATTAGATTAAGAAAAACCTTATATAAAATGTACTGTAGCTTTTCATTGCTTGTTTCCATAACTGCATCAGTGATGTAAAAATCTAAATTTGAACTATTTTAAAATGAACTTTCACAGCAATCATTATTCATGTCTTCTTGCAAGTTAATGACATACCTGGAATATCCCTGCATGATCTAGTTAGCTATACAGTATGTTTGTATTAGTATGAGATGTTCAAACAGGCCTGTATGAACTATACAAACGTAGATTGAGTTCTGCCTCATGTATGCTTGATGAAAATCTTTGGGTGAGGGTGACAATATTCCCTTTCAACATGACAAAATACAAGTTTATATTACAATTCATACAAATGGCATACTGCTTGCCCCTGCTGGCCATCTAATAGAGGACGAGAGGTTCAGGAGGATCCCCCTGTCTAAGAGGGGGACTGTAAACTATGATAAGGGTCCTAAACTTCTAACAATCCTCTCTTTTTCACAGTCTATAATATTACAGTCACCACCGCAACAGTGATTTTACTGATACTGTCCATAACCGCGTGTTTCTTGGCCTTCTTTCGGGGGAAGCTGACTCGGGTCCTCCGCAAAAGGATTCGCTGTAGAGGAAGAGAAGATGCAGATAATGAAGACCTCTAAAACAGCTTCAACAAAACAAAGTGCAAAACAAAACTAAAGGTAATACAATTTTTACAATGTAATAGATATATGTTAAAGAGAGAATTTTAAAGTAAGGAGCCCTGCAAATAATATGGAACGTGGAAAACACGATATTGTGGCCTCAAATTATTAATTTGTTCACTCGTTTTAGATAAATTGTGGCCACGTCGTACTAATTAGTTCTCATTTTTGGTAAATTGTTGCCACACTGTGCAAATTCGTTTTCTCGTTTTTGGTAATTCAGGGCCAAATTGTACTAATTTGTTTTCTTGTTTTAGTTAAATCTTGGCCATGCTGTACCAATTAGTTTTCTTGTTAAGTTTAATTGCTTGGCCATATTGTACTTGTTTGTTTTCTTATTTTTGGTAATTGTTGCCACATTGTACTAATTAATTTTCTTGTCTTAGGTAAATTGTAAACTTGGCAATGTTGTACTTAATTGTTTTCTCATTTTTGGTAAATTGCTGCCACATTGTACTGATTCATTTTCTTGATTTAGGCCACATTGCATTCATTTTCTGGATTTTAGTCAATTGTCATCCTGTAATAATTAGATTCCTTGTTTCATGTAAATCGTGGTCACGTTGCACTAGTTAATTCATGGCCACAATATCTGGTTTTTCTTCTACATGTCATGCATGGATAATTCACCCATATTGTTTGAAACCAAATAAATTTTTGTCAAAGAAAATAGGAATGAATTTTAGACATGCTTTATATTTCTCAAAAAAAGAAAAATCCTAGATATTTGGAACAAAATGAATTTGCATTGATGTGTGAACAGTTCCTTTAAAGTTAATCAACTCTCTGAATCATTCAAACCTACAAATGTAACTCACGATTCTGAAACTGCTGTGCTGTGTATCTTGTAAGAAGTATCCCAAATCCCTCGATTAGGGCAAGCAGAATCCCCCCCATCATTGCAGAGCCCACCATGGCTAGTGGACCACCTGAAATTCAAACAAAGCACATAATTCACACCTCTCCAGTCTGCAAACTCATGATACAATTGTAATTTGAAGAACAAAGATTAATGCTGCATATACTAATACATAATACTACAGATCATCAGATGATCAAAACCAGTAGGTTTTTATATCTCCAGTGTCTACATTTTTGGCCCAATTTGTAGTCGGGACAAGTCAATGCTACAATAGTTGCCGAAAGTCACACTGCAGATTTTTAGAAGCTGTAGTTGATAGATTTCAAAGAAAATTGTGTGGTTTAATGGAAACAGGCAACAACTTTTAAGCTTAAGACTATGATTCCATCCAGATGGAGGACATCAAACATGTTTGATATTCTGAGCCAATTGTGGAACACATATTGTTTACATATTTCACGCTAGTCCGTTAGCAATGAGGCACATGCTTCTGCTTGAGTTTATTGTGAAAGTCTGTTATAGTGTGTAATCCTCAGTCGATTAGTGTATGGTGCCCAGTTTTTCTCTGTAACTATTTACAAACTCGACAAGATGACTGTATGTATAAAATCTGTTAAAAGCTGTGTTGTGTATTCCAGCCTTATTGTCTAACATTATGGAATAATACTGATAAAAAAGAACAACGCCTATCATGCTAAACGTACTGCGAGCAGCCAGTATAGCTCCAGTCATGGCTCCACTGGTGATGGAGTTCCAAGGGTCTTCTTTCCCCCGCAAACGCACCAGACCACAGTCTATGGTGGAAAAGAGGCCACCCCATACAGCAAAACTACCTGCAGGAGAAACAAACCATGCCACAATTGATAGTGAATCACTGCTGTACAAAACGCTAAAACTGTTCATACACAACACAGTTTTATACAACACTATAAACGAACAAAAATGATTCTGCAACATCACCTCCAATTTGTGGTGCTCTTACTCTCACAGCATTTACGCTCCCTCTCAGCCTGTGTCGAACACCCTGTAGTAACAGAGTGTTTGTTATTAGTGGATGTACAGGAATGTGTATTAGTAATAGTAATATACACACGTGGTCAGAATTGTTGGTACCCTTGGTAAATATGATCAAAGAAGGCTGTGGAAATTAATCTGCTTTGTTAATCCTTTTGATCTATTATTTTTTAAAAATCACAAAAATTTAATCTTTCATTGGAGAATAAGAATTTAAAATGGGGGGAAATATCATTATGAAATAAATGTTTTTCTCTAATACACATTGGATACAATTAACGGCACCCTTTTTCTGCAATACATTTTGAAACCTCCATTTGCCAAAATAGTAAAGGAGTTTTCTCCTATAATGCCTGATGAGGTTAGAGAACACCTGATAAGAGATCAGAGACCATTCCTTCACCCAGAATCTCTCCAGATCCTTCAGATTCACAGCTCCATGACGGTGCTTCTTCTCTTCAGTTCACCTCACTCATTTTCTACAGGGTTCAGGTCAGAGGACTGGAATGGCCAGCAGAAGCTTGGTTTTGTGCTCAGTGAACCATTTTTGTGTTGTTTTTAAGGTTTGTTTTTGGATTATTGTCCGGTTGGAAGATCCAAACATGGCCCATTATAAGATTTCTAACAGAGTCAGTCACTTATTAATTTTTTTATCTGTTGGTATTTGATAGAATTCATGATGCCATGTGTCTAAACAAGATGTCCAGGACCTCCAGCAGAAATATAGGCCCACAACATCAAAAATACAGCAGTATATTTCATTGTACACATGGGGTACTTTTTATCCCTGTGTTCACCAAACCCATCTTGAGTGTTTGCTACTAAAAAGCTCTTTTTTTTCATCTGACCATAGAAGCCAGTCCCATTTGAAGTTCCAGTCGTGTCTGATAACTGAATATGCTGGAGATTGTTTTTGGATGAGCTAGGAGAATTTTTTTTGAAACCCTCCCAAACAACATGTGGTGATGTAGGTGCTGTTTGACCATTTTTTAAAAGGTTTTCTGACCCCGAAACTCAACCTTTTTCTGCAATTCTCCAGCTGTGATCCTTTCTAGAGTCTTTATCCACTCAAACTCTCCTCCTCACCGTGCATTAGGACGATATAGACACATGTCCTCTTCCAGGCATTTTCGTAACATTTTCTGTTGATTGGAAATCCTTAATGATTGCCCTGATGGTGGAAATGGGAATTTTCACTGCTCTAGCTCTTTTCTTAAAGCCACTTCACTAATTTGTGAAGCTCAATTATCTTTTGCTGCACATCAGAAATATATTCTTTGGTTTTTCTCATTATGATGGATGATTAAGGGAATTTGGACTTTGTTTTCCCTCCTAGTTATATTTCTGTGAAACAGGAAGCCATGGCTGGATTATTTCATGTTCATAATCACCCTGGAGTGCTCAAAATTGTGAATATGAATGAGAACATATTTCAGATATATTTTACTCATAAGAACTTCTAGGGGTACCAGTAATTGTGTCCAACATGTATTTGAGAAAAAAACATTTATTTCATAATGATATTTCCCCCCATTTTAAATTCTTATTCTCCAATGAGAGCTTAGATTTTTGTGATTTTTTTAAATAATAGATCAAAAGGATTAACAACGCAGATTAATTTCCACAGCCTTCTTTGATCATATTTACAAAGGGTACCAACAATTCTGACCACGTGTAGCTCAGTTGTTTTGTTGGTGACAGTGAAGCTTACCACAGGTGCGTTTCGAAAGCCTTTAACAGACTGGAACACCCCCCCTCCAATGGCCCCCATGGTAAACGCACCACCACAGTCATCAACTATCCTCCATGGACTAAAAAAATATAAAATAAAAGAGCTATATGTTTAAGTCATTATTCCTATGCAGCCTACTTTTCATATTTGATGCTTTACCTTCTAAGACCTCTAAATGATCAACATAAAACTTTGCTGAAAAAACTGTTGTACACAACCTACTACATGCCTTTTACATGCCTTACTATATCAAAGTGTATATTGTTTTTGCAAGTAAAAGGCCTTTTAGCATTTTAAAAACGTCATGGTTCGTGTGTATTTTTGCTGTGAAATGTAAGAATAACTTCTATATTGTTAGTAATATTTCAAGATAAACACTTATTGGACTTAATCAAATTAGGTTTACTTGATTATCCTTACATAATATTTTTTGAAAAACCATGTAAAAATGAATTAGCAAATATGATCCATCAGGCTTGTACATCTCACGATCATAATTGTATTGCATTGCATTATATGTTTTGCCCCCACAATAAAAACTACAGGGCTTTGATCAAAAACTAAGCATTTAAACTTCACCTTACTAAGATATATTGTAAGGAGATATAAAGCGACAACTGATATTTATATGTATTTCATGTAAGAAGACTGCTATACTGTTATAAATATTTTGCTGATTTCCAAATCATCAGAATTTCATCTTATATATATATGCATATATATATATGTGCCATATAAACCATATATCAAATATTATACAAAACATAAAACACATTTGCAAACATTTTTGAAGATTTTCTATTATATTTTGTCTAATTGTTCAATAAAGTTTTCTATTGAAAAAACGTATTTTTCTGACTATTATGTCATATGGCAGGCTTTACTGGGATAAATCTATTAACATGTCAACTTGATACAAAACAAGGAGTTAAAGCTGCCAGTGAAGTAACACCGCGAGTTTATTATGCCCCTTCACTTCTGAGCACTGAAGCGAGATGAGATCCCACATGATAACATCATGTCAACAGTGTGTGAACTGTGACAGCAGCTACTTTAGAGAATGACAGCGGAGAAATAAATCGACACCGACACGAAAGCACACGAGAGCACAAACTGCTTCAAATAGCAACTGCGTCCTATCATGACCTGAAGTGCGGAGCGGTCAGAAGTGAAGAGAGCTTGTACTTTACCAGGGTTCACGAGCATACTCCTCCATGATAACCTGCTGACGTCAGAGCGCTGCTTACGCAGATTTCCGTGACAGGAGGTTCAGTAAACCAATGAACTGTTAACTGGTGGTGTTTTGTTTTGTTTTATTTTTTTATTTTATTTTTTATTGCAATCTTTAAAACAACGAACATACAAGGGCAATAAATATATTAAAAAAAAAATATATAATAATAAACAAAGACATTTTTTATAATAATATGAAAAGCAATAAGAAAATCACATTTCCATAACAAGTACAAAGTTACAAATTATTCAAATAATAAATTTAAGGCTTTAAAATATTTTTTTAAAAAATCGCTTTGTTATTTCTTGTTTCTTTTAATGTATACAATAGTGACCTATTTCTATTTTAAAATGAGTAAAATTAATTTTGAAGTCAACAATATACATAGCCTACTCTTAAAAAAAATAAAGAGTTGTTTTGTTTTACTAGACACATTTGTCCTTAAAAGATACATTTAAGCAGGCTATCTTTGTTGCAAGGATTAAAGACACTTTCTATCAATTGGGTCAATAATATGTGATTTTCAGTCGGGATTTTTCTGTGATGTTTTCGGATAAACAGATCCGAGTTTCGTTTATAACCGGATCTGAAATCACGAAGAGCCCTGTGACTTGAGGACCGTATCCCGTAGTCCAGTCCTATATACTATAATATTAAAATACGAAATATTTTTGTAAAATTAGATATAATGTTTTTTTTTTTTTTACAGACACATAATCACGCATAATAATACAATCACACATTATAATATTTAAAAACAAAACAGCAGATATTAATGCATAACCCTTAGCGTTCCTGGACAATGAAAATAAGTACATTAAATGATAATTTAATAATTTCATAGATTCGCGATAACTTAAAGTAATGCATTGACAGTCGCTTGGCGATGACGTTGCGAGCGTCCAAATAGGCCGACAGATGGCAATGTTTATTTGTTTTATTTGGTCCAGTGGACCACCCTACATTTTAACTGATGGACAACGATAAATAAATGACTATAAATAGTTATAGTTGCATGTTACAAATGTGTTTATATAAATATCGTATAACAATAAATGACATTTTCTTGATTTTGCGCCTCGCGCGCTACAGTGCAAGTCATTCAGGGGCAGAATAAGCTAGTAGCTGTAGTTGTCGATGTTTTCCGAGCGAGGGCGAATGTGTGCGACCCGTGTTGTAACATGCCAATAAAGTTTTGGTTGCCCTTGTAGCGTATAATATCGGGGAGATCCTGTTCTTCAGTCAGTTGAATTGTCCAGGGTTTATTTGCGTCAAATCATGCTGTGCGTCTTGACCAGAACTGCGGTAAGTGATGATTATCATAATGTATAATGTACAAACGCAGTGACTTCAACAGTTTATTGAACGTCTGCCAATAGTAGCCGTAACGCCCCATGAATAGCTTTTGATGTGCTGCTTGTTTTTTTATTCTTAATTGCTACCTGATCTAAAACATTGTATGCATTTGTCGTGCATCATTTCGACTGTGGTTACGATCGTCTAAAATATGACATGTTGAGACGACACTCTTAATTACAGGACAAATCAACAACAAAAGTGTCAAGAAACACACGGGTGGCACTGCATGCACTTTGACAACGATCTGTGTTTACCGTGTCGTGCAGTAGTCTGTTGAAACAAGTTTATTTACTTGTTTTTAAACACTGTGCTGGAAGGTCGTCGAGAAAGATCAGTTTTTAGAAACAGCAGAAAGAAGCCTCAGATGTATACAGTGTTGGAATAAACTGATTTTTTATTAAGTGACCGTTTTATTTGCCATTTAACTGTTTTTCAGGGGACTTTTTAACTTTTAGGAGGATATTTACATATAAAACGCACAGTGCATTTAAGATACCAAAATGAAAGGAATTATAGTAATTTGAACAACTCGTTTGGACACATGACCCCGATCTAGAAGAATAACTAGATTAAGAGTAACGAGGTTATTATTATTTTGTAAAATTATAATAATGATATTTTATATTTATTTTTTAAAGAACCTGTGATACTTTTTTTCAGGATTCTTTGATTAATTAAAAGTTAAAAAAGCACAGCATTTATTTAAAATATAACTTTTGTAACAATATACGTTGAAAAGCTTGAGATCAGTATTTATTTATTTTTTTTGAAAGAAATTAGTTTTCATTCAGCAAAGATTTGCTAAATTGATAGAAACCGTGATCGTAAAGTTTGATATTGTTAGAAAACATCTCTATTTTAAATAAATTCTGTTCTTTTTATTTTTTATTTATCAATGATCATGGTATTATGAAAGTATCATGGGTTTCAAAAAATAATTAATAATAATAAATAAATAAAATAAAAAAATAAGCAGCACAACTATTTCCAATATTGATAACAAATCAGCATATTAGAATGATTTCTGAAGGATCATGAACCGAAGACTGGAGTAATGATGCTGAAAATTCAGCTTTGCATCGCAGAAATAAATTACATTTTAAAGTATATTAAAATAGATGAACATTCTTTTAAATTGTAATAATATTTCACAATATTACATTTCTTTTCTGTATTTTTGATCAAATAAATGCAGGTTTGATGAGCAGCATAAGACACTTTCATAATGCTGCATAATTATCAAAAATGGTAATATAATAAAGTCCTTTCACGTCACCATTTCGCCAGCCTACACTTCACATAATTGGCCTGTAGGTGGCACTTGGGCTTCATTAACTATGATAGCTTCATGAAATAGTAAACGGTGCATCATACATAAATGTATGTGTATTGAACACTGATTAACCGCATAAAACCGTGTGCTTTTATAGTCATTTAGTATCCATTTTCCCAGCGATGTAATTTGATTTATAAAATGAGACAAACCGCAGATCCAGATCGCTCCACAAATAAGCTCGTCTGTCCCATGCAATTTTCAACCGATTTATGAATAGACCAATTTCATGTTAGTAAACATTGTGACGTTTTTCTGTGGGCGGAGCTTAGGTGGTGGCAGAAAGATTCCACTGACCGCTTCACTAACACTAGCTATGAAGTCTCTTAGCTTGTTTTTTTAACAATAACTTGAGAAATTCCGATTTTACCTGCATAGGTAAGGGCTGCATACCTGCATACTGTCCGGGACCGCTTTATTTGAAAAGGTTAACGGACCTTTAACGGCTTTAAGGGACGAAATTGGCCGACCTGTAAGTTACTCACTCAAAGGATGGATGATCTGACAGGATTCCCTCCGGTTGAGTGACTCACATCTAACGTCTATTGTAAAGACAAACTCACCGTGTATCTAGTCATGAAAATGTAATATATATTTTCAATTTCAACAGGCAACTATTTTTACAGCTACATTATCATTCCAGCCACAATTACTCATAACAATGTATATACAATTACACATGATTAAGCATATAAATCGTCAGTTTGTTGTTTTACACACATGCACACAGACATTAGTTAATACACAACATACACATGCATAAGAAATCTTCAGACGCGCCCATAACAACAAAAGACAATACTTTACTGAACCTTTTCTGATAAGAAGTGTGCGCTGCCTGCAAACGCGAGCTTTTGACGATGGTTTCTGTCCAATCCGCTTGTTTTATCTCGTTTAACCACAGCTGTCGTCGTGTTGTTGTTTTAGTTTTTTTGTCTGGCAGTGGCAGCAGCGTTAACATTTCAATTTCAATATTCTGACTTTATTCTCGCAATTCCGAGATTATATCTCACAATTATTATAAGAAAAATCAACTGGTCATTCTCTCTTTTGAGTTATATCCCACACATCTGGCTTTTTTTCCCCTCAGAATGGACAAACTCGCTATTGTTGAGTTAAATCAAGTTATAAAGTCCGAAATACGAAATATAAAGTTGCATTTGCGAGAAAAAAAGTCTCAAAAAATAATTGTGAGACAAAATAGGTAATGTTAAATGTAAAATGTTATAGGTTTAAATAGTATTTCATGCTGTAACTGTTGGGCATATATAATATATTCCACATGAACTGTATGCGAATATTATGTAGACCAATTGTTTAAATCAAATGCATGCTTTAAAAGTAGAGTAATCATAGCAGGTTTCATTCGTCTGTCCGTTTAAACGTCTGCGTTTAGCTTCAAATGGCGTTTTTGACGACAGTATTCTATAAAAAAAATATTTGCATTCCGATTCTGACATCCAAAGGCACAACAATACATTTTATCTCTTATTCCGTGGATTTTTCCCATTTCACTCCGCTTGTTACCGCGCGTTTCTGCCACCACAATGCGCGCGCAGCTGCGAGTGACGTAACTGTTAGGGATGGGCGGATCGATCCTAAAGTATCGATACTTTCGATACTGATGTATCGAAGAAGAAAAAAAACAACCTTTCCCTTTATCTTTCTCTCCTTCCCTTGCTAGCTTGTACTTATTTGAACAATGTCTGAGACTTGGTGTTACGAGCACTTCCTCTGTCTGATTGCCTCTTCAAGATGAATCGCTTTATGTACTCCCCAATTGTAAGTCGCTTTGGATAAAAGCGTCTGCCAAATGACTAAATGTAAATGTAAATGTGATGTTGTATCGAAAGGATCGATCCTCACATAAAAATATCGATTCTAAAGTGCATTTTTTTAACCACTATTTCTATTTATTAAAAAATAAAATAAGCTTCTACTGTAAATGGAAAAATAGACTATATTAGCGAACAATTGTGTTGGATAGAGCTATTTCTCCTGCTCATCGGAACACATGCAAATGCTGAAAGACAGAAGCAATCAATCACAGACAGCGTTCGCTGCGGACGCATGGCTCAGTCACAGTTCCAATAGAGCTGCGTTTCCCAAAAGCATCAGAAGCATAAGTAGATCATAAAAAACCATTGCCACATTATTACATTACATTACATATCATTATTACTATATATAAAATTAATTGTGAAAAATGCATCACGATTTTTACACAAATATGAAGCAGCAATAATAATCAGAAATGTTTCCTGAGCAGCAAATGATATTAGATTTATTTCTGATGGATTATGTGACACTGAAGACTGGAGTAATGATGCTGAAAATACTGCTTTGATCACAGATACATTTAAAATTACATTTTAAAATAGGCCTATTAAAATAGAAAATAGTTATTTTAATGGTTATATTTCACAATATTGCTGTTTTTCCTGTATTTTTGTTCAAATAATTGCAGCCTTGGTGAGCATGAGACTTATTTAAAAAATATTACAAAATCTTACTAACCCCAAATGTTTGTGTACATGTAATATTTATTTTAAATAGGCTAGTTTGTGTAAGTAAATTTAAACTGGTTGTTAAAAGTTAAAATGGATTCTGTTATGTTCTGTAATAGCTGTTAATAAATCTGTCAGAAAAGAAAAATGCTAAAGTTTGACCTTTAGGGGTACAGGAGCCTGGCAGCCTTTTTTTAAAAATTAACCATGGTTTTATTACAGGAACCACAGTATTTGTAGTAAAACTGTAGAAACCACAAATTTACCATGGTAATAATAATAATAATACATTTGAGTACTTACTGTATGTAACACCATGTTTATTTTTCATGAGGTACGTTACCCTCAAAGGTGCACCTTTGTAACTTATCTATAACCTTAAAGCATTCATACTTGTATGGAACTAATACGCGCCATTTTAGGGGTATAGGTGCACCATTGAGGTTACTGCCCCAGTAAAGGGCTAAAATACAATTTTAGTATATTTCATTTCTGACAGTGTAAACAAAAAAAGGCCTGTGAAATGTTAAAAAAATGGCTTTAAAATCTAATATTAAGTGAGTATAATTACTGTTTATATTCTTTTAATAATTTAAAAGATCATTTTAGTTTATAGGTATCGGTATTGGTATCGATATCGATGATACTGGGCTTGAAAATATCGGTATCGGATCGAAAATGAAATGAGAGGTATCGCCCATCCCTAGTAACTGTGATGTCTACATGAAATTGGTCTTAGAACGGAAAATGACTGCTCCATTTCACATAAACGTCCAATGAAATGTGCCAGATCATGATTGGTTGGTGTATTACATGACAAACGGGCATTGATGAATTATGTAATATTCTAAAATATATAATATATGGATTTTTTATTAAATCGACACACTAACTTTGATTATTGATGATTTTTTTTTAAATATTGTTTGGTTTATCTTTTTTCTTCCGTCGATCTATTCACTGAAAGAACCATATATATGGCTCGAGAGCCTTGGTTTCTGAACAGACTGCTGAATATGAGTCAGTCAAACAAAACACACGCACTATTCCTCAGATTGACAGAAATGTAAAAATAATCAGGAATTTTCAGACTTTTGGGCGATTAGTTACCGTTTTGAGCACATTGTCATGTTAATTATAATTCAATTTGCATTTTGTTTTATTGACTTCAATATCATTGCTATTTGTCTGAGAGGGGCACTTCTGGATAATTTTGAAAAAGGGCAGGGGCTTGAGCCCCCAAAGCCCCCCTTCTGCACGTGCCTGTATCTCAGCCAAATATTGTCTTATCCTAACAAACCATACATTAGTGGAAAGCTTATTTATTCAGCTTTCAGATGTTGTATAAATCTCAGTTTCAAAAAAATTGACCCTTATGACTGGTTTTGTGGTTCAGGGACCAGGGTCACAATTATTCTCTGTATTCTTAGACAAGGACGGGGCTGGTGAAGCCCTGCCGTCTGCTGAGTCCACTGCCGGTTGTCCAGATTTCGGAGCGGCCGCTGGTCCATCAGGAGAGTATGCCAAAGCTGCCGGTTCCACCGCTGAAGCAGACGTGCGAGCGTTATATGGCCTCGCTCGAGCCGCTGATCAGTGAGGAGGAGAAGACGCACACGCGCGAGCTGATGGACGAGTTCCTGCGGTCCGGCGGTGTCGGAGAGAGACTGCAGAAGAGCCTCGAGCGCCGGGCACGCAAAACCGACAACTGGGTGCGTAAAGCACGCACTTCCGAGTGTGAGGAAAAGGGGTGTCAATGGTTTCCTGTTCATGTGCCATAACTGTATTTCACCACTTATTTTTAAGAATTTACTAATAATAACTTACTTTTATGGTATCCAAAATACTTTTGAATTCTATTTTAATACCACTCATAAAACAGCGCTACTTCCTGATAGATATATCACTGAAACGAGTGTGTTGAGAAATCACACACAACTAAAATCTGTAAACAGCAAACGAAAAAAAATTACCCACCTGCGCATGTTAGCCAATCAGGTAATGTGGAGGCGTGTCAATCATTTTCATGTTCTGTTGCTGACATGTCTGTGGAGGCGGGGCTTTGGAGATACTATTTTTGGTAAAAAAAAAATGGGATGCTGTACCTATTCCAAATCTATTTTTAAGTACACAGTACTTTTATTTTGCATGTGTATTAAACCTTTAACTACTCCACATATTCCAGTTATTCCCCCTATGATTGTACGCAGCTCTCTGACTGGTGGATGCAGTCGGCCTACCTGGACTCTCGAATGCCTGTGGCGATGTACACAAGCCCAGGGGTCGTTTTACCCAAAATGCACTTCCAAGACCGTCAGGGACAAATAAGGTGGGTGACAATGGTTGCTTTTATTTGGGCAGTGAGACATAACCAAGCAAATTTGAGTATTGAAGACAATGTGTATTTGAAATATATAACTATTTAAGTGTATTTTAAATACATTACCGTTGTACAAAACACTACCAAAAGTTTGGGGTCAGTAAAATAAATTAATACTTTAATTTAGCAATGCTCATAAAACTGATCAAAAGTGATAGTAAAGAATTTGACTTTGTACCGTACTGTATTTTGAACTTTCTATTCATCCAAAAAATTCTGAAATGTATCACAGTTTCTACAAAAAATACTAAGCAGAAGTTTTCAATTTTGACAAAAATAAGAAATGTTTCTTGAGCAACAAATCAGCATATTAGAATGATTTCTGAAGGATCATGTGACTCTGAAGACTGGAGTAATGATGCTGAAAATTCAGCTTTACATCACAGGAATAAATCACAAATTAATAGATACACACACACACACACACACACACACACACACACATATACAGTATATATATATATATATATACAGTATATATGTGTGTGTGTGTATCTATTAATTTGTGATTTATTCCTGTGATGGAAAGCTGAATTTTATATATATATATATATATCTGTATATTAGGGTTGTCACGATATTAGATTTTTCACACCACGGTTATGTCAGGGTGCGCGGGGAACGAAGGAGCGAGGAGACATGGAGAATCTTCAAACATTTAATATAAAACAAGGTTTCACGGAACACAGGCAAGGAAGACATTTAACAGAGAACACATGACACAGGAAACACTGGGCTTATAAACACAAGGAAATCAAACGAGGAAGAACAGAAACAGGTGGGGAGTATTTAAACACAGACGGAGACTAATGAACTAATGACGAATGGGAAAAAACAAATATGGGAACGAGAGGAGGGGAAACACAAGACATGGGGAACACAGGCCTGACAGGTTATTGTGGCCAAAAGAATTCACGATATCGATGTATCGCGATATCTATAGAAACCTTGGGGAATCAGCCAAATTAGATTTTACTTTGTTTATTTAGTTTTTCATTTTACCCAATGAACATAAGGATACTGATAAACACAGGGCACATGCATTTTCACTTCTTCTTCAGGTCACAGCTGACCTGTACTCTGGCGTTCTCTGTCAAGTTCAACAGTATGATGAATAAATATTAACATCAAAACTGATACTTTAACCTGTTAAAGGGATAGTTCACTTTGAAATAAAAATTTGGTATCTATCAGCTTACCCCAAGGGCATCCAAGATGTAGGTGTCTTTTTTTCTTCAGTAGATCCAATTTTGATATTTTTAGGTCAAACCGTTCTAGTCTGTCAGTCATATAATGGCAGGTATAGGTCACTGTCTCTATAAGAGGGAAAAGGAACATGCACAGAGAAATCCAAATTAAACAATTCCCCATCGTAACTACACATTGATGGCCTAAGACACAAAACGAGCAGTTTGTGTGAGAAAACGAACAGTATTTATATCGTTTTTTACCTCTTGTACACAACCATGTCCAAGTGATCTGAGTGCGCACACACATCCGGTGTGTGACGTGTGTGTGCGCGCGCTCTGGCTCACGCTGCATTCACACGGGGCGTCGGCGTCAACGCTTGACGGAGGGCGTGTCTGAAGCTTGGTGCTACAGTGGTACAGTACAGTGACCTATACCTGCCATTATATGACTGACAGACTAGAACGGTTTGACCTAAAAACATCAAAATTGGATCTACTGAAGAAAAAAAGACACCTACATCTTGGATGCCCTTGGGGTAAGCTGATAGATACCAAATTTTAATTTCAAAGTGAACTATCCCTTTAACTTGTGTACCCGTATTTTAATTTATTTAACCTATAGTTGTGTCGGCGCCAATTAAGTCATGCAGTTAACGTGCTTCTAATTCCGTATTAATGTGCATCTAGAACGACCGCAGATGAGGCATTAACTGCATGGCACTGCGATCAACTTAACATTTTACAGAGTTTAATGTAGCAATGTGGTCGCTCCGTTTTTCTAGATTTGTTTTAATCGTGATTTAAACAAAGAAATCAAGTGCTACGCGTCTTCTTTTTGTTTGACAGGTGTCAGCGTTAAGGCACAATACTGCCACCTGGGAGGTCAACCAGGTAATGGCGCTGGAGTAGGCTATTTGCGTGTCGTGTTATCATAAGTGTCCTGTTCATTTTAAATATTGTGGTTATCGCCAATATATATACCGGTATATCGTCACACCCTAAATGAACACAATGTCGATATTTCATGATTTGAATATCACGGTTATCGTCAATACGGGTATATCACGATAATACCGGTATATGTATTTGGCTCTGTAAAATCGGAATTGTGAAATATTAAGTAAGAATTGTGAGAGATAAACTCCATAATTATATTATAATGATAATATACTATTTCTCAATTTTGACTAAAAAGTCGCAATTACTGTGGTGGAAACAAACTTAATCTTACTGATCCCAAAGCAATTTATTATTTATCTCGGTGGTTCTCAAAGTGTGGTACTCAGGCTCCCTCTAGTGGTATGCAGAGGAAGCATTAAATATAAACTAAATTAAAAATAAATTAATGTTAAAACACAATACATTTTTATTTATTCTTTATTTGAGTAAGTTTTTTTTATTATTATTTTTTTTTACATTTAAGTGCAGTAGTTTTTATTTAAAGTTTAGGAACAACACATTTTAATTTAATCATTATTTAAGTTTTTTATTTACCTGTTTGTAAGCACTGCCGTGTTCAAACTGTATTTACAATGTTAAAGTGGCTGATAACATTAAATATTCTAAATAGGAATAAAACCTTTTTGAACTGTGCAGAGCTGTAGCTGAATAGTTAGGCCTACTACGCTACTGTGTTATAATGTTGATCAACATAATTACATGGTGGCACATGGAAAGCCAAATATTTTCTGTGGTGGTACTTGGTATAAAAAGTTTGAGAACCACTGATTTATCTGATAGTTGAGTCCAAAGTGACTAATAGTACACTTATTACAAGGCCAGTCCCAATTGATATAGGCATGGTGTGAAGCGTCATTGCTCAAGAGCACAGTGGTGATAGTTCATGATTTTTCCAAATTCAAACTCCTTGACTGGTCAAAAAAAGGTTGACTTTTGGATTTAAATAAGCAAATACTGAAGAGTTTATGATTGGATCATTGTTGCAGTGATATGTTACTGGCATGTTATATGTTTTGCAACAATTCTTTTTACCCTAGTTTAACTTTATTTCTTAAACAACCATGTTGGAAGACACATCCATGTCCATATTCCAGGATGACAATGCCAAGATTCATTGGATCCATATTAAAAGAACTGTTGCCAAACAAACAAAGTGGCAGAAACATATTAATCACTGCAATAATGATTCAATCCAAACTTAAGTATTTACTTATTTAATCCAGATGGCAACTTTTTTTTTTTTTTGGCCTGGCAGTGTATGTATGTGGCAATATTCTTGAAAAGCAAATAGTATTGAATTATTTCCAAACTCACTTTGTAGAGGTCTTCAGATTTGGGGTTTTAAGTTTCACATTGACCTTTACACAGAGTTCTCGCTTTGCTTGGCTATTTTTGGCATATGTGCTACTCATGGCATTGCACTGTTTTTTCAAAGGGATCTGCACTTCAGATTCAGCCCTGTTCCTTTTTTAGATTTGCCCTTATATCTGGGCAATCAACACCTATAGTGCCATTTCATATCTAGGCAGATACACTAATGAGTCATTCCACGAAATCGGTGCCTTTTGCATCCCTAAGAAATAATCAAAAATAGATTTAATATAACAACAAATAAATTTGCCATTTAAAAACATAACGATACTATGTATTCTTTCATCAATATTACATCAAAAAAAGTCAATTAAAAATTATTTTAAATAATTTAAATAACATTAATGCTGATAAGGGTAAGGTTTTTAGCCTGTCCCTCACTATGATTTTTCTTTTTCAGCAGAACTTTTAATTTGCAAAATGATATAAAAATCACATTTGCATATTGTTTTAAATATAGTCTCATTGTTAAGCAATGTTTTTGGCACAAGTATGCATTTTTTCTATAAACTTTAAATCTTTTTATTGGTGTCCCCTGGTTTCATGACAGCCCTGTTACCTCATCAAAAAACCTGTGTAAAATAATGTAGATTCAAGTGACATAACTTCAGGACATAAAGGTTACATCATCTCTCAACCAGGATTTCTACACTTAAAACACACGCATGTTTCTCTCTCACTTCTGCAATGTTCTATTTTTGATGATTTATGAGGCTTGACTGAGGGGGGGGAGGGGGACCATGCAATGTCAATCCTGTTACCATTTTTAAAATGTAAATTTAAAGGGGTCCTATTATGCTCTTTTACAAAGTCTTGATTTTGTTTTGGGGGTGTACTAGAACATGCTCTCGTGCTTGGTGGTTCGAAAATCGCATTATTTTTCACATAATTTACATTATTACAATACCTATCTCCCCAGACTGGCACAAACAGCTCGATTTGTTCCGGGTTTGATGAAGGCCCGCCTTCCGAAAAGCAAAATGTGTTGTGATTGGTTAGCTGTGCCAGTGCATTGTGATTGGCGAACAGCTTAGACTGTGTTTCAGTACTGCCCCACCCCTTGCCAAAGCAGCAAGCCATATCAATTCACATAGACATTTTATATCCATGTCAATTCAGACCCTGAGAATATTGAAAAAGAGGATCGCGCAGAACCTTTGCACGCACGGATATTGCAAGACATATTAAAGTGGTAACATTATTGTTGTTGTTTTTTTTTGGGCTAAATCACATTTTAGATAGGATGTCAACAATATCTTAAAAATAACTGCATTTACTATGTACAGATAAGTGCAACGGTAATATGTATTATGTTTATTGTTCTTTAATTCTAACATTATAACATGAATTGCAGTGAAACTGTTATACAGTTGAATTTATTTATACCATAGTCCCACAGACTTACACTATTTGTGGCGGCATATATATGCTAAAGAATTATCTGCCAGCAGGAGGCGCTGTTGGAGTGGGAGAAAGCAAGTTTTCCCTAGTAACGCTGTACACAAAGCCGAGCTCCGCTCATAAACGCTGCTTTATCAGACATTACATGCCAGATTAAATGAAAATTACATCCATAATTTTCTGAAAACAGTCGGTTTCCATCAGAAATACAGTGATATAAAAAATCCCGCACCGGGTTTCGATTTTGAAACATGCAGTGCTCAACCAAGCGTTCTCCCCACTCGAATTTCCATAGGCGGGATTTATTTTTGTGATATCACAAATACAGGAAAACAACTTTGTAGTCCAAACGAGCCGTTCGTTGTAGTTCTTGAAAAGGGATTTTTAAAAATGAAATATCTCCCTTTGGAGTGGACTTTGAGATTTGTAACTTTGTAGATCTTTTTATGTCCAAACATACACACTACACACTGACTAAAATTCAAAAAGTGAAAAAGCATAATAGGACCCCTTTAAACAATTATTTATTACATTTAATATATTCAATATCTACAAGTTGCAAGGGATGCAGGAGAACAAATTTGCAGCTACGAACACTGGAGCCTGAGCGAAACAAGAAAGGACAGGTAAACTACAACAAACTATGGCAGTCAGAACTATGGCATAAACCACAACAGTCTGACAAAAGACAGAGAGAGACATGGAGAGCTATAAAGGGGAAGATAACGAGGTAAACGAGAACCCTGTGAGAGAGAGAAGATGAGCTAACAAGCAAGGAAACAAGGGGGGTGGAGAACAACCACGCGGACACCCAGCACGTGGCGAGCTGTCAAAACAAAGCCACGCACACAACGCAACACGGACACAGAACAGCAGAGACACAGTTGATCAGACCTGAGACCCGACAATACCCCCCCCCTTAAGAGCGCCACCGGGAGCCCCAGGAGGAGGTTCACCTCGTCGCCAATGGAAGTCCTCGATCAACGATCAGTCCAGAATGTCCTGGGACGCCACCCAGCATCTCTCCTCTGGACCATAGCCCTCCTAGTCCACAAGGTACTGAAAGCCCCTGCCGCGACGCCGCTCGTAGTCTCCTAACCGTATAGGTAGGGGAGCCATCCACAAGATGAGGGGACATCAGGTTAAACACAGGTTTAACCCTAGAGACATGAAACACAGGGTGAACCCGACCAAGATCAGGAGGGAGCCTGACAGCCACCGGATTAACCACCTTGGTGATAAGGTATGGCCCAATGAATCTGGGAGCCAGTTTACGAGAAGGCACCCGGAGAGGCAGATCCTTGGTAGAAAGCCATACCCGTTGACCACACACATAGGTCGGAGGAGAGAACCGGCGGTGATCAGCTGCTGCTTTGGTTCGTCCAGAGGTTCGGGCCAGAACCACCCTGACTCTCTCCCAGGTGCGGCGGCAGCGCTGAACGAAAGCCAGGGCAGACGGAACTGCAGTGTTGGGTTCCTGTGATGGAAACCCACAAAACATTCAAATGGGGACATACCTGAAGCCGCCACTGGAAGGGAGTTGTGGGCGTACTCGATCCAGGAGAGCTGTTGGCTCCAGGAACTCGGGTTATTGGATGTCAGACAGCGGAGCATTCTTTCGAGATGCTGGTTGGCCCGCTCGCACTGCCCATTGGTCCAGGGGTGGAAACCTGAAGACAGAGGCCCCGATCTGCGACTGCGACTTGGACTCGAGTCGCACTTAAGTTGCATAAATAAAGACTTGGGACTTGACTTGGACTCGTGAACAGCTGACTCGAGACTTGACCTGATTTCGTGACTCTTAAAAAACGCAAGTCTTTTGGTATGGGAGTTTATATGAATGTATCTCTGAGGGGAACTGGCTGTCTTTAGAAGTTTAGATGGTATTTTCTTTTCATCTTACCTCTGTATAATGCATATTAAAGTAGTGTTCATAACCGCAGCGCTGCTTTGTTTACAGCGCCATCCAAGGAAACAATGTTTAATTGCTGTTCAAGCACCACCTGCTGGCAGAGAATGAATCTGCATTCTAATTCAGCCTGTCTGCTGTTTTGTTTAATGCAGATGTTTTATGTAGAATAGTTTCACAAAACTAAAGTCAGACCATTTTGTTTTTGCTTCAAATTTCGAAATCATACAATCCAGTTTAGATTAAAAACTGCTCATGGTGCATGTATGCAGCCTCTTTGTTTGGATTGTGTTGTGTTTAAAACACAGTGCTTGTCTCTAATTTTAAATAGCAGAAAGAGCACAGACAAAGCCTTAGTTTGTTTATATGAGATTTCTTTCATGTGTGTTATTCATTTGATTGATTGGGGTTTGTTTTAAAATTTCAATTTAGTTTTGTTGTTTGACATATTTCAATTTTACAAAGAAATGTGCAGCATTTTGTCTGACAATTAATAAATGGACACCTTTTAATTTAATTTTTTTTTCTTTTGAGAAAATCATATTGTGAAATCAGTATTTCAAAACTGATTTAGCCTCAATAACTAGCTGAAAGAACTGTTGCTAATAAATAGAACAAAGACTGAAGACATGACTTGGACTCCACCTCAAAGACTTAAGACTCGACTTGGACTCCACTTTAAAGTCTTGAGACTTGACTTAGACTCGACCTCAAAGATTTGAGACTCGACTTGGACTCCACTTTAAAGACTTGAGACTTGACTTAGACTCGACCTCAAAGATTTGAGACTCGACTTGGACTCCACTTTAAAGACTTGAGACTTGACTTAGACTCGACCTCAAAGACTTGAGACTTGACTTGGAATTGGACCTCAGAGACTTGAGTCTGCACGACAGGTAAACTACAACAAACTATGGCAGTCAAAACTATGGCATAAACCAAAACAGTCTGACAAAAGTCAGAGAAACATGGGAGCTATAAAGGGGAAGATAACGAGGTAACCGAGAACCGGGTGAGAGAGAAGATGAGCTAACAAGCAAGGAAACAAGGGGGGTGGAGAACAACCACGCGGACACAGAGCATGTGGCGAGCTGTCAAAACAAAGCCACGCACACAACTCAACACAGACACAGAACAGCAGAGACACATGTGATCAGACCTGAGACCCGACAAGGGTAGTATTAGGTTATAGAAAACCCCCATGAGAAATAAACATTACATGTGTTGTGTGTTGTTTGTATGTCCCTCTTGTCCTCTGCTACATGATATATATAGTCTGCCCTTTTTCAGCCACAGGTTAACAATATTTTTAACTCTGACAGTCCTTAGTGTGAATGAAAACAATTTCTATATAAAAGGACTAGTTGAGAAATAAGTATTTTTGACCTGTGTGCCTATTTTTCCCAACAGTGACATAATATGTTTTCATAGGCTGTTCAGATTTAGTAATCACAGCATTCTCTTGATTATAGGTTTGCTGCTAAACTCATTGCTGGGGTTTTGGATTTTAAAAGCATGATTGATAGGTGAGTTATTTTATTATTTACTATTTATTATTTAGCAGTTGGAAAGTGTACAGCTGTATCAGTTGTTTTAATGGACGTTCTTTACTGTGGCATAGTGAAACATTGCCTGTGGAATATCTGGGTGGCAAGCCTTTGTGCATGGACCAGTATTACCAGGTGCTGACTTCATGTCGGATCCCTGGACCCAAGAGAGACACCGTGGTGAACTACGCTATTGGAAAGACCGCTCCTACCCACATCACAGTGGTCCACAACTTTCAGGTGCTTCTTGTAATAATACTACACAATATTACTATTTTACTGTTATTTTTAGCATAAGAGACTTTCAAAAAAATACAAAAATCTTATGACTCCAAACCTTTGAATAGATTTGTTTATATTTTTGTACAAGTTTTCAGTTCTGACAATTTATTCTGTTTTCAAATGATTACTACAGTATTATTTAGCAAATCTATTTTCTATGAATGTGTAAGACTTCTAATTCATTAGCTGCTATAGATGAATAATAGAAAAATAGAACAAAGAACAGTAAACAGTCAAATTATTTGCAATACAAACTAGTGTGTTTATAATTATGACAATCCATTAATATAAGAATATAATATAAGAAATGCCAGTTTGCAAAATCAAGCAACATAACAAGCTGTTTTGTGGCCGCACCAGCTCTTAAAAATAAGGTGGATATATTTGAGCTTTGGGTTTGATTGGTATTTGCCAGTGACTTTGAAGCGATACGCAGTAAGATAAAATTAAGAAAGATGAATATATAAATATCTGATTCTCTCTGTATTCCTCAGTTCTTTGTTCTGGATGTGTACAACAGCGATGGTACACCACTGACTGTAGATCAGATTTATGTTCAGCTGGAAAAGATCTGGAACTCTTCCCTTCAGACCAATAAAGAGCCGGTTGGCATCCTGACCTCCAACCACCGTAACACCTGGGGCAAGGCCTACAACAACCTTATCAAGGGTGAGTTGAGTGAAAAATGTTATGCTGTGTGTTTGATCAGTCAACAGAATCGGACTAGGCAGAAGACAATTTTTTAGGCCTTGTTCAAACTGTCAGTCCAAATCCGATAAGTGTGTCCAATTGGAATCTGATTTAAATGATTTCAAACCACATATGAATGTAGCTTGAAACGGATTTGTTAAAATTTCATGTGATTTTTTTGCTGTTCACTAAATATGATCGGATTGTGATCAAATATGCACAAAAATTGGATTTGTACTGACAGTCTGAACAAGGCTTTATTGATTTTCTTTACAAAGACATATTTAATTCAATTAAATTAAATTCAAGTTTATTTGTATAGCGCTTTTCACGAAACAAATTGTTGCAAAGCAGCTTTACAGAAAATTAAGTTTCTACATTATATTTAGGAGTAGGTTATTAGTGGTGACAATGGCAGAAATGTACAGTAAAAATCATGCAGTTAGTTACAAATTACATGTTAGTCAAACAGACGGTGAACACGATTTACTGCAATGGATTATATGTTGGATTCAACTTTGCGATTGCAACTAAACGTTGCGATTAAGCAAAATTTGGTAGTTTTATATGTTGTTCCAGGGTTAGCCTCATCTGAGGTCTTCTGGGGGGTTGGCATTATCTTTTCTCAGGTGTTCGGTCATCTCAGATCTTCGTAAGGGTTGGATCCAGACTGAAGCTTGTGTAATTCCTAGTTGCCTCGGGATGCAAGTCCCGTGGCAGAAACAGAGAAGCAATAGAGATTAAATTAGCGTCGCTGCTGTTCCAACCAAGCAAAGATGATGTGTACAACCCAAGCAAAAGAATGGTAATGTGCATTTGATCAGATATAGCTGAAGTACAGAGTTATTAGATACTTTGTGTGAATGCTTGGCTAAAAAGATGTCTTTAATCTAGATTTAAACAGAGAGAAAGAGAGTGTCTGAACCCTGAACGTTATCAGTAAGGTTATTCCAGAAAAAGCTCTACCTCCTTTAGTGGACTTTGCTATCCTAGGTACTAGCAAGATTCCAGAGTTTTGTGACCTTAGGGAGCGTGATGGATTGTAGCATGATAGAAGAGTAGTTAGGTATGCAGGAGCTAGACCGTTAAAGGGATAGTTCACCCAAAATGAAAATTAGTCCAAGATTTACTCACCCTCGGGGCATCCTAGGCATGTCTGACATTCCTCTTTCAGATGAACACATTCGGAGTTATATTCAAATCAAATCAAATCACTTTTATTGTCACATCATCACAGCACATGTGCCTTGATGAGTGAAATTCTTGAGAGCGTGCTCCATACAGTGCAGAAACAATTAACATATAGACCGTACCATTACATTTACATTTACATTTACATTTAATCATTTAGCAGACGCTTTTATCCAAAGCGACGTACAAATGAGGAGAACAATAGAAGCAATCAGACCATCGAGAGAGCAACAGTATACAAGTGTCATGACAAGTCTCAGTTAGTCTAGCACAGTACACGTAGCTAGAATTTTTTTTATTTTTTTTTTTTTAAATAGAATAGGTAAGTTAGTATTAGTTAGTCAGGTGCTGGCGAAAAAGATGTGTCTTTAGATGTTTTTTGAAAATGGCTAAAGACTCAGCTGTTCGAATTGAGATCGGGAGGTCATTCCACCAGCTGGGCACAGACCAGGAAAAGGTCTGTGAGAGTGATTTGGTACCTCTTTGGGATGGCACCACAAGGCGTCGTTCACTTGCAGAACGCAAGCTTCTGGAGGGCACATAAATTTGAACCAGCGAGTTTAGGTATATTGGTGCAGTGGCAGTTGTGGTCTTGTAGGCAAACATCAGTACCTTGAATTTGATGCGAGCGGCTATTGGTAGCCAGTGTAACCTGATGAAGAGAGGGGTAACGTGAGCTTTTTTTGGCTCATTAAAGACCACTCTGGCTGCTGCATTCTGGATCAGTTGCAGAGGCTTGATAGTACATGCGGGAAGGCCCGCCAAGAGAGCATTACAATAGTCCAGTCTGGAGAGAACAAGAGCTTGGACAAGGAGTTGTGCAGCTTGCTCTTGCAGGAAGGGCCTAATCTTCCTAATGTTGTACAAGGCAAATCTGCAGGACCGGGCCGTTGTAGCAATATGGTCCGTGAAGCTTAACTGATCATCGATCACAACTCCAAGGTTCCTGGCAGTCCTGGAAGGAGTTATGGTTGATGAACCCAGCTGTATAGAGAAGTTGTGGTGAAGTGATGGGTTGGCAGAGAACACGAGCAGTTCTGTCTTACATAGTTACAGACTTATACAGATGACAATGTGCAATATACACATACATATACTCAGTACACACAGTGTACTGTTAGACATACTTACAGTTATCAATACACATTATACACCGTATGTACACATTCTACATTATGTACACATATATACATACACAGTAATATGCAAAGGTGCAGTAGATTGTACATTAGCTGGATACGCAAATGTCATGGATGTGCATTGGATGGTATCCAGTGGTAGCAGATAGATTGTTGTATTAGTGCAGTGTGTACGTGTAGTCCAGTTTGAACTGTGGAGTTAAAGTGCAGTGCGTAGCATATCGTAAAGTGGGAGTGTGCTGTAGGGTGTATTAGTTCTGACTGTTCATTAGCCTGATAGCCTGAGGGAAAAAGCTATCCCTCAGTCAGCTAGTGTGGGATCGGATGCTGCGGAGATGTCTTCCTGAGAGCAGCAGAGAGAACAGTCTGTGGGACGGGTGGCTGGAGTCATTGATGATCCTCCGGGCTTTCCTTATACACCGCCTGGTGTAGATATCCTGGAGGGAGGGAAGCTCACCTCCAACAATGTGGTGGGCAGTTCGCACAACCCTTTGCAGAGCTTTGCGGTTGCCAGTGGTACTGTTTCCAAACCAGGCGGTGATGCAGCCGGTCAGGATGCTCTCCACAGTGCAGGTGTAGAATGATCTGAGGATGCTGGGGCTCATTCCAAACTTCCTCAGCCATCTCAGGAAGAAGAGGCATTGATGTGACTTCTTCAGCATTGCATCTGTGTGAGCGGACCATGTGAGATCCTCAGTGATTTGAACGGCGAGGAACTTAAAGCTGTTTACCCGCTCCACAGGTGTCTTGTCGATGGTGATGGGTGTGTGTTCTCTGCTCTGTCTCCTGAAATCCACCACCAGCTGCTTGGTCTTGTCGATGTTGAGTGAAATGTGGTTCTCCTGACACCATTTAGTCAGGGTACTCACCTCCGCTCTGTAGGCCGTCTCATCGTTGTCAGTGATCAGGCCTATCACCGTTGTGTCGTCAGCGAATTTGACGATGACGTTGGAGCTGTGTGTGGCTGCACAGTCATGTGTGTACAGGGAGTACAGGAGTGGGCTGAGAAAGCAGCCCTGCAGAGCACCAGTGTTAAGGGTCAGCGGAGATGAAGTGTTGTTGCCCATTCTGACCACCTGACTTCTGCATATTAGAAAGTCCAGGATCCAGCTGCACAGAGATCTGTTTAGTCCTAGAGTCTGGAGCTTCGCAACCAGTGTGGCAGGCACTATGGTATTGAATGCGGAGCTGTAGTCCACAAACAGCATCCTCACATAGGCGTTCTTGTTTTCCAGGTGGGAGAGAGCAGTATGCAGGGTGAAGGCAATATCATCGTCTGTGGAATGGTTGCTGCGATATGCAAATTGCAGCGGATCCAGTGAGGCAGGCAGCACAGAGCAGATGTAGTCTCTGATGAATTTATCAAAACACTTGCTGAAGATGGGTGTCAGAGCAACGGGCTCTGACACCCATCCTAGGTAGTAGCAAGAGTCCAGAGTTTTGTGACCTTAGGGAGCGTGATGGATTGTAGCGTGATAGAAGACTAGTTAGGTACGCAGGAGCTAGACCGTTAAAGGGATAGTTCACCCAAAATGAAAAATAGTCCAAGATTTACTCACCCTCAGGGCATCCTAGGCATGTCTGATATTCCTCTTTCAGATGAACACATTCTGAGTTATATTCGACATCGTCCTGTCTGTTCCAATCTGTATAATTGCAGTGAATGGTGCCCCTGTTTCTGAATCTGAAAAAAAAGGATTGATCCGTCACAAAACTACTCCACACGGCTCCAGGGTGTTAGTAAAGGCCTTCTGAAGCAAAACGATGCGTTAGTTTAAGAAAAATGTTGATTCTTAAAACTTTCTAATCTGAAATGTGCAGCTTCTGGTCTCTCAAGCAGGCATGTTCACGACAAGGTGGTCGAGTGTATGACGTAGGCGTAACGAAAGGCGAACGTAAGTGTGGCGAGGGGGGCGTGGTTCAGCGAGGTTTGCAGCGGGAGAGAGAGTTGGGAGACGAGCGGTGAGTAAGTGGGTCAAGTGCAAATGACAAACACCTGTGTCTTGTTCCAGTAAGTGGCGTGGAGAGACCGCATAAAAGGGACCGGGAAAGGAGAAGCAACCAGAGAGGGACAGACTGCTGACTGGCGAAGGGACTGTGGAACCCGTGTTGCTCTAGAGAGCCCCAAGTTTATATTGCCTATGCATTATGTTATATTGAGCGCTAGTAGCGCGACTTTCTGTTTGTGTACGAAAAGCTGAATAAAAGCCAGCAGCAGTCAAGCCGACCCCTTCCTCTTCCTTCCTGATCATTGACATTGTTACAGTAAGATCCGGAAAGAAGACTGTAGTCTCGCGAGAGTAAGCTCCGGGGAGAAGCGTGTAATCTCGTGAGAACCAAGTTTTGTGTACAGCACAGGGAAACCATGTGAACAAGTCAATTGTATCTGTTTTGATTAAAATGGTGCGTTCGTGTTGATACCCGGGATGTTTAAATAAGTTTGTGACAGGTGTTTTGTTTTGCTTTCTCCTCTCCGCATTCGTCTTGAATCTCTCCCCGGATCTTACGTTCGTCTTTCGTTACGCCTACGTCATACGCTCGACCGCCTTGTTGTGAACGCGCCTGCTTGAGAGACCAGAAGCTGCACATTTCAGATTAGAAAGTTTTAAGAATCGACATTTTTCTTAAACTAACACATCGTTTTGCTTCAGAAGTCCTTTATTAACACCCCGGAGCCATGTGGAGTAGTTTTGTGATGGATGGATACTTATTTTTCGGATTCAGAAACAAGGGCACCATTCACTGCAATTATACAGATTAGAACAGACAGGACAATATCGAATATAACTCCGAATGTGTTCATCTGAAAGAGGAATGTCAGACATGCCTAGGATCTCTTGAGGGTGAGTAAATCTTGGACTAATTTTCATTTTTGGGTGAACTATCCCTTTAAGGGCCTTATAAGTAAGTAGTAATATATTGTAACTGATGCAGAACTTAATAGGTAGTCAGTGCAGGGACTGTAAAATTGGGGTAATATGATCATATTTTCTTGACCTGGTAAGGACTCTAGCCGCTGCATTTTGGCCTACCTGTAGCTTGTTTATTGAAGATGCAGGACAACCACCTAGCAGTGCATTACAACAGTCCAGTCTAGAGGTCATGAATGCATGAACTAGCTTTTCTGCATCAGAAACAGATAACATGTTCCATAGCTTGGCAATGTTTCTAAGATGAAAAAATGCTGTTTTTGTAACATGAGAGATATGATTTTTAAAAGACAAGATGCTATCTAATATAACACCCAGATTTTTGACTGTAGAGGAAGTAACAGTACATCCGGCTAGATGCAAATTGTAATCCAAGAGATTCTGTGTACTTTTTTTGGTCCAATAAGTAATATCTCTGAAAATTATTGGTCATCCAATCTTTTAAATTTTTAACACACTCTGTTAGCTTAGATAATTTAGAAGTTTCATCTGGTCTTGTAGAAATATATAGTTGAGTATCATCAGCATAACAATGGAAACTAATCCCATATTTGATAATAATATTAACAATATATATAATCTTAATGGGATATTTATTTAAATCTGTTTTAAAATACTATATTCAAATTTGCGTAATTGCTTAACTTCAAATTCTGATAAAGGATTTTGCAACACTGCATAACCTATGAACCCTGCTTAATTTTTCCACTCTAGAGCTCACATGAATTATTCAGTACTAGGCATTGTGTTGATGGACATGGTTTTGATTTTCCTGTGCATGCCTGTGCCGCTCCTCTTTATGCTGTTCCAGACAAGACAAATAAGGAGTCAGTGAGGGCAATCCAGAAGAGCATCTTCACAGTGTGTCTTGATGCTCCAGTGCCACGTGTGTCAGATGAGATGTACTTTAACAAGGTGGCCGCTCAAATGCTCCATGGTGGAGGCAGTCGCTGGAACAGTGGGAACCGCTGGTTTGACAAAACACTGCAGGTACATATATGATCAATAAATCCAGTGTATGTTCACAGGGTAGATAGGAATCCAGATATATACCCGGACTCTTTTCTGTATTTCACAGTTTATAATTGGGGAGGACGGATCGTGTGGACTCACTTATGAACATGCTCCGGCTGAGGGACCTCCCGTTGTTTTCCTGGTGGACCATGTTGTTGATTATATGTAAGAATACAACATCATTTAATTCTTAATGAGATTTTTAAAAGGAAGTTTCAGCAAAAAATATATGCTACCAAAATGCTTCAAAGTTTGGGATCGGTAAGATTATTTTTGTTTTTGCTGTTTTTGTCTCTTATGCTCACCAAGGTTGAATTTATTTGATCAAACGGTAAAATAGTAATACTGTGAAATATTATTACAAAATCAAAAATAACTATTTTCTTTTGAATATATTTTAAAATGTAATTTATTCCTGTGATGCAAAGCTGAATTTCCAGCATCATTTCTCCAGTCTTCAGTGTCACATGATCCTTCAGAAATCATTCTAATATCCTGATTGTCTGCTTAAGAAACATTTCTTATTATTATCAATCAGATATTCTGATTAGTATTTTTGTGGAAACCATGATACATTTCTTTAGGATAGAAAGTTCAAAAGAACAGCATTTATTTGAAATAGATATTTTTGAAACATTTTAAATGTTTTTAAACGCCAAATTTTGATCAATTTAATTTTGTGATTTAAAAAAATTGGTAAACAGTAGTATAAATGTACTAATTAACAGGTATGCATCGATACTCATAAGCTGTTAATTATTTTCCTGTTATGGCAGATAACAGATAAATATATAATATAAAAAATTTGCCTAAATACATTAATTATGAAACACACAAAAAAAATAGTTCATCACTTTAAATGCTAGTTTTAAAGGCATCATAACATTATAACAGTATTCAAATTAATATACTTTTTTAAGATTTGCTGAAGATTACATTTAACAGTGTTATGAAATTATTGTTTTTTGTAAAGATTAACTTTAAGGGAGCATTATATGATGGTAATCTAAATTCACAATCATACACCAAATATCTACCACCACCAATAAATAAAAATATAAAAACAATATGATACCAATATAATATGCTTCCCTAAAAATAAGGATCTGAGCTGAATAGATTTGATGTAGAGTTGTTGCTTTTTTTTGTGAAAGTATTCTTGCTCAGAAAGGTTGTAGATAATGTTATGTAACATGTTTGTAATAGGAAAAGATCTGAGATGGTACGAACTCCCATGATTCCACTTCCTATGCCACAAAAGCTTCGATTCAACATCACACCAGAAATCAAGAAGGACATTGAGAAAGCCAAACAGAACATGAACATGTGAGCACATTGTAAACTGTTATAATGGTGTTTAAATCAATATTCACCTGTAATAAATGAATATTACATCATGTAAAGGTACTTCTGTAATCCTCTTATATAATCTGTCTAGAATGGTGCATGAACTAGATGTTCGAGTGCTCAACTTCACACACTATGGAAGAAAATTCCCAAAGTCCCATAAAACGAGTCCTGACGCATTCATCCAAATGGCTCTTCAGTTGGCATACTACAGGTGAGTTTGACGTCCTAATGCTGAATAAAGCACTAAAACCTCTAAACATCTCTGATCAACTGCCTCTAAAATCCCTAGACCTTCAGTTAAAAAAAAAAAATTCACATCACAATAGTGTCACAGAATGGCCCGTATCCTCCATCACTGATCACTTTCACCTGCACCTGATTACTTATCATGCACACCTGCTCCTTATCACCACAGTCATTTGGACCTGCCTAAGAGCACACTCCTCAGCCGGCACTATTGTCGGATCTTAAAGTCACAAAGCTGCCATGACGTTGAGACCTGTGGATACATCTGGCATACCTGCTTTCCAAGTTTCCCGATCGCCACAATCCTGTCAACAACAAAGTCACAGTCAGAATCCCAGCGCACCTTCTTCAAGATACCCAAGAATCACCACTCACCTCTCTTAAAGCCTTCTCACCTTGTTGTCACTACAGAACTTATAAATAAACTCACTGTTTTCAACACTCACCTTTGTGTCCGGCAGTTCCGTAACAAATAGCTTCTCTCACTTAATTTCCTAGGTTACATGCATGCCATTTATGCCACATTTCTTCTTGTCAACGTCTTTAAAGATCAAGTATGTAATTTGTTATGTTAAAATACTTTCTTCGCACTGTAGTTCTGTTTGTTTGAGTGGTCCAACAACATCTCAATGTCTGGCTCAACCAGTGACGTGAATCTAGGGCAGGGATACCTGTATAGCCAAAGGGGGTTTGGAAACAATATTTTTTGCAATTCTGTTTAGTGCCACTAGCAGTGTATAAATTACATACTTTGCCTTTAAAACATGCAATCTATTCAGGATGTGAAGAACTGCAGAAATTGACCAAAGGTGATACAAAAACAATGCAGTTTCCAAGTGGTGCTTTTAGTAAACTTACTAAGGTGATTACCAACTTATGTGAAGTTTTTTATGTTTTCACAAAGTAGAAAAGTTGCATGTGAATATAAGAGTAGATGTAATTAGGAAACTTGTTTATTTATTAAATTAAAGTGTGATAAGTTATGGGTCCTTTTGTGTCATTGTGCTCTTCAGTACTCAAAGACTGCCAACTGACAAGAAATGCAAGGGTTTTAGTACTCATACAGTATGTACCTATAACCATGGCGGTCTGCTGATGATTGATCTCGTTCATGTTTAAGGATGTACCAGACGTTCTGTCCGACCTACGAGAGCGCCTCCTTACGCATGTTTAAACTGGGCAGAACTGAAGCCATTCGATCCACCACCTCAGAATCGCTCCAGTTCACAAAAGCCATGGATGATCCATCAAAAAATGTACAAGTTTACATTTTAGTAGCATTCTCAGTTGAGTAAGTTTTGTGAATTTTCCATGTTATTTATTTCCATATTGTTTAAATTTCACATTTGCAGAATAGTGAGAAAGCAGCACTGCTCGAAAAGGCCATCAAAGTCCACAGAGAACACACACACATGGTAAGATCATATGATCTTAAAATATTTACACGTTTGTCATAAATATTATTAACATTAAGTTTTTATTGCATTGCATTGATGCTGTTACAATTCTGCCTCTCTTTTTGCCTCCTCTTGATTTCAGTTTTTGTTTCCTTTGTAATCAGGCCATCCATGGGCAGGGTATAGAGAGGCACATGCTGGGTCTAAAGATGGTGGCCATTGAAGATCTGACGTCTTTACCTGATATCTTCATGGACACATCGTTCGCTGTGGGTTCACATTTTAATCTCTACACAAGTCAGGTTTGTAAACTCAGATCCTGAAGGCTGCTTCAGACCACGTGCACACCACATCTAAATATGATTGCCGTTTCTTAATAACAATCTATATACACAGAACTTGGTTATTTATGGAAATTAGCTTGGAATTTATTCACCCTAATGCCATCTTGAATCGAACTTTCTTCTATTTCTTAATAATATCTTGTTCATCTTTTTCAATATAATATAATATAAACTTGCTACGTGTACTGCGTTAGGCTAATCAAGACTTGTCACAGCACTTGCATGTTGTTGCTCTTTTGTTGGTTTTGATTGCTTCCATTGTCCTCATTTGTAAGTCGCTTTGGATAAATGACTAAATCTGCATTTATTTGCGTCTGCTAAATGACCCAACATCTGCTAAATGACTAAATGTAAATGTAAATATAATGAAAGTGAGTGGGACTTGGATTTATCAAGTTCAAAAATGACAAAAAATAATCAAAGTAATCATTTACATTTACTTATATGAATAATCAAGGTTACTTTCTCCAAAAACAGTTGTAATTTAATTGTACAAGACTATTTCTATCATTTAACAAGCTTGTTTTGTATTTTTGCTACTGTACCTTTAAGACGTCTATATGTAAATGACCTCTGTTATTATTAGCTAACCTCTTTGCATGTGAAATGAGTTGCAGGGTTTTCTTACATCTTGTGGGTTTGCATTGTTGGCCTGCTTTACATTGTGTCAGGTTCACAAAACAAATGCTCAAACGGTTTAGGCTGAAGTGATGAGATAAGGGACCTTGCTACAAATAGACTTAAGCTGCTCGTAACATTGAGATCCTTCAGAAAGGTTATTGTGTACTAGCATAAGTGCTAACCCTCAGCCAGGAACAACACAATGCTTGCTAGAATCCCAAAATATAGATATAAACAAATACAGTGTTGGGGAGTAACTAGTTACATGTACAAACCCGATTCCAAAAAAGTTGGGACACTGTACAAATTGTGAATAAAAAAGGAATGCAATAATTTACAAATCTCATAAACTTATATTTTATTCACAATAGAATATAGATAACATATCAAATGTTGAAAGTGAGACATTTTGAAATGTCATGCCAAATATTGGCTCATTTTGGATTTCATGAGAGCTACACATTCCAAAAAAGTTGGGACAGGTAGCAATAAGAGGCCGGAAAAGTTAAATGTACATATAAGGAACAGCTGGAGGACCAATTTGCAACTTATTAGGTCAATTGGCAACATGATTGGGTATAAAAAGAGCCTCTCAGAGTGGCAGTGTCTCTCAGAAGTCAAGATGGGAAGAGGATCACCAATTCCCCCAATGCTGCGGCGAAAAATAGTGGAGCAATATCAGAAAGGAGTTTCTCAGAAAAAAATTGCAAAGAGTTTGAAGTTATCATCATCTACAGTGCATAATATCATCCAAAGATTCAGAGAATCTGGAACAATCTCTGTGCGTAAGGGTCAAGGCCGGAAAACCATACTGGATGCCCGTGATCTTCGGACCCTTAGACGGCACTGCATCACATACAGGAATGCTACTGTAATGGAAATCACAACATGGGCTCAGGAATACTTCCAGAAAACATTGTCGGTGAACACAATCCACCGTGCCATTCGCCGTTGCCGGCTAAAACTCTATAGGTCAAAAAAGAAGCCATATCTAAACATGATCCAGAAGCGCAGGCGTTTTCTCTGGGCCAAGGCTCATTTAAAATGGACTGTGGCAAGGTGGAAAACTGTTCTGTGGTCAGACGAATCAAAATTTGAAGTTCTTTTTGGAAAACTGGGACGCCATGTCATCCGGACTAAAGAGGATAAGGACAACCCAAGTTGTTATCAGCGCTCAGTTCAGAAGCCTGCATCTCTGATGGTATGGGGCTGCATGAGTGCGTGTGGCATGGGCAGCTTACACATCTGGAAAGGCACCATCAATGCTGAAAGGTATATCCAAGTTCTAGAACAACATATGCTCCCATCCAGACGTCGTCTCTTTCAGGGAAGGCCTTGCATTTTCCAACATGACAATGCCAGACCACATACTGCATCAATTACAACATCATGGCTGCGTAGAAGAAGGATCCAGGTACTGAAATGGCCAGCCTGCAGTCCAGATCTTTCACCCATAGAAAACATTTGGCGCATCATAAAGAGGAAGATGCGACAAAGAAGACCTAAGACAGTTGAGCAACTAGAAGCCTGTATTAGACAAGAATGGGACAACATTCCTATTCCTGAACTTGAGCAACTTGTCTCCTCAGTCCCCAGACGTTTGCAGACTGTTATAAAAAGAAGAGGGGATGCCACACAGTGGTAAACATGGCCTTGTCCCAACTTTTTTGAGATGTGTTGATGCCATGAAATTTAAAATCAACTTATTTTTCCCTTAAAATGATACATTTTCTCAGTTTAAACATTTGATATGTCATCTATGTTGTATTCTGAATAAAATATTGAAATTTGAAACTTCCACATCATTGCATTCTGCTTTTATTCACAATTTGTACAGTGTCCCAACTTTTTTGGAATCGGGTTTGTAACTAAATTATGTGGTGGCTGTGCTTTAAAATTCAATTATAATCTTAATTAAAGTGATGAAGGATTTCGAAAGTGACAGTAATCAGTGTTGAGCACTGTAAGGTTAACCCTGCCTGGTTTAAATGATTAACAGTTGAAAACATTAGAAATTTAGAAAAGCAATCAAATGTATTTAGTTACATTATACTTTAATAAAGTAATTGAAATAGTTGCACTACTTATTACATTTTAGATAGGGTAACTTGTAATCTGTAACCTATTACATTTCCAAAGTAACCTACCCAACACTGAACAAATAATATTACCTTCTTCTGGTGTATCGATCCTACTCCCTTTGTAGATACTGAATAGGCATTGATAATGAGGTTTGTCCTGGTGGTTATGGTTTTGTTAGAGTCTACATGGTACTTCAAACATGGTACTTTTGTTTTGTTTCTAATGTAAAGACCCTCTGGAGATTCGAGTAACAGTGTCTCACGGTCACCTAATACCTTGTGAGTCATTCTGCCTAGTCGATGCCCTTTGGTATAGTTTACCAAGCAAATACATACATCTAACAGGGTTGTAAACAACCCTTTAACATGCAGTAAATGCTTCTCAAAGGACACTTCTGTGCTATGCCACAACAGCTTTCAACTCCAGTTTAAAAAAGGCTTGTTTTGGAACTGTGTTCACAACTGTATTGGTATTAGGGGAGTTGCAATATACAAGTGATATTTATGATGATATTTAATAAATAAAATATTGATATTACCACATGAAGTTCCGGACAAGTTCAGGAGGACCCTAGTCATTCAGTTCAGTCAATCATCATTTTGAGCACATAAGCAACAGCCATTTCACCGTCCCAGCAACAATTCTTCCAGAATGCCTCTGCCTCCAATATTTCTCTCAGAAGTCCTCCACATAGTACCATTATACAGGGCTTTAGCTTTGCATTTAAGCTGAGCCTCAGGTTCGAGCCTCCTTCAAGGACAGCAAGCCAAGTTCGTTTACCATTATCAAGTCTAAATGGGCAGGCAAACTTGTGAACCATCATAAAATGGAAAAAAGAAAATGACACAGTGGCTGCAAAACAACAGAACATAATTCATCTTCTGTTGTTATTTCATGTAAGCTGTGGTTGTATTTTTTGTTTTTCAGGTCGGATCAAAGACAGACTGTGTTATGTGTTTTGGACCCATGGTTCCTGATGGTTACGGTGTCTGCTACAACCCCATGGATGACCATATCAACTTCGCTGTTACTGCCTTCAACAGCTGCGAGGAAACAAACGCCACGAAACTGTCACAGTTTCTAGAGGAGTCGCTTCTGGACATGAAGACTCTTCTGGAGCAAGTGTCTAAGACCCAGTGAGTGACAGCACTTCATCGATGGCAAAAGAAACCCTCACGGAAACCCTGAAACACTTTCAGACTGGAGGCTTTTACCACTTTCGGTGTCATTAACCTGACATATATTTGCCTTATATTGGTATTCCATATCTTTAAGGTCACGCGTGTGATTTGTTTCATTATTCAGACTATAACTAAGAACAAAATTCTTAGGTTGATTCCTTTGCAAAGTGTAATGATTGTGACTATGTGGTGCTTTTAAAACTTTGATTTGTTTGTTTGAGCAACCTGACAAGCCTGACTCAATAGCGTGAATTTGAGGCTTAACTTATCTCCAACTGCATATCTCCAACTGCTGGACCTCAGAAAACCAGTTTGAAAACAGTCTTTATTTTCGCAGGGTATTTAGTTGCACAGAAATTACACACTTCAGCTTTCAGTAAAGTGACTATGGACTAAGAGACTGCTACAGACATAACCAAAAGACAGCCAGAAACATAAACTCATTCTGTTTTCATTTCAGTTTCAACTGTAAAAATGGTAAGTGTGAGAAGGTTCTTGATATTATTCAGTGCAAAATGTTAAATGTCATGTTAAACCCAAAGTATACTGTTTTTTTTTACATGCACGCGAGGGTATGTGTACAGTGACACGAATTTCGGCTTCAGCACAGTTCGTTCATACTGTACAAGTGCAGTCTGGGTTTTTTTTTTTTTTTTTGCGCTAATTAGTTTGCCACTAGGTGGCAACACTGGCCTGGGCCTGTTTCACAATCAGAAGTCATTCTGACAGGAATCTCAGAACAGCCTGATTTGAGAAAGAGGAAAAAAAAAAACTGGGTGGATTTTTATCATTATATGATGGATGTGTACAAACAATTCCAACACACATTTATGTTCAAATAACTTGTAAAGCGTATTTTGCATCCGATGACCCCTTTAAGTGAGTAAAAATACATTTTTATCACTCATAACTTTTGGAGAGAAAAAGCGCAGACACTGGACAAGGATCAATGTTTCTAATACGCAATTACATGTGTTTCTAGTGATGAGCGCCTGTGTTCCTGCATGCTGTCACTTTGAAAGTCTGTCCGTTCACTAACGTATGTGTAAACAATAAAGTATACTTATAAAACTTATATGGTAGTTTCACAAATGGCAAGGACTGTTATGCTAAACTCAGAGCCATATGGACTTTTCTAAATCAGAAAAATATTATGATTATTTATTTTGTGCTGATAGATTAGCAGTAGACTTGACACATTATTGTCAGTTCACATAGATTAACTCATTCTCATTACAATAAATATACAGAAGCACTTATATATATATATATATATATATATATATATATATATATATATATATATATATAAACAGTAAATCATATTATTTTTGTTTTTAAATATGAAAAAATTGTGATTATATGATATCTTTGAATCCTAAATCCTAAATAAATCCTATCTTCACTTCTGATTCTGTGCTAAACTGGCTAAATTTGAACTTTTTAAATGATTTTTAAATGGTCCACGGCTCTTCATGGACTAGAAGCTCTCTTACAGACTACACTGGTTGTTCTTCAGAAGGGTTAATGTATGAATACTCGGCCCTGAACATGCCCTTGATTTGCTGATACTCCCCATGGAATTCCACTTCAGCCCTGCTTCCTGAGGAGCTCCACAGGAAGAGCCGAGACCCTCTGAAGATGGTCGTCTTCAAGGCATCCACATCGCGAATCTGGGTAAGCAAAAGAAAACATTAAAGAATCACAGCATAAACGTGTTTATGTTGAACCCATGGGGCATCATTTACATCCACAATGTGTACCAAAGTTTGTGCTTGCACAACTTGTTATTTTTACTATGCGCTGGCTCAGTGTCTAACGTAAATGACTCACAAAGCACAGTCCGTCATCAATGGCTTTTTATTGATTAATCTCAAATATTTGCTTTTAATATGTTTTATGAACACTAACCGCTTGAGTTTCATTTAGTTTAAAGCCTCCTCCTTAGTCAGATAAATGATTATGCTTATATTGTACACTAACGTTCAAAGGTAACGTTGAAAGATTTTTTTTAAGATTTTTTTTGTTTGTTTTTTAGAAAGAGGTCTCTGATTCTCACTAAGGCTGCTGTTGTTTGATCAAAAAACAGTAATACCGTGAAATATTTTAACAATTTAAAATAATTGTTTTCTATTGTAATATCATTTAAAAAGTAATTTATTTCTGTGATGCAAAGCTGAATTTTCAGCATCATTACTTCAGTCTTCAGTGTCACATGATCCTTCAGAAATCATTCTAATATGCTGATTTGCTGCTCAAGAAACAGTTGTGTTGCTTAATGTTTTGGTGAAAAATTATAAATGTTAAGTCCTTGCTGAAAAAAGATTATTAAAAAAACTTATGACCTGAAACTTTGGAATGATAGTGTTTGTTTATATAAACAGTGACTTACCAGTATGTATGTGGAGTTTGTATTGGTGTTATTGAGCACAGAAAGCGCTCTGATCTGAATCCTGAAAGCAGGCGGAGCGTCGATGAACACGCGACAGCTCTGAGTGTTAGAGGCGGCGGTGGCTGCACTCTTGATCGGATTCTCAATGAGTCCAGACGGAGAGAACAGCTGAACGTCACACTCTTGGAGGAAGATACATGCTGTGTTATATCCTTTCAGATTAGCTCACTGCCTAATTGCACCCTATAATGAAAATTCTGTCATCATTTGCTCACCTTATGTCTTGTCAAACCCATATGACTTACTTTGTTCTGTTGAACAACTTTTGTTGAATGTAAAACAGCAATTTGGAGATTCTGCCAGAGACACTACCAGTCAAACGATTTTTTTCAATGTTTTTGGAAAAAGTCTCTTGTGCTCACCAAGGTTCAATTTATTTGATAAAAAAACAGTAATATTGTTCAATGTTATTCTAATTTAAAATTACTTATTTCTAATTTAATGTTTTAAAATGTAATTTATTCCTGTGAGTTAAAGCTGAATTTTCAGCATCATTACTCCAGTCTAAGTTTAAGGTTATTTGTTTACAGGGGCAGTGCACATTAATAAACATAACTGTAAAATAGTCTTCAGTGTCACATGATCCTTCAGAAATCATTCTAATATCCTGATTTGCTGCTCAAGAAATTCTGATCATTATGTTATCATGTTATGTTGAAAACAGTTATTCTTACATTTTAACTGTCAATTTTAATCAATTTAATGAGTCCTTGCTGAATAAAGATATAACTTTCTTTCAAAAAAAATTGTACTGTCCTCAAACTTTTGAACAGTACTATATCTACTAATGTGTTACACAACAAAGAAAGTCAGGTTTACTCTGACATAACTGTGAGTAAATGACAGAATTTTAGTTGATGAATTTTCCCTTTACAATAAGCTCTATATTTCATTTGATGAATATACTGTATGTACGTATTTAGTCAAGTATGCATTAAAAAATATCAAGTGTAATGCCATGTTTGTAATAACACACCTCCATAGTGGCTTTTTTTGTTCTTTACACTCTGATAAAATAGCAGCACTCCATTCCCAGGGGTCAGGCGGCTCTGACGCACCAGTAGGACATTTGATCGTGATTTCAGCGTTTTACCAGTCATCCTCTCACAGAGACGCATCAGGATGAGTCTGTCATACAGGGCGATATTCTCCTCTGAAGATTACACACAA
The DNA here is from genome assembly GCA_023376895.1 of Aspiorhynchus laticeps. Lineage (NCBI taxonomy): Eukaryota > Metazoa > Chordata > Actinopteri > Cypriniformes > Cyprinidae > Aspiorhynchus > Aspiorhynchus laticeps. The sequence continues at coordinate 11,806,796 of CM041804.1, forward strand.
ACACACACACAATTCACTATACTAGTACTGCATCAGATTCCTGTCTGTCAGAAATATAAGCTCAGTACTTACTCTGCTGGCAGTTAAGAGTGCTGGATATGATTTTGATCTGAATAACCTCATCAAGAGGTCGGCCAATAGCAAAAATACACCTCGTCTGAGTGACATTGTGCAGATCGATAGTTCCTGAGTCTTGAAGCAAAAGTCGCCCACAGAATCCTGAAACCAGAGTATATGACTTACTCCTCACTGCTTTTTTCCATTTATCCCTCCATTCATCCATGTCTATTCAAATAACAATCCAAAAGATACAACATTTATAGAAACTATAAATGATAACTATTATAATATGAGAATATGAGAATATATAAATATATAGGGAGCCAAACAGGAAATAATTATATGAAATATGAATATTAAGTTGCAATTCTTTATATATAAAACTAAATCTGAATATAAAGTTTTAAATCATAAAATATGTATATGTAAATCATGAATATAGTTATGTCTGAATTTAATTTATAACTCCTGAATTTATAACTGTAAATCATGAATATATCATTATAATCCCTGATAATATATTCTAATTATACGTTTTGTGAATATATTTATATTTAGAGTTCTAACTATATATTCAGATTTAAATATATATTGAGCCGAAATGTATATATTCAGAGTTTTAACTTGAGTTATTATAGTTAACTAAGAATAAAACCATTAAAAAGATAAAAATAATATAAAATAAAATAAAATGTTAACTGAAATAAAACAAAAGACTCTGGTTCTAAATGTATCAGTATCAAATTTGTATCTATATATTTAGAATTCTATATTTTGATTTATAAATATATTTTTAAATGTCATAGTTATTTTCAGTTTGGCCCTTCATAATAATAATAATATCTCTATATTAAGCCCATTTACAAAGTAAACTTATACTTTTTTAAAAAAAAAATCTATCATGTTGACATTCTTTAACATTTAACACCAATATTCCCGATTTAAGGAATTTAATTTCATGATAAAAAACAACAAAATTGTGGAATGTGCCCCCTTTTGATACTGAAAAGGTTATCAAGGCTGACAGTTTCATATGGAGCTAGCAGACACTTGCCACCTAACTGGTCTGTGGTGGTTCTGTTGTCGTGCTCATGGTGCTTTTCATCACGTCTGCTGCAGGTTCAATGGTTGAGAAACTCTTCCTCATCTTCATCATTCTGACAGCTGATGCTGGCGTGGTTCTCTGTGTCCCCTCTTCTCTCCGGGGCTCTGACTGCATGCGAGTGCTGTTGGGCTCTGGTGTGGAGGTCTGAGCTGAGGAACAGTCAGGACTATAGCAGGCCTGGATGGTGATCGGTTTGGGTAAGTGAAGGCAAAGAAAGGGACTGACAGGAAGAGGGCTGGATGGGCCCATGCAGGACACGGTCCGAGACTGGATCCCATCACCACATGAGACTGAACACTACATTAGAGAACAGAGAGAAGCACTGACTTTATGGAATATACATCCATAAACTGTGACTCGAGGTTGTTTGATAACAGCTGTGTTGTTAGCATATGTAGTCTGGATCATTTACCTCACTCCACTCATGCACGTCCCAGTGGAAAGAACAGACTTGTGTGAAGCATGGTGCAGTGACTGGAGGCTTGTTTCCTGGGTCACACCGGTCCTCCTCCACGACCCTCTCTACACCTCCTTCATACTGAACACACCGCACACTCCTGACAGCTACACCCATCCCACATGACACCGAACAGTCGCCCTGCTCTCCTGCCTGCCACCTACACAACCATTTCATCAGTTAAGAACCCCCCACTCTAGTAATATAATATCATATAATATAAATCAATTGGTTTTGGTTCAAGACAATAGGCATTAAGTGGCACTGCCAGGTCGTCATTGTAAATGAGAACTGGTTCTCAACGGACTTACCTGGTTAAACAAAGGTTAACACTGGACATTAAGTGGAGACCCAACCAGGGTTATTATTATTGTTAACTAAATCTAAACCAATAATAATAAAAAAAAAAACATTACTTGAAATAAAATAAACATTAGGCTTATTTTATTTCAGCTAGTTTCAATTTTCACTTCTAATTTTTGTTTAGTTTGAATTAAAGTACTGAAATAAATAAAGCTAAATAAAAACTAAAACTTAAAAACTATATAGACATTAAAAAACTAATAAAAAATTACAATAACAACAAAATTACTAAAACTTTAACTACAATTAAAATGAAAACAAAAAAGTAAAAATAAAATCAAAAAATATAATATAATAGTATATAAATTATACTAAAATAACACTGGACCCAACATAGAAGCAAATATGTTTACTGTACAAAATTGTCATAAATGAACAAATCGGGACATTGAATAACATTTTCGAATCACTGAAGTTTACTAATGTTATAACAAATTGCATAGCCAAGTGATGCTCAACCACACTTTCATGGGACCTTAAGACGACTTAAAATTATTTAAAATAAGCTAAAACAAATAACAATCAAGATATAAACTGAGATTGTATTTCTTATTTTAATTTGCAAATCTTATTTAAACCTGGAAAACTAAAAAATAAAATGAAACGAAAATCTCTATAGTGAATATAGTTGTTAAATGGGGCTCTAAATTTAAAAAAGGATATTTTGATATTACTGTATGTATGATTATAGTAGCACTTTATTATTTGCATTTAGCACTGATTCTTCACCTGTCTGTGAGTCACCGGGTGCGTTTCCCAAATGCAACTATTGTCTGTCGTTATCAATAGAGTTCAGTGGAACTAACGAGCATAGTTAGCTAACGATGCTTTTGAGAAACGCACACCACAACAGGCGATTTTTGCTATTTATTAGCTTATAAAATCATGCAAAAAAATTACAAATTTGTGTGCATCGGTGAGTAATGGGATTATATTTTCAGCATTCCAAGCAGCCTAGTAAAACGTATTCTGAACTAAGATAGAATGAAGAAGGAAATGTTTGACAGCTTTACCTGGCTGGACAGGCTTCAGTATTACACTCCACGACCTCTGAAGGTCTGGCCACAGACTGACAAGCAGATTCTCCCACCACCACCCTGTTTCTGTCTCCTCCCTCCATCCTCTGGGAACAGTACAGGACTCTCTTCGCTACACCACCTCCACAAGACACACTGCACGGGCCCTGTATGTAGCGCCACCTGATAAAGAAGATACCGTGCTTATCATGTGTAAATGTATAGAAGTACATCTAGAAACTGAAAGTAGAGTTTAAACAGCGCTTACGCAGCAGGACATTTTGATGGGCTACAGGGCTGGGTGTACATCTCTGGTTTACTGGTACGATCACAAAGAAACTCTGGGACTTCTAGATGTGATTGGTGATCCACACAGGAGAACCAAACCTGCTGAGATCCTACATAAGCACGCAAAACGATGCACACACAGTCACAAATAAGTGTTGACCAAAATATCAGCACGTGCATTCGGTTCTCACTTACCATTCCCACAGGTCTTTGAGCACTGGCCAATCACTGGACTCCAAACATAAACCGGAACCATTCTAGAGCGGGGCATTACACGGGAGTCTGTATGGATCTGATGGATATTTAGATGACATTTTAGAACAGATCTTATGCATCAAAGAAACAAGTATGCAGCCATCTTTAGAATTGTTAGTAGACCGGGAAGATTTTAAAACGAGTGGTTCATTCATAAATTCGTATGACCTTAACTTCAAGGAGACAGAAGACAATGAGCACAGTGCTTAAAAAGGGGTGGAGCAACATAAGGTATATAACTAGATTATAGATTATATTATCGTTCAAAAGTTTGGGGTTATGCTTTTTTAAATGCTCACCAAGGCTACATTTATTTGATAAAAAAATACACTAAAAACAGTAATATTGTGAAATATTATTACAATTTAAAATAATCTGTTTTCTATTTGAATATATTGTAAAATGTAATTTATTCCTGTGATGTTAAAGCTGAATTTTCAGCATCATTACTCCAGTCTTCAGTGTCACATGATCCTTCAGAAATCATTCTAATATACTGATTTGCTGCTCAAGAAACATTTCTTATCAATATTGAAAACAGTTTAACATTTTTGTGATAGGCTTCATGATTCTTTGATAAATAGAAAGTTCAAAATATTTATTTGAAATACAAATCCTCTTTTGTAACTTTTCTTTACTGTCACTTTTGATCAGTTTGCTGAATAAAAGTATCCGTTTCAAAATCTTACTTCCCCCAAACTTTTGAACAGTAGTGAAAAAAAATATAAAACATGTCTTTAATAACTCATTTTATACAACACTTAGTTTCAGTCTTTTGATCTGATTGACCAAGTGTCCCTTCAAATTATATTTAGAGTTAGAACAGCACTGAGATGCTTTATTGTTTGTGTCATTTAGCTGGTCTGTGGCATTCTAGACCAGACTATGTGAGCAGAGCAAATCTGTGAGAATTTTTGAAAGCCTTGTTCTGATCAGGATTTTTCTCTCTTAGGTAGCGGAGAACAGAATATAAAAAACACAAATGTAGCGACTGATTACAGAAGACTTTGAGCATGGAGGGGAACTTGCTGCCCTTCCATTCCACTCAAAACCCTGTTCCAGTCCTTGTGTTACGTGGTGACATGCAAAACTTGATGCTAGGGCTTCTTTTGAAACACTTTTTGTTGGCAAAGATTACTATACCTACTAATTGGCCAACTAAGGTAAAAATACCTACTGATTTTTAAACCTAAATATTTTATTTTTAGGTCATTTATTTACAATATTGACAATATTAACTGTTATATGTTGAAATTGTGCTGATATTCAGTACAGCAACACTCTTACTTGTGACATTGCTTCATTATTTTCTGATGTTGATACATGCTGAATAAACTTTATATCACAGTACCTCTCTTTGGGAATCCCAGCCGACAGGACAAACGTCCACCACACAGGGAACGTGTTCTGGGGGTTTGGGTTCAGAGCACAGGTTTTGGTCCACCTCAGAATCAGATCCATGATGGGAGCGGACACACGACACCGTTCTGTGAGCCTCCCCGGGTCCACACACAGCCGAACACTCGCCAGGCTCAGACACCTGCCATCTACAGCACTCACACACAAACACACATGAATATACACACACGACTGAAAGAATCAACAGCAAGCAGTCATCATCACATTCAACATTAAATCTAAATTGACCTGATACCAGTGCTATTTTAGTATTATTGATATACACTTAAAAAATGTTTTTTTAATATTTTATATTTTTGGTTTTCATTTGAAAATTTTAGTCATTTTGTTGTGTTTTTTTTATGTTTATACAGTTTTTGTTTTAGTTAGTTTAGTTTAGTTAGTTTTGTTTGAGATATTTTTGTACTTCAACTTAAACTCAACAAAAATGCAATGGCAAATAAATAAAATTAGAAATTAAATGCAATAAGCTTAAGTTTTTAATATTTTGTTTAATTTCAGTTGATGTTTATTTTATTTCAAGCAATGAAAATGTTGTTTTTAAATGGTTTTAGTTTCAACTTTAGACAGTCTAACATGCTAATTCGTTGCATTCTCACACACTTTTGTACATTACCTGGCAGGACAGATTTGGGGGTTGCAGGTCTCAGTGGTTTGTGGTTTAGAGTCAAGCACACAGTCGGAGTCAGGCAGCTTCACTTTCACTGTACCCTGCTTCTGAACACATGTGACAGAGCGCCCCTGCTCTCCCACGCCACAGGGGGCGCTGCAGGGTCCAAACTCACCCACCTCCCAGCTACAACACATACACAAAAGACCCTGTCAAAATTACACCTTCAGCCCTTGCAGTAGTCCACACTTTAGTGTTATAATGTTATTTATAATGAAATGTTGACTTTTGGCAATAACGCAAACGGCAATAAACATAAAGGTGTCTCATTCAAGTCAACAGATCAAGTGGGTGAAGTTGGATAGGACCAGAGTGGTTTCCTATTTGGCTATACTCAAGAAAAAAGGTATTTGATTTTTTGGTAGTTTATGAATTGTTCTGATATGTTTGAAAGGCCAATGATTCCTCTGAGGCAAACTATGAATTGTGAAAGACTGAAAGGCACCTGGGTGGACAGTCGGGCTGGAAGCAGGGCTGCAGCTGATCTGGTGCTTGAGCGGATGAACTGCAGAGCTCATCTTCCAGACGCTCCAGTGTGAGCACATCCACACAGTGCTGACTGATTTTCTGGATACCTACAACAGAGAGAGCAACCAAATTCAAACCGGGCAAGACAACATGATAGTTAGAGACTATTAAGTTAAAAGTTAAAAAAGAAACTGCACAGAACATTACATACAAATAGTTGTATAAAAGTATTTTAGTGTGTTTCTCCATCATCTTCTGTTTTTGTGAGCAAAAATAATTAATATGGCAACTACACCAAGTTTTACCAATGATAACCCATGGTCCAAGTTTTAATGTGGTCAGTTGAGATAAATGAACTTAATGAAACTGATTAACATGTTTTATGTGCTCAGATTGAACTGCTGTGTTACCTGTGCCGCAGGTCACTGAGCAGGCAGAGATGACAGTGGACCATCTGCCTTTAGCAGCTCTCTCCGCTGAAACAGCTTCAGAAGAATAGTACTGGTATGAGATGTTTGGGGTGGTAAGGTCTCCATACTCTTGCCCGTATTTCCGAAACACCTAAAAATATAAATATAGCAAATAATAGTTTTTGTTACAAATGAGTGATTATTTAATATTAACATTCAAAAAAGTCACAAATAACAAAGATCCAGTAAGAAGAAAGACACTGCAGACCTGTATGTGGATTTTGTCTGTGATTGGTCCAGAGATAGTGAGCTCTTCAGTTTGAGGCAGGTGGTCAGATGTGAGATACAGGTTATAGATTATGGGGCTTTTCTCCAGAGGTGAGGGGTACGTGATGCTCAGGCCTGGGCTTCCATCTCCAGACACCACATATTTATCATTTAATAACACCGCTGCAGGAAATAGAGGGACATTTGTTTCTTGATTATTTCTTTGGACATACTGTACTCAGATACAATTTGAATGTCTGTCAATGTAACAAATGGCACAAAAAAAAGCCAATCCTTCCAGGCTGATGCATTTAAATTGGCCAGAGTTTTTAACAAATTAATAAAAAAAGAGTTGGTTACATGGTTTACACCCCTTACACAGCTTGGGGCCAGTAAGACTTCTGTTAGAAATTAATACTTTTTTCCAGCAAGGACACATTAAATTGATCAGAAGTGATGAATAGTCATTTATAAAATTAGATTTTTTATTTCAAATAAATTATGTTATTTTGAACTTTCTATTCATCAGAGGGTCCTGAAAAATGTTTCAGAGTTTCCACATTAGAATGATTTTTGAAGGATCATGTGACACTGAAGACTGGAGTAATGATGCTGACAATACAGCTTTAACATCACAGAACTCATTTACATTTTATAATATATTAAAACAGAAAACAGTTATTTCAAATTGTAATAATATTCAAAAATATCTATATTATCAAATAAATGCAGCCTTGGTTAGCAGAAGTGATTATTCCAAATTTGGGAATTGTACTGTATATGAAGTCTAATGCTTGTGACAATAGTGACAGAGTAGTAAAGAATATAGTTTTTATTCTAAACTATTTAATAATGAAATCTTCTGCTGGCTTCATTCTCTGAGATACACAACCAAACCCCTCTTATTCCACCATACTACACGATTTCAATACTAAACTGTGTTTAAAAAACAGTATTTAGTTCTTCTAACAGGACTAACTGTATTCTGTTGAATGTAGCTATTCTCACCAAGATGTGTAAAAACCGGCTTCGTGTTAATCACATGAACCTGAGAGGCGTTCAGAGGAAGGCTGAGGAATGTGACATACTCTTGAAAAGACAACAGACAGAAAGAGGTTATTATTCATATCTGAAAGCAAATGATGGATATGTCTGAGAATGACCGCTACTTACCTCCAGCCTCTCCGCCTGAATAGGTGTTTGAGATGAACTGACAGGTGGAGCCATTGCCCCCACACACCCCACACACATCCTCCACCTTCCCAGAATGCATTACTCCATCACAGCCATAAAGCTAAGCAGGGAAGTAAACAGTATGGACAAATTATACATGTTAAATATTGGACTGTGTCCAATGATACTCAAAAAGTGGGCAAAAACATACTTGAGTTAAGTACGTAACAACCTGCTGGATGTATATTAATACACTTATTACACGTCAACTTGCCACATAAGTAAATAAATGGGCACAAAATATTGATTTGAGATTAAATATATTATAAGCTCAAAAAAAGCTTCTAGCAAGTGGCTTTGAGCTAAGATATAAAAGATATATTATTAACAAGATAAAGTTTTTTTAAAAAAGTTTAAACATTTTAAGGGATATTGTAGAGTATTTCTACTTATTACACAGCTTTTCGCCAAATAAATAATTACATAGACATGAAATATTAATTTGAGTTGGAACTGTTTTTAAAAAATGACCTGTTTATTATGTTATAATCCATTACAATATACAAAACAATCATCCTGGCAACAAGACAAACACCACAACAACATTACAGTACTAATACTGAAGTATTTTCAATAGGCTACAGTCCATAAGCAAGACTCAAGATTGTATCTGTTGTGTTTGTATGAAACAGAAGAGAGCAAGTCAGTATGGGAGCTTTTTTCAAACGTGGAATAAAAAAAATAAAACAGGTAAATGTGATTTTGTATCTAATTATGAGTTCATCGCATAATTCTGACTATTTTTTAGATATAAACTCGCAATTGCAGAAAAAAAGTTGCAATTAACCTTTTATTTTTTTTTATCCAATAGCGGGAAAAAAAGGAATTTTGCGGAATTATAAATTGAGATGTACACTCAGAATTCAAAGAAAAATCTGAATAGCAATATGTAGACTCAGAATTCAGAGAAATTAATTCTAAATTGTGGTATGTAAATTCAGAATTCAGGGAAAAAAGTCAGAATTGCAAGATGTAAACTCAGAATTCATATATATAAATTCTAAATTGTGATATGTAATCTTGGAATTCAGAAAAAAAGTCAGAATTGCTAGACATAAGCAGTTGCAAGAAATAAACTCGCAATAAAAAAAAGAACTGTGATATAATACTCGCAATTGTAAGAAAAAAGCAATTACCTTAAATTATTACATGGCGGAAACAAGCTCCCATACATATGTAAGCGGTGTGATAAGAGAGGCATGAAAAAAGGACCGGCCTCAGGTTCACGGATGAGCGAGCTGTTATTCAGTTGTCATTGACGATGACCATTATTGATGAATAACAGACTTCGAAATGTCACAACTCATCTAAAACAAGGCTGTGAAGTAAATAAGAAGTAAACTTAGTTAACATTTTGTGTCTGGCATTACCTGGCACTTTCCACCCAGACAGGCAGAAATGGAACCAGGTGGTACAGTATGAGCAGCTTCACACCGTGTCCCATCGATGAACTGAGATCCACGACTCACCATGAAGTCCTGCTCACGTGAGCGACACGTCAGTTTACACTGAGCATCACCTGGAAGGGAGAGAGAAACATGAGAACAGAGAAAACAACAAAAGACAAACTGAACGGGAAGATGTGTACTGGTGCACCTGAGCTGTAGCCGACAGCAGAGATCCAGGTGTAGACTGAGCTGGAGTCTGGAGACACTGACAGAGGCTGCTGGTCTGTAGCTGAGCACTGCTGAGACATGAACTCCAGCTGAGTCGACTCGCAGGCCTGGAACAAACAACAACAAGACACGCATGTCACTTTAAACCATCAGTTTAAACCTGCTTTTATTTCATTTTACAGAAAGCAATGTCATGTAACGTTACGTTTTCAAGCTTTCTTGCACTTAAACAGTAGTAACTTTTACATTACAACTTTTCACCATCTCGCTGACCTTTAAACAGGCTGTTTTTGCTACTGTACCTTTAACGCCTATATATGCAAATGACCTTTGTTATTACTCTAGGTTGATGAAAAGCTAATAATTAATACAATCCTAAAAATGTTTAGGGCCTGCTTAAAAATAGATGAAATATTTTATTTGTCTACTGCATTTTATGTTTACTGCATCAGAAAAATATGCAAATCTGTTGTTAAATTATTGAAATATTATAATGTTTTATGACCCAGAGATTCATCTGACAAAAAAGCTCTAGATTAATGTTAATTTATAATAAATATAACCAGTGTTTATTGCTAATTAGTGTTTGTTCATAATGCATTGACTAATATTAATTTATACGCCTTGAATAGCTGAAAATAGCAAAAATTAATATACACCTCCATTTAAAAGTCTGGGATCGGTAAGATTTAAAAAAAAATTTGAAAGTCCCTTCTGCTCACCAAGGCTGCAATTATTTGATTAAAAATACAGTAAAACTGTAATTTTGTGAAATATTAGAACAAATTAAAATAACTGTTTGCCATTTGAATATATTTAAAAATGTAATTTATTCCTGAGAAATCATTATAATATGCTGATTTGAATGTTGAAAACAATATATTTTTGAAAACTGTGATTTTTTTGATAAATAGGAAGTTCAAAATAACAGCATTTATATATTTTTAAGTAAAATCCTTAATATAAAAAATATATTAAACAATATTTTATAGAAAAGTAAAAGTCTTCACTGTCGCTTTTTATCAATTTAATCTTTTCTTGCCAAATAAAAGTATTAATTTCTTTCAAAAATGTTACTTACCTCAAACTTTTGAATTGCAATGCAGTTTTAGTTCAATTCTTTAAAATGCTGTTGATTGCTTGTTCATGATACCTATTGCTTTAACTGATGTTGACAGTTTAAACTCATTTGTAAAGTGTTACAAAATTAATGAAAAATAAGTTCAGATGTACACTAAAATAATAAATGCTATTTAGCAACAAATCAAAAAAAGAAAGACAAAAAAGCGGGCCAGCATACATACTGCAGCCTCATGGCAATGTATAGATGGTGTAACCCTTCATTTGACTAACATGACCTACAGAGGCCCAGAGTAAACAAGCCTGGGGTCTATTACCTGCCGATTACAAAGTTCAGCTTCTGTGTCCTGTCCTTTACAGACGGTACCACCAAAGGCTGGCCTGAAACACAGAAATATCACTATGAATACATATATCTGTATTGCATCTAACATATAACCACTAGTTTCTCAGCAGAAACACAAAAAGTACATTGAGAAGTGTTATTTTTCTCTAGGCTCTCATTTCTAAGAGAAGTTGTGCCTGTCATACTGTCACTCTCACACCTGGGGTTGTTGCACTGTCTCCTGCGGTAAGTGATTCCTCCTCCACATGTTCGTGAGCAGGGAGAGAATTCAGACCATGAAGACCAAGAGCCGTGAACAATCATGGAGGAACCCAAAGTAGAAGGAGACACACACCGGCCCTTCAAACACCACTACAACAAAACCGAAAGAGAATGGAAAATACATTTTTCAATCAGTATCTAATACATATAATATTTGAAGAATATAATGGTAAATTTATTTCTAGTAATCTCAAACATCTTCCAAATAACCAGAAAATATTGCAAGAATATATGCATACAAATAATAATTCGTAAGGATTCATTGTTAAAGGGGTCATCGGATGCGACATGCACTTTTACATGTTGTTTGAACTGAAATGTGTGCTGGCAGTGTGTGTACACACCCACCCTATAATGATAAAGATCCACCCAGTGTTTTTTTTATCTCCTAAAATCATTTCCCCTTTCTCAAATCAAGCCGTTCTCAGATGCCTGTCTGTGTGACGTCACACAGACCCAGGCCCCTCCCACGATTGTTGACTGACACTAGTGATTTAACTTAGACCCGCCCTGAGAGAGCTGTCATCAGTCCACCATTGTTTCGACGCCGGAGCAGGAGTAGACAAGAATGTCTCCTAACTGATTGAGATGTTTTGTTGTTGGATAATGAACATAGCAGTCTTCATTTACTCCCGACATCTGAGCCGCTGAAGACTCAGTGGATTACCTTTATTTTTTGAAGGGAATGCTCCCCCGATCTACCTAAATGTGTCTATGTTTGTGCTAATCATTCGTGATCCAGCTTCACCTCCAGAAGACGTGAGTGTAAGGTTTTTAATGAATCTTTGCAAATCGCCTTTCCTAATAATGTGCTAGTTAGCCAGTTTCGTGGCTAAAGTAAACAGTACTGCTAGTCACCCCACGGAAGAGAGGGGCGGGGCCAGCAGAGCTCATTAGCATTTAAAGGAACATGCACTAAAACGGCTTGCTGAAAACATAGCAGATTTTGACAGGGTAAAGAAGGTGTTTTTTACACTACCATTCAGAAATTTTAACCAAAGTATGTTATAGACTTTTCATTAAGACCCTAAAGAATCATATCAACTTGTGGAAAATGGGCATCTGATGACCCCTTTAATAAATGCTGGTCAATAGCAGTCTGTCACCTGACTGGGCCCACACTCCGTCCCGTCCAAGAGTGGAACAAGGAGACGAGTGCATGAGCTGCGGTCACGAGGGTTGATATGGCAGGACAAAACACGACAGGTTGCCTTGATGACAACAGAAAGAAAAAATCACCACAATAAAGCTTAATGAGATATTAATTGACAAAATAAAAATGACAATCAAAGACCTACACGCAGTGGTTCACTGATCTACAGTAATGAAATCAAAATTAAAATGATTTGTAAAATGTTTTATGTTATATCAATATGCTATTTGCATATGCTTCTCCTAAAAGCTGATTAAATTAATTTTAACTACGTACATACCATTGAAATGTTTGGGTTGATAGACATATCTTATGCTCAGCACGGCTGCATTTATTTAATTAAAAATACAATAATATTGTCAAATATTATTACAATTAAAAATAAAAGTGTTTTCGACACTAATTTATTCCTGTGATATAAAAAAGCAGTGCTTTTCGATATGTTATGCCAAAACTTTCTGTATCAACAGGAAAGATGTCAACATAAAACAGAGAACTATGCTGGTCAAGTGATTTGTGGTCTTTAAAGTGTTAGCATGGCAGTCAGCTCTTTGATGATTTACACTGGTAAATGTGTTCTGAGGGTCATTCTTACTCACCATATCACCATTAGTGAAAGAGCAAGCAGTAGCCGCGCTGCCAAACGCTATACGACACTGATCGTCCACTCCATAGAAGAGACCAGGCCTCCAGTCCTGCACTGATCCACCCAGCACCGGCACATCCTTCACACACCCCGCCTTCCCAGCACTGTACAGACAGTCAACAACTTATTGAGAACATCATCATGATTTAGAATACTGTACATAACAAGTCTCTTACGTTCTCCAAGGCTGCATTTATTTGATCAAAAATACAGTAAAAACAGTGATATTGTGAAATATAGTAATTTAAAATAACTGTTTTGTATTTTAGTATTTAATTTATTTCTGTAAATGATTTTCAGCATCATTACTCCAGTCTTCAGTGTCACATGATCCTTCAGAAATCATAATATGCTGATTTGCTCAAAGCAAACATTTCTTATTATTATCAATGTTGAAAACAGTTGTAATGCTTCATATTTTTATGCAAACCATGACTTTGTTTTTCATTGATTTTTTTATTTTATTTTATTTGCTTTTAATGCATTCTTGCTGAAAAGTATTAATAAAAATCTTACTTATCCCAAACTTTTAAGTGAAATGGAATAATATAAAATTAGTGCTGTCAAACGATTAATCGCATCCAAATTAAACGTTTTTTTTAGATAATATATGTGTATACTGTGTATATTTATTATGTATATATAAATACAAATACATGCATGTATATATTTAAGAAAAATATTTTATGTTTATATATTAAATATATAAGAATATAAATATATAAATGTACATACATGTAAATATTTTCAAAATATACATGCATGTGTTTGTATTTATATGTACATAATAAATATACAGAGTACACACGCATATATTATGTAAACAAAAACTTTTATTTTAGATGTGATTAATCGCGATTAATCATTTGACAGCACTATATAAAATACAATAAATAAACATGGTGCAAGTGAAAAACTAAAATGAACAGAACAGAATTTAAACAGATTTTAAGAATGATTCTCACAAAACCTGTCAAAGCATGTCATATTTCAAAACAAAAAGCAAAAAAAAAAGAAATTATTCATGATTCACCAATTTATACATAAGTTTTTTTTATTTATTTAAATTAGGAAATAAACTAAGATTTAGAAATTCTTAAACTCATGACAATTGTTCAATTAAAAACAAATTAAATTGATTAAAATTTGTGATAAAATAAAAATTGCACAACTGCAGCATAGTGGTCTCAGACTGTGGAGGCTGATGTATATGCCTGTGATGCAGTAAGTGACTGACACCTGAAGAAGTTGTGGAGCTGAGCTCTGCTGCACTGGGACCAGGTGAGATCGACACTGTTATAACCTCCGTCAGATGCCATCATAAAGCCACTGGAGCTGCATGTGTTGTCTATTCCATCATGATTTATGCCAAAACTGGAAAAAAAACAAAAACAATAAACCAATAACCAATAAACCACTTGGATTAAAATAATTCATCTGTTTCACCTCACATTTCAGCATGGCAATATGACTTAGTCTCGTCTGAACTTTAATGTTGTCAATTACCTGTGGCCAATCTCATGAGCAATGGTAATGCCCAGATCAAAGCCGGTATCTTCTGTAATCACACAGTTCCACTGAGTGGAACAGACTCCGCCCAGCTGGGTCACACCTCTCACAAGCTTATTCCCATTGGGTAACACCAGATCAAACCTTAATGATGTCAAAGAGAGGCACTAAAATGCAGGTATGCAGAAACACTCGATAGTGATATTTTTGTGACTGATACTTCAAACATTTTTGAGACATCTGACAGCTTGCTCCGAAAATGAAGTGCACTGCAATTCAATATATATCATACAATATAATATAATTATACTATGATTAACTAATTAATTGGACATTTATCTGTAATTCCACACAATTTAAAATATTTTAAAATGTATTAAAATACATTAAAATATGTAAATATATTTTCAAACAAAATGTCCAAGTTAATGTAGAAACAACATAAAGATGGTATATTTTAAATACTTTATACCAAGAGTTTTATACCAAAATCACGGAAAATTACATATATAGAAAAATAGTCTACAAAATTAATTTGTCAAAATTACACAAGAGGAATGGCTATGCTTTAATTAAGAGTGCTCTCAATCCACACCTGGTAATGTATAACAGCAGATCTGCATGTAAAGGGTCAGTGTCAGCATCAGGGTTGACTTTCTGACCCCACTCACACACACTTTTTAAAGAAGAAGTGATGTTTTCTGAGATCTGGATGTCTGGCTGTGGATTAAAACAAACTTTATTGTCCTTGTGGATTAATATAATGGTTGTTGTGTGCAAAACAAGGTCAAATATTCATTATTACCTTCGGCTCTGTGAGAATGACCATACGAACAAGATGAACTCTTATGTTGGCACCGAGAGTAACATCTCTCAGAAGCTCAGAGGCCTGCGAGAGTAGAAAAGATACTTAAACAATATAAAGTATCTTTGGTTGTTTGTAACTGAAAATGTAGATTAAACACACACATACGATGTTGAGGTTGGTTAGGATGTATCTCTCAGTGTCCTGTCTATGAAAATCATAGACATCTGGACCCACCACCACTGCTAGCTCCAGATGTGTGACCTCTGACCCCAGAGGTGTTCGCCGTAACCTGAACTGACCTAAGACAGATGCAGATCACACAGTTTAATGAAAGTAGCAATGAAATTTTATTACATGAACAGCATATCAGAAACAATTGAGTTTATATAATAAGATAAGAGAAATTTTATTAATTCAAAAACATTTACATTTACATTTATGCATTTAGCAGACGCTTTTATCCAAAGCGACTTACAGTGCATTCAGGCTATAAATTTTTTTTATCAGTATGTGTGTTCCCTGGGAATAGAACCCACACAATGCTAACACAATGCTCTACCACTGAGCCACAGGAACACTCAGGAAAAGTGTTTTATTTCAGTAATTCAGGAAAAGTTCATTTATTTCAGTAATTCAACTCAAATTGCGAAACTCGTGTATTAAATAAATTCAATGCACACAGACTGAAGTTGTTTAAGTCTTTGGTTCTTTTAATTGTGATGATTTAGGCTCACATTTAACAACAACCCACCAATTCACAAATCAACAAATTAGAATACTTCATAAGACCAATAAAAAAAATTTTTTTAGTGAATTGTTGGCCTTCTGGAAAGTATGTTCATTTACTGTATATGTACTTGGTAGGGGCTCCTTTTGCTTTAATTACTGCCTCAATTCGGCGTGGCATGGAGGTGATCAGTTTGTGGCACTGCTGAGGTGGTATGGAAGCCCAGGTTTCTTTGACAGTGGCCTTCAGCTCATCTGCATTGTTGGGTCTCTTGTTTCTCATTTTCCTCTTGACAATACCCCATAGATTCTCTATGGGGTTCAGGTCTGGTGAGTTTGCTAGCCAGTCAAGCACACCAACACCATGGTCATTTAACCAACTTTTGGTGCTTTTGGCAGTGTGGGCAGATGCCAAATCCTGCTGGAAAATGAAATCAGCATCTTTAAAAAGCTGGTCAGCAGAAGGAAGCATGAAGTGCTCCAAAATTTCTTGGTAAACGGTTGCAGTGACGTTGGTTTTCAAAAAACACAACGGACCAACACCAGCAGATGACATTGCACCCCAAATCATCACAAACTGTGGAAACTTAACACTGGACTTCATGCAACTTGGGCTATGAACTTCTCCACCCTTCCTCCAGACTCTAGGACCTTGGTTTCCAAATGAAATACAAAACTTGCTCTCATCTGAAAAGAGGACTTTGGACCACTGTGCAACAGTCCAGTTCTTCTTCTCCTTAGCCCAGGTAAGACGCCTCTGACGTTGTCTGTGGTTCAGGAGTGGCATAACAAGAGGAATACGACAACTGTAGCCAAATTCCTTGACACGTCTGTGTGTGGTGGCTCTTGATGCCTTGACCCCAGCCTCAGTCCATTCCTTGTGAAGTTCACCCAAATTCTTGAATCGATTTTGCTTGACAATCCTCATAATGCTGTGGTTCTCTCGGTTGGTTTTGCATCTTTTTCTTCCACACTTTTTCCTTCCACTCAACTTTCTGTTAACATGCTTGGATACAGCACTCTGTGAACAGCCAGCTTCTTTGGCAATGAATGTTTGTGGCTTACCCTCCTTGTGAAGTGTGTCAATGATTGTCTTCTGGACAACTGTCAGATCAGCAGTCTTCCCCATGATTGTGTAGCCTAGTGAACCAAACTGAGAGACCATTTTGAAGGCTCAGGAAACCTTTGCAGGTGTTTTGAGTTGATTAGCTGATTGGCATGTCACCATATTCTAATTTGTTGAGATAGTGAATTGGTGGGTTTTTGTTAAATGTGAGCCTAAATCATCACAATTAAAAGAACCAAAGACTTTAACTACTTCAGTCTGTGTGCATTGAATTTATTTAATACACGAGTTTCACAATTTGAGTTGAATTACTGAAATAAATGAACTTTTCCACGACATTCTACTTTATTGAGATGCACCTGTACATTTAGAAAATCATAGTATGACCAAAGTAGCTCTTTGTATATTCTATGTACTACATATTTACTTTAGCATAATGAACTTGATTTGGCTGTAGCACAAACAGCAGCTATACTGACATTTAGATGAACAGTTTAAAGTGCCCCCATTATGGATTTTTGAAAATGACCTTTCATGCAGTGTGTAACACAGCTCTAAGTGAATGAAAACATCCTGCAAAGTTTTAAATCTGAAAGTGCACCGTGTATAAAGTTATTGTCTCTCAAAAGAAAGAGTTGACTCTGAATCATTGAAACGAGTCGTTTTTAAAACGAATCCCAACCCGTTTCATGTTGCTGTCAACATGAAACATTAGCATATTGCCCGCCCACTTGTTGGTCTTTTCGCATTGGTCTGTATGAAAATGCAAATTCAATCTTTGCCACTAGGTGCCGCTTTTGGAGCGGTAAAAATAGCTGTTTCCCCGGTAACGCTGTACACAAAGCAACACTGCGCTCACAAACGCTGCTTTATCAGGCATTACAGGCAAGATGAAATAAAAATGAGACCAATCGGACCAATCACCGCAGATTAGCATCACGCAAAGGAGGGGTTTGAAAAATGAATCGTTGAGCGAGTAAGGTAAAAATAAATGCATATTCCAATAATAAATGCATCGTTCCAAACCCGTAAGACCTTCGTTCATCTTCGGAACACAAATTAAGATGTTTTTGAGGAAATCGGAGCACTATCTGACCCTCCATAGACAGCAACACAACTGAAATGTTCCCAGGTCCAGAAACATAGTAAATACATCGGTAAAACAGTCCATGTGACATCAGTGGCTCAACTTCAGTTTTGCGATGCTACGAGAATACTTTGTATTTATGTGCAAAGAAAACAAAAATAACATAATTTACTCAACCATTCTTCTCCCCCGAGTTCCATTGTCAGCCATTTTAGAGAGTATCACAATACATACACACGCTTTCCCCTAAGCGTAAACAACGATACGCAGATTACGTTCATGCGCGCGCTTTCCCCCCGAACGTAAACAACGCTGAGTACGTCAAATGCATTCTAGGGGACTCTCCAAAATGGCGGAAAACGTAACTCGGGGGGGAGAAGAATGGTTGAGTAAATTATGATATTTTTGTTTTCTTTGCGCAAAAAAAAAGAAGTATTCTCGTAGCGTCGCAAAACTGAAGTTGAGCCACTGATGTCACATGGACTGTTTTACAGATGTATTTACTACGTTTCTGGACCTGGGAACATTTCAGTTGTGTTGCTGTCTATGGAGGGTCAGATAGTGCTCCAATTTCATCAAAAACATCTTAATTTGTGTTCTGAAGATGAACGAAGGTCTTACGGGTTTGGAACAAAATGAGGGTGAGTAATTAATGACATAATTTTCATTTTAGGGTGAACTAACCCTTTAAGTGAATGATTCAATGACTTGTTTTGTTCCTGAATGAATCCATGTTTTGATCAAATTTGTTGAGTGAATGATTCAGTTACTCACTCATAAAGACTTGCCCTGCATCCATATATGCCTACTTCCTTCCTGTGTAGTATGCAAAAACTAGTATGTGAAGTAAATAGTATGCCTTAATTCATAGTATTCATAAAACAGAAGATGAAAAGTATACAGAAGACGAAAAGTACTACTTCCGCTGAGATTATGAAGTGTACACCTGACACTTTATGTTACATGACAATGAGAACATGCTGCATGTACAGTACTATGTCCAAATTTCATTCACACTACACACATTTGTAAATTTATTTGTACATTTGTACGAAAGTTCAAATTGATTCAAAAGTAATACTCAGGCAGTATGTGATTTTCAACACAGCTTTGTTTTGTTCCTGAATGAATCAATGTTTTGAACTAATCATTTGACGGAATGATTCAAATGACTCACTTGTCAGTTACTTGTCGCCACCTACTGGCATAACAATGTAAAATGCAGAAAGTGCTCTTACAATATTTTTCAGCTGATCATTTTTAACACTGTGTTTGGTACTCATAGTGTGAGACACAGAAAAACAGTGAAATGTGAAGCAGTGGCCAAAGAAGTCTGCATGTGTACATAGACCTACAACTGAAAAATAGTATGGACAGAAAACAAGAATCCATCCATCAATGATTCTGTTACTTTCCACTGTGAAGCTGATTTGAAACAATCAAACACTATATAAATCAAGTTGATTTGACTTGACTTGACTTGAACAGCACTTTGACTAGATGGACAAGCTCAATTGGAAAATGTATTGCTGTGGACTTCAGGCCACTGATAGGCTTAAGCTCATATGGTACTGTGCATTGTGTATATTTAACCAGTACAATTTTCACTCACTTTTAGGCTGTTTAAGACGTGTCCTCACTGGTAATGTGTGGGTCGACAGCAGGTGAGGTACACCAGAAGGTAAATCCACAGTAAGCTCCTTCAGATGGTCTATGTGTTTTTGAAGCACCGGGCGAATATACAGCCTCTTCTCCCCTGACTGAATCAGACCTTGCTGAGGACAAATACAGACTATTATTAGAAAGTTGTCTCCATATAGTACTGTATATGGACAGCACAGTAAAAAGCATCTTCTTACTAATTTGCCATGGCAGATGGGGAGAAGAGTTCTCGTATGAGCTGGTCTCAGTAACTTCAGCTGTTCGCAGCACACATCCTCCCTTTTCTTCACCACGCTCACTGTTGAGTTGATCACCATCTCCAGACTCGTGGGACAGGACACGGGTTGTTCATCTCTGTGTTGGCCCAGCTCAAAACTCTCTTCTTCGCTGTGAAACGAGCACCTCCATAGCCCTCTGAAAGACTCATTCCCCGAGCAATTCACCCACACCAGCTCAAAGTGAGGCACTGAAGAGAACAAACTACTAATGTCAGGGTGTTTACATGTTTAGTTTAGACATTGACTTTTTCAAGTCTCATTTGTATTTATGAACCTACTGGCCTATCTGTGAACCTTCTGACTCCTTATTCGTGACTAGTATTTCTCAACATACGTGAATCAGACTCACCTGATTTAATGGAAATGGTATCAAAATAATAAAATAAATCTTGAGGTTTCAGTGACTCTAAAAAATCCTGAGAAATAAAAAACAAATACAAATAAAATTAGATTTGATCAAATAATAAAAAGGGTATATTGCACATAAATACTGTAAATATTCACAATAGGCAAAGTTCAATACATTTAATAAATTACAGTATATATACACTTCCATTCAGTTTGAGGTTAGTCAAATTTTAGTTTTAGGAAATTAATTAACTTATGCTGAGCAAGAATTATAAAAAGATAGTATAATTGTTCTTTTAAACTGAAAAACATATTACAGTTTCCACAGATATATTACGCAGCTCAACTGTTTTCAACACTAATAATAATAAGAAATGTTTCTTGAGCTGCAAATCAGCATGTTAGCTTTTATTAGTTGGAATAAATTATGTTTTAAAATCTATTAAAATAATACAAGTTATTTTAATTGCAATAATATTTAAAATATTACTGTTTTACCATATTTTTGATAAAATAAATGAAGCATTGGTAAGCATAGGAGACTTCTTTCAAAAAAAAAAAAAATCTTACAGACCCCAAACCTTTGATCAGTATTGTGTTACTTTATTGCTTGCATTTTTTTATAATTATGTTTATGTTATAACCAAGTGAATGTCCTATACATTTGGATTTAAAAGTTTCTAATATCTGTAAACATTCTAAAATAAAGCTCATAAATCTGCCTTTTTCCTTGATTAAAAGCACTTACCTTCTGCAAAGTGCATTGTGAAATCAGTAGAGCTGTTGTTTTTAACAAACTTGGAACCAGAAAGAGCCAGATCAGAGCTCCCATGTTTGACCACATCTTGAAGCACAGAGCTGATCAAATGAAGCTGAACATGCCAAGATAGCAGTCAGCCTGCCGTACCGCTGTGATTCTGACTGAATGTTTGAAGTTGGTTGAAAGTGTCCTGTTCATAGACTGATGTCTCACACTCTGCTTGTTTAGAAAGATCAACATAAAAGGTTATTGATCAGCAAGCATGGCAAGCCCAGCTGAAACACTGAGTTGATGAATGACAGACAATAGTTGTTGACACACCATGATCTGTGTAGAAGGTAACAAGCTGTGCTGTTGTTGGCTCTCCTTTGATGCCTGTTTTATTGATTTCTGACATTGCTGGAAAACTAGAAGAGAAATCTCATGTATGAACAAACTCCAAATCACAGTACAGGAACATGATGTTAAACTAGTGGAGGGGGACACAACATTAAATAAATACTAACCAACAATCAGTTTATGAGATTACTCGATGAATTTATATCTGTTTAGAATTTCTGAGACAATGATTTTCATTGCTGTCAACCACATCATTTTAATAATTAAAAATATTAGTTTATGGCATAATTAATATTTACTAATTGTATCAGTTAACTAAATAATTAAATGTTTTTGGATTGGTACAGACACTTAACGCTTAATTTTCATCAAATTTGCTAACAATTTATTAATCATGTATGAGACCACATTTAAAATCTGTGATTATGGGAATCCGACTCATTTCTGCGAATCGGTTCTTTCAGTTCAATGAACTGATTAAAATGATTCAGTGATTCTATTACATCATCACGACGCCAATAAAGGCATATGTATGCACATATTGATGTTTATATACCGGTTTTCTCTATTAATGTGTTAATTATAACTTCCCAGTCCAAGTTCCCAGCATTAATTGTGCCAGTGCAATTGTGCAGCCATGGTTCAGCTAATAAAACACAGCATCGTTTAGAATCTAAATATAATGTGCATTTACGTATACAAACCCATTAGATCTTTTGACTGGAAAACGGTCACACAATCAAGTCATTCGTCTATTAAAGTAACGTACTTTCGCTCCACATGTCCGAATGCAGTTCATCGCTCCCGAACGAATCGTTCAATCGATCTATGAACTGGTTCGTTAAAAACGACTCTAACTACGACTCGGACGTCGCTCTCAAAATCACCTACATTTGACAATAAACAGAAAAGTGTCAGAATTCCGAGGTTTTAAATAAGGAAATGTTATGGGATTAAATTGATTATACTGTAGCCTACATAAGATTCTGGACAGATGTTCAAACAGAGATTATATTACTGATCGTGTAATTTATAATACAAAAAAATATTAAATTAGAGAAATGTAAAACAGAAAAATAGTCTAAAATGTTGGTCGCTACTACTGTGTATCTACTTTACGTTTATCTATATAACCTAGTAGTAGATGCTATGCGAAAACGGCCAGGACTTTTATTTTAGTAATGTCGTCTGGGCTTTTATTTTGAAACACGACTTGTTTGTTGTCGCAGGCTTCGCGCTGTCTGTATGAGGGAAGCGCGTGCGGTCAGTGGGCAGGTAAAAACACATTTTAGGGAGCGGAAAGGGTATGTCTGTGATGCAGCAAGACTGAAAACAAAGCCATCACCGTCGACTTGTAAAAAGAGCGTATGTTTCTATCTGGCCAATGATTAAATGTTTACTTTAGTCGATTTCGACATATTATTAGCGGCAGATGAGCTGAAGTCTGTTGACGGTTGTTCGTAGCATTAGCAGCGGCGCGGCGTGGTGCAGACCAAACAGTTAGCCGAGTGCGTTAGCATCTGCTTGTTTTTACTCTCCCGTCTAATCTAATTCTATCCAAAACTGAGTGCAAATTCATAACTATGACGCAATTATGTATTTTCACGTGCGCTAAAATGATATAATCACTCGCACGAGTTTGTGTGTCTGTTGCTAAGGGCCATTTCACGGTTCTGTGTGTTTTTAGTTCGTCACGACGATTAATATACATGACGGTCACAGCGAATTCAAACCGTTAACTTACCGCGATTATTTTTGTCAGCACTTAGCTAAAATCTTTTCGTTGCTTAAAATGCACCGAGCTCCCTAACGTTACCTAGACAGCGTTTTTGGCCGAACTGTAACAGTTAACGTTACGTTCGGAATAACGTACGCAATTGGCTATGCGATCTAATTAGACGACTCGGTAGGTTTTGAGACTTAACGTTAGTCCTTAATGGGATAGACATAAAAATGCGGTTTGTTACTCTAATGTCGTTTCCAGCGTTTATCAGTTTTTTATTTTTTCGTGAGCTGGCCCTTTAAGACTGATGAGCTGTTTATATGTTGTTGCAGGCGTGTTTTATTTTTTCAGGAGTGGGGTTTGGGTGGGTGTGTAAGTGGACACCAGTCCAGACTATGTTTGCATGGCTATATTTAAGTGCTGGGCAGATAGGGGTGATAGTTTTACATGAGAAGTACAGTACTGAGAGTTAAACTAACCACAGGCCTGCTGCACCTGTCACCAACCGCTTCATACACAAATGTCTTGGGAATATTTTTTTATAGTCTTGTATGTGTGTAATTTGATTCTGTTTCCTCTTCTCCTCCAGATTTTCTATTTTGTACATACATTATTTTGTATATACTGTTTATGATGACTTCAGTGGTCACTGATGCTGCCAGGGGCAATCGGGACAAAGCCCTACCACAAACCACACACACCTCACAGCCACAGAAACAGATACAGGTGAGCCGTACAGACACTCTTCATCAGTTAGGTGTGCCATATACACAAGCCTGAGGACCAGCGTATAACTATGTTCTGAAGATGGATGTGTAACTGTGTCATCTGTCTCTAGGCCACAGCCGAACAGATCCGACTCGCCCAGATGATTTACGACAAAAACGATGCAGATTTTGAGGGCAAAGTCCAGCAGGTGAGCAACACCAAAATCTACAGAATTCAGCAACATCGTGGCCAGAAGATTGTTTTAATTAACATATTCGTGTCTATATTCCAATACGGAGGACAAAATCTGATATCCAGTACCCAAAAATGAAAATGTGATGTTTATCTTCTTACCCCAAGGGCATCCAAGATGTAGGTGACTGTTTCTTCAGTAGAACGCAAAGATTTTTAACTCAAACCGTTGCAGTCTGTTGGTCATATAATGTCAGTCAATGGGACTCACGGCTTTGAGAGAAAAAAATACATACACAGACAAAACCAAATTAAACCCTGCGGCTCGTGACGATACAATAGGCCCTTTCGCACCGCAGGAACCTTTTCATAGTACCCGAACTAATTGTGGAACTACCCACTTTTTGGCGTGTTTGCACCGCGGGTACTAGGAACTGTTTTGGTTCCTGGAACTCCGTTTGGAGGAACTAAATTAGCTCCTACTTCAGAGTAGGGTCTAAAACAGTTCTGTAGGAACTAACAGCGTAAGTGTACACTGATTGGCTAAATGCGTACGAAAACACCCACACCCGCCATGATTTAAAACGCTGTGTAAACATTGTATCAACTTATATTTCACAAGAATGGATGTAAATAAAGTTTACAAAACAAAAGATGTGTGCTTAATCTTTCTATTTGTGCTGATAATCACCTTGTTGAAGAACATAATGATGAGATAGCAGCTGTTAAAAAATTGTGACGTCTTTAATCCCAAAAAGGTATTTTTAACCAAAATAAGAGAAATGTAAGTTAGTATATATGTAATTAATGTAGTATATATGGCTTATGCAGTCATAAAAATGCATGGACAGACAAAAATAGTGTACCATTTAAAATGATTTATTGAACAAAACACATACACTAACGTTACTGCTTTTGGTTTCTTAGTCCTCCTTTCTGATATTTCAATTGCTTGAGGTATACGTCGACATTCCATGTCCATTATTGTGAAACCGCGAGACACAACAAAAACACAGCTCCGATCACAGCGTCCTCATCCTCCTGTTATTAATGTCGTTGTTCTTTGTTGTCGTTGTTGAACGCCGCGCACCAATGACTTCGCTGTCGACCGTCTTACGTCACTTCCTAGTACCCACTGTCGGTGTGAATGCAACCCTTTAAATAGTACTGGGAAATAGTTCGCGCAAAATCGTCCCAGTACTTTAGTACTGTACTTTTAGTTCTGGAACTAAAGCGGTGCGAAAGGGGCTATTGAGGTCTAAAGACACGAAACGATTAGTTTGTGCAAGAAACTGAACAGTATTTATATCGTTTTTTTACCTCTGATCTACCGCACTGTCCAACTGTCTCAGTGGACTCAGTGTGCAAGGACCTTAATGACTAATGAATCCGTCAGAGTGGTTCTTCATTCACAGCAGCTACTTTCACATTTCCATCTCAAAATTAATCAATATTTGTTAGTTTATTTTAGTTTCCCATGAATCAATATAATTTCTGTCTGGTAGACAAAGATTCTAGAATCAGTCTTGAACTCTTACCTTTTTGTTTTGAATTAGTCTAATGACTCGTTCTCAATAAATCAGAGTGGTTCCTGATTCATTGAACTGCAGTTACTTTCAGATGTTTAATTCAATGAATCAAGGTTTTTGTGTTGTATGCTTCATTCAAATGAATCAGTATAATTTCTGGCTGATAGATACACATTTAGAGTTTTGTTGTAATAAATTGTAAACTAATAAAATCATCAATGTTACAAAAGTAAATTTTACTCTAAAATATAATAGTGAGATAATTGATGTTTTGTTGTATCTGCAAGTGTTTGATTGCATTTGGTTGTGTTTGTGTTCCAGCTCATGGAGGTTACAGGCAAAAATCAGGATGAGTGTATGGTGGCCCTTCATGACTGCAATGGGGATGTCAACAGGGCTATCAACTTCCTGCTGGAGGAGGTCACTGTCAAGGTGCGCGCTTGCTACAGTTGATCCTGTTTGACTCGTTTCTGATTCAATGTCTTTTGTAATTGCATTAGTTATGCTAGAAAAACTAGAATGGGTTGAAATAATGTCATGGAGCTTTTCCAGCTTTTCTAGCCTGCCATACTAGTTATTAAGCTGCTATATGTCTTTGAGGTTAATATACCCATGTTTCTGATTCTGTTGAATTATTCTCCTGCTTGCACAGGACTCATGGGAGACAGTTGGCAAGAAGAAAAGTGTTGGAAAAGAAGGGACAGCTCCAGAGAGCAGGGAGAAGAGAGGAGAAAGGGAAGGCAGAGGCCGCGGGGGTCCAAACAGACGTGGCAGAGGGGCCAGCCACAACCAGGAAGGTGCGTATTTCTGTGTGTTTAGTGTGTACATATCCTAACTTGCATGTGTAGATTGTGTTTTTGCCTGAGGCAAGGTGTATAATTAGACCACATAATGTTGTCGTGGTGATTGGAGATCAGGTGTATAGGTATTCACTGCTCTTGGACCTTTTTAATTTTTTAGGGCGGTCAGAAGAGAATGGGTTTGATTCAGCTCCAGGAGAGAGAGGAGGAGACCGCGGGCGCAGAGGAAGAGGGAGAGGTCAGTGCATTATATGCACTTCAAGACATTACTGCTTACTAATACTCTGCTGCCCCCAGAAGTGGCTTTTAAGTTGATTAGTTACATAAAAATGAGCAGTCGATTATTCAGAAATATGTGGAAAACTAACACTACCGTTCAAAATTTGGAACATACCTGATTCAACTCATCAGCTCGTTAGTAGAGACTGCAAGGCCTGAATTGGGTGTGTCTGACAAGGGAGACATACAAAATGTGCAGAGCAGGGGTGCTTGTAGGACAGGTTTGAAAACCACTTATCTAGGTTAAATATATTTTGAAGTGAGTTTTCAGCATCATTACTCCAGTCTTTAGTGTCACATGATCCTTCAGAAATCATTCTAATATGCTGATTTGCTGCTCAAGAAACATTTCTTGTTATCGATGTTTTTACTCCGATAGGTTTTTTTCATGATTGTTTAATGAATAGAAAGTTCTAAAGAACAGCATTTTAAAAAATCTTCTGTAACCGTATAATAGTCTTTACTGACACTTTTGTTTACGTTCTCTTTTTTTAAATTATCAAATTACTATCATTATTTAAAAAAAGCACGCCTTCTGTGTCAGTAGTTGTTGTGCTAATATCAGTCTAAGTGTTCATCATCTGGTGAAATCTGTGAATATGATATGATCAGAATGGGTATAGATCAAGAATCAAAATATTGCCAAAATACACAACTGACAGCACAAGCTATCATCTTAAAGGAAAGGTTCACCCAAAAATGAAAATTACCCCATGATTTACTCATCCTCACACCTTCCTAGGTGTATATGGCTTTCCTCTTTATGACGAATACAATAAGAGTTATGTTAAAAAAAATGTCCTGGCTTTTTGGAGATTTTGAAGCCCAATAAAGTGCATCCATCCATCATAAAAAGTGCTCCACATGACTCCAGGGGTTAATAAGGGCCTTCTAAAGCGAAGCGATGCATTTGTGTAAAAAATATCCGTATTTAAAACTTTATAAACGGAAATCTCTAGCTAACTGTCGTACACGCGTTCATGAAAGAGTGGCGTTCCAGCAGACGATGTAGCCGTAGCGTAAGCTCCAAGAGAATATGCTAGTTTCGTGAGAACCAAGTTTTGTTTACAGCAAAGGACAACCACTTTAAGAATTTAATTGTTGTATAAAATTAGTTAATTGTGACAGGTTCTTTGGTGAACCCAAAATGGTTCTTCTATTGCATTTTATTGGTTCTTTTTATTCGGAACCTTTATGCTTGATGCATGTTCTGCTGTCTCAGACTGGGCAGGATGGGGCCTGTTCCTGTGTTGCTATTTGTGTCACTCTGAGAAACGTTTGTAGGGAACTAAATGTGACGAATGCGTTGTTTAAAGCAGCTGCAACTCGAGAGGGGAAGATGGTGAGTGAGGGAGCAAGAATGGGACAGGAAAGAGTCATCAGGAGGGGCTTGTCTTCCGTCATATGTCTCTTAAAGAGAACATCACTTCCAGTTTTTAAATGAAGTTTAGTCTATTACATCTTCTTTTAATTTCATGTGCAAGAACATTAGTTAATCCTAATCGTGGATGTTTGCATAAAGCTGTCTTAAAGGTACAGGAGAAAAAGGTCAGGGAAAGGGAGTTAAATGGTCAAACGTGGTATATCAAGATTATGAAATCTTGGAAAGGAAACCAATGGAAAGGCACAAGGAGTAGTAAATACATATTCATTTTTGGCGGAACTTTTCCTTTATATTTTCACTTGTTCTGATTGGTATTTATGCTGGTGTGTCGTCTCAGGTGTAGGAAGCCGAGGAAGAGGCAGAGGAGCTGGAATGAGCAGGTTCTCTCAGGGAATAGGGTGAGTGTTCACGCTTTTGTCTTTCCAAACCCATCACACACTCCTCCAGTGAGAAATATCTCTCTGCCCATTCCAAAAAGACATTCTTGGTCATTATTCTTATTCGCCCTCCATTGGCTTCTCGTTGAGCAGTAGGACGTTTAACCCTGCTGACTACACCGGCTCTGCTGAGGCAGGGGAGGCTGGAAATGAGACTACTGAAGGAGCAGGTGAGTGCTGTTTATTGATACGGAACCTGATTTCTTTAATAGAGCAGAATTTGCTTCTCTAATACTTTTTACTTAATCATATCTGAAGCCATTTTCAGTGTAGTATCGATGTCAGATGAGCTGTTTTTTTTTTTGTAGTATTGATTTCATGTAGCAGGCTCTGTATAGATGGAAACTCGAAATGCACTGATCCGATTTATGTAGTGCAAGTCATCCTCGAACCAAAAAGCACAGCTGAAGTTGTAAATGAGCATAATCACTAACCAGCGGTTATGAATTTGTTAATTTAGCCCTCTGCAAAACAGCATTTTATATTTACCTCACCTGTGCTTTCAGGAGCCTGGAAGGATAGTCTGGAAGATTGGGCGGCCGAAGACTGGAATGAAGATGTGAGTGATTTCATGAATGTTAAAATGAAACTGGAAAACTTGATCAAGAGATGTCAGTGTGTAACGCTCACTTCTCCATTTATCAGCTATCTGAGACCAAAGTGTTCACTGCTTCTTATGCGCTTGGCTCCAAGACCCTCGTGCAGCCTGGACAGGGGTGAGTGCTTCCTGTGCTTCAGCACTTTGCAGAACAGTGCTCTGATATACGGACGATTAGGAGTGCCACTTAAAAAAAGAAATTGAAAGAATAAACTTTTAATTAAATTAAAAGTAATTTCATAAAAAAAATAACTTTAAAAGTAATTTTACTGTGGCTTAAAATTCACAAAAATAAATGTTTTTTTTTTTTTAACCAAGTTAAATTTTTCAAAATATTACCTCAATATCAAATTTTAAATTGGTTAATTTGATTTGTCAACTGTCTTTGTCATTTACCAGATGCTTTTATTTAGCCATTTGTCAATCAAGTTAAAATAAATGCCATTAGGTAGTTCACACACGGGAGCAGCCAATGATGTGTCCAGTGGCATTTTTAAACAAAATACCATTGTCATGAATCCAAAGAATCTCTTAAAGTGCTCTGCGTAGAAAATGTTTTGGTTCTGATGCGTAATGCATTTGAAACAGTTCAGCATACACTTGAAACAGATGAAAGATATTAAAACTAAAAGATAATAAAACATAAATATATAAATAAATATAAAAATTAAATACTCATATTAAACTTTAATACTACTTTAGTATTATTCGTATTATTACTTTACTTTAATACTCATATTAAAAGCAGTCAGATATAGAGGGAAAACAATTCATTCTAATGTGGACAAAAGACTCTTACAGTAAAATTAGTTACATTTATAATTGTTTCTAGAGATCGACCGATATATCGATTTACCGATATTTTTCCCGATATTTAAGCATTTTACCATAATCGGATATCGGTTTTGTAATATCGGATTTTCTGATAAACGCCGCCATCTTGTGGGTGTTTTAAGAATTGCACGCATGATCGCCATTACAGCGCATCTGAGGGGAGACGAGACAACGGCGTGCACAGGTAAAGTATTACTTGCTTTGCTGTAATTAGTACATTTTATTTAACATAACAGCCATTAATGCACAAATTAGATGTGATACATGCTTGATATGTAGTTTATGCAGCTTGGCTCTAAGACATAGACGAGTCACGTAAGATAATCCGTCAAGTCCTGTCCCAATAAAGACGTAACTTTGCATGAATTAAATAATACAGCCATGAATAAGCGCAAGTTGGAAGTAAAAGCGCTGAATTAAATTCTCTCTCTGTTGTATATTTGCTCATCATTAGTCTCGTGAAGCCGCTTCATATTGCTGTTCACTCAGTGGGTTGATGCTCAGGAAATGCTACAGCACGGCCACCGCATGTAACTTTTAAAAATATTCACGATTAAAACACCGTAATTATATAAACATTTACTATATAACCATCAATTCCCTAATAAACATCCTAGTAAACACAACTCCAGTGTTTCCCACACATAGACTTTACCTGGGCTATGGTTTCATTATCTCGGGCGGATTAAAAAAAAAAAAAAGTGTAAGACAACAGAAAGTATAATGTGAACAGCTTTATTGGCATTGTTGTATTAATTACAGTATGTGACATTTAGAACAGACTTTACCTGGGCTATATTAACGGCCGCCCAAGTATATTTGGTGACACATTTTTGTTTTTATTACTATTATTATCTTACACTTTTTTTTTTTTTTATCCGCCCGAGATAATGAAACCATCCGCGATCGATTAACTAGTTGAAAATCTCCCCGCGCCCGACGCGTTTCACACTGCTCGTTCTGTGTGCTCAAGAACTGTCCACACTCCCACAGACGATCTCTCTCTCTTTATCTGTGGCGGGCTGCAACAATATCCACCACCCGCTGCCATCAGCTCCCGCCTCTCACACACAAGAGCGCGACTTTCAGTATTTAGCAACTTTCAGACCCTTTTGGCGGCTTTTTTCCCACAACAGGTACATACTGACAAACCTAGCGACTTTTTTTGAAAAAACCTTAGCTATCGTTCAATTGGAATTTGTCTCCAGTAACGTTACTGCCCCGCGAGTGCGAGATCTGTCTCTCCCAGCGCAGTGTCGACTCTCTCTGCGTCTATTCTGTGCAGTGAGCGGCAGTGAAGCAGCGCATTCATTTGGCCGTAACCCAGCAAAATCGTCAGTAAATCATTTACAAAACAGCGTTACAAGCACCTGTCGCTTACTGACTGTTTGGACTTTTAAATATGAACATAATTCGTCTGTTAATATGCGCATGGCTTGTTACTCAGACGCAGACAGTGCGCTGAATGAGACAAAACAGTAATACAGCCAAAACCACCGCATATAGTCGCTTTTTAGTGTAAGTTAGATATATATTGATTTTATCAGACGATGTTGCGATTATAAATCAGGATTTAAGGAGTATAGTGAGAGTGATTCCTGGTTAACATGTAAAATTAATGGTTCCTGATTACTATTTATACTTGTTTTATGTATGACAACAGAAAGTATAATGTGAACAGCTTTATTGGCATTGTTGTATTAATTACAGTATGTGACATTTAGAACAGATCTTAAGTGCCAAAACTGGTCTGAACGCAAACTTGACACAACGATGTCATGAATATGCAAATTAACGTGACGTCACCTGCCACCACAAGTTTTATTTATTTTTTTTAATTGGTGAGAATTACTTTTATGTGCTTTATTTATTTTACCTGTTTGTTTGTTTGTTTTTTTTACCTCATCGAAGATTTTATTTTTAAACAAAAACTGTTTAGTAACGGTGCACTTTTTTATTTTTTGTACTCTCAGACCCCTCTATTTATTGGTGTATAAATAAGATTTGTTTTGTTTTCTATGCAAGGAGGGAGTGATTGTTATAAATAAAATGGTTTGTTCAGTTTAGTGGTGTTGTAAACATTGTCAAAAACACAAGTATAACAGTAAATAAATATCTGTTCTGCATATCGGTTATCGGCACATAAACAAACAAATTATCGGTATCGGTTCTAAAAAATCAATATCGGTCGATCACTAATTGTTTCTTACTGTGCAAACAAGAAACATCCACCTTGTTCAAATCTTAGAGGAAAAATTGAGTCCTAATAGCATGGCTAAAAGAAGCTAGCTTAAATTGTACTGCGTTAGATTAATTGAGACTTGTCATAGCACTTGCATATCATTGCTCTTTTGTTGATTTTGATTGCTTCCATTGTCCCTATTTGCAAGTCACTTTGGATAAAAGCGTCTGCTAAATAACTAAATGTAAATGTTATTTTAAATTTTGTAGTAGTACATTAATAGTCAGTGTTTCCCCTAGGTTTGTGGTTTTGGGGGGGTAGGGGTGGGAATTGTTTTTTTCCGTTTAAATGTTTCTGGACTCCTTTTTAATGGTTAAATTAAATTTAATTAATCAAAAAGCAAGTCTAAAATCATGAAACTTAAACAATTTAGCATCAATTTATTAAGTTTAACAGCAATTACATGTCTAGGGCCCTGTGAAATGTTTTATTTTTTCCAACCTTATGTTTTGTTACCAAATTCTGTGTTTTAGCTTG
The DNA here is from genome assembly GCA_023376895.1 of Aspiorhynchus laticeps. NCBI lineage: Eukaryota > Metazoa > Chordata > Actinopteri > Cypriniformes > Cyprinidae > Aspiorhynchus > Aspiorhynchus laticeps. The sequence goes on from CM041804.1 coordinate 11,839,695, forward strand.
TCTAATTATTTGAAAGCATAAAAACAAGATTAATTTATTCTTACAATAGCCTTATGAATTTTTTTCCTCTGAATTTCTGTTGTGTATTTACATTTTTCTGTTTATCAAATTAAGGCATAAAACATTAATTTAATTTATCTTTTAATTAATGAAAATTAAACCAATTTTATTTTTGGCAAATAAAGGGATTTTAATATTACAATTAAAACATTGAAGATATATTGTATGATCATTCCTTAAAAGTAAGGTTTTAATAATTTTCGTAGTAGTAGTACTACGTACATTCTACTGAACAATAGTGGGCCCAATGTATTCCTGCCACAATGTCAAGACAAGTTAAACCAAACTTTTATTTTGACGAGTTGCCGTATGTATATGATATGATGCTAGTTTTAGTCAAATCAAGCGGTAAAATGCTCGTGAAGTGACTCTCAGAGCGAGAGCTCTAATATCACCGCGAGCATCACGCGCGCTTCTGTATGAGTAGTAAACAAAACCGCGTGTCTGCGCCATTCATTAACCCAAGAGACACGCAGAATTCATATTTAAATAGTCTTTTGCTGCTTAATATTTATATTAGTGGGAGTGTGCTCATCTGTGTGTGCGCACTTGTCGGTGTGTGCATGCATCGGGGCGGAACTCTGCTGTGCGCGATACAGAGAGCAGAGGAGAATTATAAATGCGCAGCCTTGTAGAGACAAAAAATGATATGCCGTCGTGTAAATAAGATAAATAACATGAGGCTATTTAGTTTGTTCAATAAAAGAACAAGGTATAGACCTGTTCTATAGGAAAGGTAACTTTAAATGACTTCTGTTGTGATCTGGTGCTATAGAGAAAATAAAATTAACTTGACCCCCCCTAATATAATGGCAGGGGAAACACTGATAGTAGTTTTCTTCTTTTGTTTTTAAGTGGCACACCTAGGATTACAATGGAATTACTTATTACTCTGTCAGACATATGTTATTACTTGTACAACTTGTTTATAGTATGTTTGGCTTGGTCCCTTTTATATGAATTTAATTTGAAGAGTTGTAAGTAACTGTTGACAACTCCTGATTTGCCTTGACCACTACATCTCTACATGGTAAAGAACCTGGTTTTGCTCATTCACACTAATAAACAGGAAAGTAACAGAATCAGTGATGCAAACTTAACCACGTATGAGAGAACTTCTGTTATTAAGCACCTCTAAAAGACAATAGTGTTAGTCAACTTTATACAGTGTTGGTTTAGTTCAGTTCAGTTACTGTACAAAATTAATCAACTATGAAATGCATTTGATTCAGATATATAGAGTTCTAGAGAGGGCGATGGTGTTCATTCATTAATTATGAATGAAGATGATTCAGCTATAAAGCTGCTCTACAGTTGACAAAAGTTTAATTCAGCTCAATTCAGTTTTTATCCAATATTGTCAGTAGTGCTAGCTAGTGATAAAACTGCTCTGTATTATATCTGCAACAAGCAGTTAAGAAGAGCAAGTTTAGACATATCTGTCTACCTGAGTGCTCCAAAATATTTGGCATGCGTTCAGGTATGATTCCCCTCCTTGTCTCGTTAATTTATGACTTATGTTTAGCAATTGAAGATGAAAAAGCAAACAGCCTTACAACTGAGCATGCAGAGACAGATTAGCAGGCATATGTAGGTGCACTCTTGGAACATCCTCACTTCCTGTGTTGCGAAAGCAATAGGGCAGAACCCCATCAAAAATGAATTTGATGTTTTGCATCCTAGAGCAAAGACCTCTTTTGTAGTTGTCTGAAAGTGTTTCTCTGCTCCTCAGGATGGATCTCGGCTCTCTGTTGCCTAAGGTGGCTGAGGGCGACTCTGAGCTGGCCGGATTGGAGCTGTCATACCCTGATACTCTCAACCAGAGCCTGGTGTTCACCAACTCTCAGCAGCACACCACCCGAACACACACACACAGCTACGCATCTGCTGCTGCTGGCACTTATGCACATGCTGCATCGGTGAGAAAAACACACACATACTGGCACTGAGCACCAAAGCGCTTGACTCTGCACCCTGATTTACAGGGCCAAATTCATTTTCCCATCCAGGACTGTGGCTATTCATTGGAGTTGTTTTTATATATATATATATATATATATATATATATATATATATATATATATATATATATATATATATATATATATATATATATATATATATATATATTTGTTTACATAATGTACACTACTCTTCAAAAGGTTTGGAGCCAGTCAGCATTTATTTATTTTTATGAATACCTTTTATTCAACAATGTTGCATTAAATTGCTAAAAAAAGAAATGATTTGAACTGATGGTGACAGTAATAAGTGACAATTTATAAATGGATTTCTAATAAATGCTGTCTATTTGAATTTTCTATATTAAATAACAATGAAAGTTATATAAATAAAATGAGTAATAATAAAATTAATAATGTTTCTTGCAGTAAATCAGCATTTTAGAATGATTCTGAAGGATCATGTGACACTGAAGACTGGAGAAATAATACTGAAAATTCAGCAACAATTTTAAAATATCCAAATTGAAAACAGTTATTGTATATGATATATTTCTTTAAAGTTGTTGCGGTTTTTCATCAAATAAATGCAGCCTTGGTGAGCATAAGAGACTTATCTTAAAAAAATTAAATCATACCAACACCAAACTTACCAGAATTGACACAATCTGTCACTGTCCCTCCCTTTAAATTAGCTCTGTGATGTTGTAAACCAATGCTTCAAATTAGAGGATAAAATTAAATATCCAATTTTAGCCAATGAACTATAACTATAAACTACAAAAACTGCGAATAAATCATATAGTGTGCATCACTTACTACATAGCACTTTCTACTTATTGTATAGTTTTTGTTATATGAAATGTCAAAAGTACTTTGGTGCAAAGATGGCACTTAAAGGTGCTGTATGTAGGATTGACACCCAGCGGTTGAACTAGGTATTGCAGTCCAAATTCAATATATTGGAGACGGTTTTTTTCACCAGCCCCTTCCTCCTCAGATTTGACATGCGCAGGATGCCAGATTAACGGCACCAACAGGAATGAGCGTACATGACAATGAATTAAATTAAATACGCTGTGTTTTCCGGCAACTGGCAACCCGGGGTGCCGAAATACTATTGGGTAAACTGGCAGTGGGCGGGTTTCACAAACCATAACAAACACAGACATTCCGGGCCGGACCGCACATTTTCAAAGGAGAATAACTGACTGTAGCATTGTTTTTCAGATAAACAAGTATGTTAACTTAACATGTTTCCTAAATGTCTGCAAGCATATTATGGTATTTTTATGCTTTAGCAGAGTCAAAATCCTACATACAGCACCTTTAAGTCTCAAACTTGATAAAATTGTGTTTTGAATGGCATATTCAATTTTTTGCTGTTATATCAAAATTGATATCGAGACACTGCTGTTGAGTACTAATATTTTGCTATCGTGACAACCCTTCTGTTTTTCTTCTAGTCCATGCTGGGATCTAGGCTTCACCAGAATGACATACAGAAAATGGAGCCAATCAGCACACCCCGAATTGCCCCTTTGTCCAATCAGGTTTCAGGGGCACTGAGCAATGGCTCTGCATCTGTGGAATCTACTGCGCCGGTGCCTCTTGAAACTACCCCTGTGACCCTGAATGAACCCAAGGAGACCGCTGTTACAACAACTCACTGTAAGTACTGTGCGTGCACACTGGGGTTGCCCAGTCTGGGGTGCGTTTCCCAAAAGCAACTTTAGTCGCTCGTTCTGTCGTTGCCAATAGAATTCAATGGAACTAACCATAGTTAGCTAACGATTCTTTTGGGAAATGCACCCCTGTACTGTTACATGAAGTGCACATGTAACTGGAGGTCTTTGGCCATTGCATCATGCCTTGTAATCAGTGTGGTTTTACACATTCCTAACGCACTTTAACATTTTGAACAAATTCTCTGCCAAGGTTTGACAGAGACTGACACATGTTGGAATATGTCTTTAGTGGATCTGAAGCCCCAACCTGACCCGTCCCCCATCCTCGGTCGTCTGACCCAGCATCAGAATGCAGCACTCCAGTCGGACCTGCCGGCTCAGGCCCGAGACCCTGCCCCACTTCCCCCACATGATGGCCCTTCTCCGACACTGAAACCCCTCTGTGAGCCTGTCATCACCACGACAGAGCCGCCACAACCCAGAAACATCAGATCACAGAGACGGAGAGCGCCACCTCCCTCTAAGGTGACAAAATACCCTATACCCCTTTTTATTGTTTGTCTGTGAGTTCTGTTGTAAATGTATGCAAGCGTTAGCAGTGTGATTTAGCAGCCGTAAAAGGCTGCCGACTGTCTTCACTAGAGCCCCTTTCACACAGAGATTCCGGAAAATACACGGGTAATGTGTTCCGGCATTTGTTCCCGGATCGTCAGATTTGCTGCATTCACACTGCCAGTGATTTTCCGGAATCTGTGCGTGCATTCACACCAGGGATGGAAATTAACTTTTTTGTCCACCGGCCACTGTGGCTGGTGGATTTCAAAATCTACCAGCCACTCAATGTTTTTACCAGCCACTTTCTTGTTTTTAACCGACAATGTGTAACTGCATGTGAAAATTAATACTACAAGATCGACAATACTTAAGCAGTTTATTTAATCTCAAGTCTCAATGAAATACTGACATTTTCATTAGGGATGCAACGATACCATTTTTTCAGATCCGATCCGATCCAGAAAATTCTGAGTATCGCTGATTCCGATCCGATCGTAGCGCAGATTTTTTTTTTTTTATCAATATAGAGTTTCTATACTTCTGTGTCACTCTTTTGTGTGTTAAACACAATCTACTAGACAACTTCATTTTAATGAAAAATAACATGAAAATATATATAGGGGCTGTTTACATCTGGTCACTTCATGCGTTTTGTAATATAAATCCGATCTCTCAAAACACTTCAGGAGGTGGTCTGGGCCACATTCCAGACGAACTGGACATGTGTAAATGCATCTGGTTGTTGAAACCACATATGTGAATTTTACTCCTCCCAAAATGTAAAAATAATAAACGTGAGTCCGTGTTATAGGCTATATGACATTTTAGTCAGATATGACTGCGCTAATGCAACAAGCCTCACCGCGGATGAGTAGCTGAGTATTTCTTCAACAAGCAGACGCTCAAACTGCCGCGAATGAAACTGAAAGTAAGACGCAGACGCTCAACACAATCATCTTCATTAAAAGTATAAGACAAGCTTATATTTCCAGTGCTGATGCCGCGAGCGCTCCTATTGCGGTCTTTGATCTGGAAATGAGCTGATAATGAAAAAAATGCAGCGCTTTTGATTTCGTTGACGTGAACTTCGTTAAATTTATATACAGCGCGGGAATTGAAGATCGGATTTATATCCGTTTTGTGAAGATTTATGTGGCCAAGTGTAAATGGAAACGTTTTAACAAATCAGATAGATATCAGATCAGAGAAAAAAACATGACGTGCAGGTGTAAACAGACCCATTCATAATCTATGACAAAAATACTATTATAAACTAGGTTAGTGGATAATTTAGCAGCAAAAGTTATTCTAGAAAAATCATGAGTGCACAATTTTATAAAATCTAAACATTTAGTGAAATAATATTATTCAGTGGGGAACAAATAAAAGTGAATATGTGAAGGACTAAACCTGGTAAAATGTTACACATTGCTCTTTGCATTGTTGTAAAATACATTAATGAAAACAAATAAATGTATTTATTTATAAATATAAACTACAAAATTAAAAGACATTTCTTTTAAATATATAGCACAGTAATGAAGGCAGCAACATATGATAGAGGAGTCCTGCCTCCATTACTGTGCTATACATTAGATTATTAATAGCCTTGATAGGACAGTACAAGAAACGCTATAAATAATTTAATTGCGCGAAAGCATTATAATACGAAAAGCTCCAATAGAGAACGGACGGCATAAAGCTCTTATGCGCATCCCGTCATAACGCATTTTTTTTTTAAAGCGTGCCTCCTCTAAAAGTGTCCGCCGTCCGGGTGAAACAGTATGCTATTTTTATTTACCCGCCACGTGGCCGGTAGGTGAAGCGAGTTTACCCGCCACAACACAAAATCACCCGCATTTGGCTGGTGGCGGGTGCTAATTTCCATCCCTGATTCACACACAACCCGTAAAGATCCCGTAAAGACACGTGACCTTTCATGTGACGTGTATAATGCGCCGCTCACCATTTCACTAAACTGGAGAATGATTTCAGCTTCAGCGCGGATAATGAGGAGCTCCCTGATCGCTGCTTCATTCCAGTTTACATATTTTTCGTCATGTGAACGTTGATCTGCCTTCAAAACACCCGGTAAAACAGTCGAACGATAAAGTGCGTCATCACTACGACACCCTTTACGGCATTGATCCGGCTTTTGTTCACACAGCGCTCGTTCCGGGACTGAACCCAGCAATGTTACTAGGTCCCCAACCCGGGATCAATCCCGGAATTAATCCCGGGACGTGTTTGCGTTCACACAGAAGGCACTCCGGCAATTTTCTGGCAATTTTCCGGGACCAACGTGCAGTGTGAAAGGGGCTTAGGACTGTGCAAAACAATCGATTTTTTGATTAATCGTTTTTTAAGATGACTCTATATTGATTCTCATAAGCCGTGAATCAATCATTTCTGGTATTAATTTCAGCAAACATTTAACACTAGACCTAGTTACCATGAATTTTAGGGCGGACGACGCTCGGTGTTTTCTGCCTCTGCAGTCTTGCTATATGACGATATGAACACATGAATTTCAGAGAGCTCTGAGAGTCACTTCATTAGCATTTTACAGTTTAATTTGAGAAAACTACCATCATATCCCATACACAGCAGCTACATGTTCTTCATGGCAACCCTTCAAAATAAAAGTTTGGTTTAACATGAAGAAACTGTGACACATATTTTACTATTTAGCAGTCTTAAGACTCAATGTAACAACAATCCTACTTCTAATAAATGTTAATAACTTTTGGTAACACTTTATTTTAATGTGTCTTTGTTACATATGTTACATGTATTTACTATTATAATAACAATTATGCATAATTATATGCAAGTAACCCTAAGCCAAATCCTAACCCTAACCATATAAGTAGGCCTACGTGTAGTTAAATATTACTCCGTACTTAAATGTATAATTACACTGTAACAAGGACACCTTAAAATAACGTGTAGCCAGTTTTCTTTAAAGGAATAATCACATTTGTTTTGTTTTCTTTTTAATTTTAACAGTAAACCTCTGTTGTGCAGCACTTTGTTTGCCAAAAAATAAAAGGGTTTAATTTTCTTTGGTTAGGATAAATTAAATTAATGTTTTATGCCTTCGTTTGATTACTAGAAAAATTAAGAAAAGCATTTTATAGGGCCATATTATTGTTTAAAAAACGAATACGCTTAAAATACAGGCCTGTGGCTCATAATTTTATTAATTCACCATTTGTAAACTGATGTTTACGGTTCATTTTTTAGAAATATCAATAGCAATTGTATTAAAACTATATTCACTGAATGTAATAAAAAAAATATTGAAATAAGAATATTGAAATAAGAATCGAATCGCATCTTGTGTGGTGAGAGGCACTTTGTTTGCCAAAATTTAAGGAGTTAATTCAACAATTTAATTAACCACCATTTTGGTTGTTTGTTTTAAATCATAAAACAAAATCAAGAAAAATTTAAACGGTCAAAACAGCTCTGGAAAAGTACGTAAGGCATTATTATTTTTGTTAAAATTGTAGGATATTATTAAAGTTTTATTATAATTGTTTAGATGTACATTTTGATTTATTAATGTAATTAAACCATTAAAAAAACAATCCAGAAAAATGAAAAACAAACACATTATAATGGAGAAAAAATAAAACGAGTTTCATAGCGACCCGTTTACCTCATTTGTATTAGTCTAATGATTTTTTGACCTTAATGAACATCTAAATGTGTTATGTTTGCCAGATCCCCTCTTCAGCAGTAGAGATGCCAGGCTCTGCTGACATGTTCGGGCTGAATGTGCAGTTTGGCGCACTGGATTTTGGATCTGAATCCACTGTGGAGAATCTCAACCAATCAGAAAGGAGCTGTCAGGAACCTGTGTCCGCTTCTCAAACCCAGGGCAGCCTGTACTCCAAATCCACTGCCATCAGGTCTGTCTGTCCACCTGTGTGTCTTTTCATTTATGCATGTTTACAAGATCTTAAAGGGATATTTCACCCAAAAATAAAAATGATTTGCTCATTCATGTCGGTCCAAATGTTTTCTGAAGAGACATGACTGCTTTATATGATGAACAGGCTTTAATTTAGGCTTTTATACACATATAAACATTGATCAACGTGCACACCCAGAGCACATCAAATACAGTGAACAAGGCTTAAACTTGCATGCTTGACTAGGTTTGGGTATCGAGAACAGTCTCCTAGAACTGGGGATTTGATAAGACTCATGCATTTCAAATCTGCGTTCACTTTTTAATGTGATTTTTAATCCATTTAAGAGCAAGAAGGGAAAGAACTTGTGCGTCGTTTCTCGTGCCACGCACACATCTGAAGCGCGAGCACAGAGAACCATGATCCCGGTGCAGTTTCATGGCCTGTGTCCGTTTTTGAACCATTCTGTGCATTTTCACAACAGAAAAGGTATTTCCGGGATGGAACTGACTTCTCTTTCACATCTTGCGACCAACATGCACAAAATTATGTCAGTATATCCTCGTAAACTCAGCCATTTTTTTTGTCTTAAGTAAACGTAAACCGATGAGGAAAACGCATGTATTTTTAGATCTGCATGCATTCAGTGTTAAAGAGACAGTAGTCTAATAAACAAGTGCTGCCTGTCAATAATGTTAATCAAAGAACAAAAGGAAATCATTCACTGATCACCTTTGAATTAACTTTTGATTTCAATTTATGTACCTGAAATTTGAGTTGTATTTATGCTATTGCTAATTGATTTGTTTGTTGTTCCTATTTTATTACTGATTACTTGTCTTAAATGTTTTTTGTTAAAAACACAGGCCAAAGTTCCTCTTGTAGACCTAAATGTTCTGTAGGCTACTGATTTTGCTGTTATTCAGCTGCAACAGAACGCTTTGTAAAAAGACAGAATAAATGTTTAACATGAATTAATGATTTTTCTTTTATGCCAAAAATCATAAGGATATTAAGTAATGATCATGTTCCACAATGACATTTTGTAAATTTCCTACCGTTAATATCAAAACTTAAATTTTTGATTAGTAATATGCATTGCTAAGGACTTAATTTGGACAACTTTAAAGGCGATTATTTTTTTATTTTTTTTTAAAGGAGATTTTCAAATAGTTGTATATCGGCCAAATATTGTCCTATCCTAACAAACCACACATCAATGGAAAGCTTATTTATTCAGCTTTCAGATCATGTATAAATCCCAATTTTAAAAAATTGACCCTTATGACTGGTTTTGAATATGAATGAGGGAGAGTAAATGATGACAGAATTTTTGGGTGGAATATATTCCTTAACATTGTGTAAATACAATATTATGTTTGTTTGAAATCTACATTGGCACAAATACTACTGATAAAACCCAGAACATTCCACAAACAAATGACTTTCTAATCTTATTTTTCTTGTTTCAGTGAGTCTCTAGGTGGCTTGCCTCAAGCAGTAATGGAGTCCAGTTACCCATCAGCCTCTCTTGTTTTACCGAGCACTACTGCCCCTCCTGTCTTGACTCCATCCTCAGCTAGCAGAGTGGAATCATCCGCCACCACCCCTCTCAGTGTATGACCAAAATTCATCACATTTACCATTTCACAGGCAAAATGCAGCCATTTCTTCTGTAATTCTCACGATCACTTACTTGGTAGCAGATTTTGCTCCTATTCAAATTGGCTACTATGACCAACAGTAAGCTGCTTGCTTTGAAAGTGATTTCTGTGTGAGCGGTGCTTCATGCATACCGAAGCTCTTAACGTTGACCCTTTTTCACCTGCACCTTAATTAGGTTAGCTTGGTCCAAACTATTCAGAATCCAAAGCTGAACTGATTTTGTTCAGGGTTGCTATGTTTATTGGAAATACCTGGAAATATCAAGAAATGTGATATTTCTCGTCTTTGGGTTTTCCTTGCCAATAGTGATTATAATAACTTTTTTATTTTATTATAAATTTATTTTTTTTTAATTTTCATTCCTATAAATTCTTTTTTTGTATAATGGTCTTAAAGGGATAGTTCACTTTGAAATTAAAATCTGGTATCTATTAGAGCTGCACGATTCTGGATAAATTGAGAATCACGATTTTTTTTCTCAAATAGAGATCACGATTCTCCCACGATTCTGAACTAAACAAAATAATGTGTGACAAAATATTAATTGCTGCAGTCTATTTAAAATTGTTTAATATAAATTAATAATTAAACATTTTAATATATAATACAGTATGGCCAGGTTTCACAGACGGGGCTTAGACTAAGCCAGGATTAGATCATAGTTCAATTAAGACATTTAAGCAATTTTTATAAACATGCTTAGAAAAAAACATTACTGGTGTGCATCTTGAGACAAAATAAAGGCACTGATATATTTTAAGATCAGTCAATGCGAGTTTCTTTCAGTTGAAACAGGTATATGTATTTAAAATATAGTGTATTTAATACACCAGCTTTTAGAATTAAAATAATGAAAAATTGGTTTGTATTAATGATTCAATGACTCACTCATACCTCACTTGTTTCATTAATGGATGAATCAGTGTTTTTGAACGAATCTCGAATGAATGATTCAATAACAAATACATTTTTTAACAGTCACTTGTCGTCACCTAGTGGCGAAATGATGCAATCGACACAAACATTATTTGAAGCGCCAGTTGCTTTCAAAAGATGAGTGGCTCTATTTTGATCGCTACCATAGACATCAATGTTTGTAGCCGAACTATAAACTTTTATCCCAGTATTTCTATGAATGACTGTAAGACAGAAATAATACTGTGTAGTTGAAAAGACTGTTTGTGAAGCTTTTTCTTACCTAAACATGTTAACTGTCTGCTCTCTGGATCAGCAGCAGCGCGAATGCAGATTTGAATGTTCCGGTATGATTTTTTCAGTTTTAATAGACATGGGCGAATCGTTGTCATTCAGAAATTAGATCGTGTGGGTATTTGAATCGAGATCGCGATCTTTTAACGATTAATCGTGCAGCTTTAGTATCTATCAGCTTACCCCAAGGGCATCCAAGATGTAGGTGTTTTATTTTCTTCAGTAGATCCAATTTTGATGTTTTTAGGTCAAACCGTTCTAGTCTGTCAGTCATATAATGGCAGGTATAGGTCACTGTCTCTATAAGAGGGAAAAAGAACATGCACGGAGAAATCCAAATTAAACCATTCCCCATCGTAACTACACATTGATGGCCTAAGACACGAAACGAGCGGTTTGTGTGAGAAAACGAACAGTATTTATATCGGTTTTTACCTCTTGTACACAACCATGTCCAAGTGATCTGAGTGCGCATACATCCGGTGTGTGACGTGTGTGTGTGTGCGCGCGCGCGCGTTCTGGCTCACGCTGCATTCACATGGGGCGTCGGCGTCAACGCTTGACGGAGGGCGTGTCTGAAGCGTGGTGCTGATGCAACTTTTCAAGCGCCAACGGAGGCGTCAGCCAATCAGATCGCCTCATGCAAATACCCAATCCCGTTCATGCAACACCAGAGAAGTATGTGATTGGTTGTTGTAACTATGACGGCGCGTCAGCACCACGCTTCAGACATGCTCTCCGTCAAGCGTTGACGCCGACGCCCCGTGTGAATGCAGCGTGAGCCAGAGCGCACGCATACACGCGTCACACACCGGATGTGTGTGAGCACTCAGATCACTTGGACATGGTTGTGTACAAGAGGTAAAAACCGATATAAATACTCGTTTCGTGTCTTAGGCCATCAATGTGTAGTTACGATGGGGAATTGTTTAAATTGGATTTCTCTATGCATGTTCTTTTTCCCTCTTATAGAGACAGTGACCTATACCTGCCATTATATGACTGACAGACTAGAACGGTTTGACCTAAAAACATCAAAATTGGATCTACTGAAGAAAAAAAGACACCTACATCTTGGATGCCCTTGGGGTAAGCTGATAGATACCAAATTTTAATTTCAAAGTGAACTATCCCTTTAATGGTCTAACAGCTGAATGTTTATTTTTTTCCCCACAGAATGGATTCAGTGAAATGAGGATGTCCAGCGCACGGGAAGGTAAATGAGTTCTGTGTTAACAGGCTTGCCATTTTTTACCTGTACTTTTGTTGCTAGGTGAATTTGTAGTATAGGCCACACTTTACATTTTTGATCTGATGTATCTGCAGCTGCTCCATCCAGCACCCCTCAGCCCATATCCACAGCCCTGTCCACAGAGATTAGCCTGTCATCTTCATCACTCTCATCTTCCTCCTCTTCAACAGCAGCGCCTGTCCTGACCACAGCTCTTCCATCACTTAGCAGGTATGACTGACCACCCCTTTCCAATTTCAATCTCATTAAATATTCATGAGAAGCAATCAGTCTCATTATGGTCTTGTTGCTTTTTTTTTTTTTTTTTTCTCAATCACGTGAGCAGCGTTAACTCTCCTGGATCTTCTGCACCCACCAACTCTTCCCTGAGCGTAAGTGACTCGTGAGGCTCCTCCCATTTCCAGTTTCTCTTCTCAGCTTCCTGGTTTCAGCTTCTCTGTTTGAGGGGTTTTATATTAGGGATAAGTGTGACTGGATCAGTGTTAAATTGAATTGAAATGCTTCCTTCAGACACAGATGGGCGCTGAGGTGAACGTGAGCCTGTCCATGTACTCTGGCTCTGTGGCTAGCATGTCCAGCTCGACGGTCAACTTAAACGGCTTGAGCGCTGGGACCCAGAGCCTCACCGCTAATGGCGCATCCGCTCCCTCTGCTGTCCGTTCTGCACCGCTGCAGACCAACATCACACCCTCCAACACCTCTGGTCAGTCGCAAAAACATGCACTGCATGACTATAGTGATGCAGCAGAGTTGGCAGGATTTTTATCATAATTGTCCAATCTGTAAATAGTGTATTCTTGTTTCCATTTTTTTTTTCTATTTCTTCAGGTAAAGCTCCTCCTAACCTGGCTCAAGGAGTACCGCCACTGCTGGCCAGTCAGTATATCATGGGTCCTGGTGGCCTCCTTCCTGCTTACCCGGTTAGTGTATGGATGATCTGCTCTCAGATAGAGGAAGCCAAATTTATATATATATACACTCAGTTTATGTAGACTGTGTTGACCTGTCTTGTATACATTTCTGATCTTTCTATGCCTTCTCATCCCTAAAGCCAATCTATGGATATGAGGACCTACAGATGATGCAGTCTCGCCTGCCCATGGTAACCATTTCATAGTCAACTGCTTGTTTTCACACTCTTTTGACAATGCATTTCCTCCTATTAATAAAATAATTTAGCCAAAAATAAGTTCTGCTCAATATGGCTGCACATTTTGTGGAATAAAAATACAATTGCTGCTTTTCTGATTTAAGACCTCCAATTTTGCTGTGCTTGTTTGTGCTGCACAATTTGGGAAACACAAATTGTGATTTATATCAATATGACTAAAATATTTTTTGTAGTAGTATTGCTAAATAAAACATATTAAATATAAAATATTAATAATGTAACATTTTCTATTTAGATATTTCACTAAAAAAAAATGGAGCATTTGAGAAAATATATATTTTACGGTACAACTGTAAAATTATGTCTGTCAATTGATTTTCAAACATTAAACCAAGCTTTTATGGCAGAATCCCGCAGCGAGCTGTTAAAGCTTCTCTTTGGTTCACAGCAGCTGTTTTGAAAGAGCCTTTTTTAATTACAACTACAGGAAGATGTTGCATGTTGTGTTCCCTAATGCATGTTTATAACTCAAACTCAAGCACATGCAGAGATTTCATGTGGAGGGGATTTTACTGTGATGTTAATATGATAAATTGACTGTCAGTTTTTATTTTTGGATGATCCTGTCCCTTGATATTTATTTCGGGTATATTAATTGAATTTTTTTTCGGTCACTTTTCTGTGTAGGATTATTATGGCATGACTTTCCCTGGTACAGCGCTAGCTGGCAGAGATGGAGGATTAGCAAGCAATCCCTACACAGGTAAGCAGCCATCGTTGTTGTTGTTGTTATTAAAGGACAAAGATTGTTACGCTTGTGCAAATAGGACAATCCAGTACTTATTCAGTCTAAAAAGACTGTTCTGTATTGTCTTGCTTGTACAGGTGAGCCTACCAAATTTGGCCGCAGCGACTCAAACTCCCCAGCCCCTGCCACCAGTCTCTCCTCAGTGCCCCCCTCACAGTCTCAACAAAGTGCTGTCCCCCCTCATAATCAAGGGCCGCAGAACCCAGGTCAAGCCCAGCAAGGTCAGACCCAGGCCTTCCTCAACCCCCCTCTGCCTCCAGGTTATGGCTACACCAGCCTGCCCTACTACCCCGGGATGCCAGGAATGCCCAGTGCCTTCCAGTATGGCCCCGCTGTCTTCATGCCTCCAGCGTCCACAAAGCAGCACCACATGGGCCCGTCTAGCCAGTACCAACACCAGGCCGGATACAGCCAGCACACGTATGGCCCAGGTACATAAAATTTAACTTTTGCATAAAATGCATATAAACATCAGTTGCCATTTGTATTTTTTTAAATGCATAGTTTTTATTTATTTATTAATTTTATGGAGGGCAAAATATATAATGCAATACAATGATGATTAAAAGATAAACAAACATTTCTCAAAAACCTTATGGATCATAGTTGATGCTCACATTTTAACATGATTTTCTAAAAAGTAATACATAATCAATTCTGATCATCAATTTTACTGAATCCTGTTCAACACAATCTACTATATGCATTCTGTCACCTGATTATACTTCGGTCTAGTTTATACTTGCAGCAAGTAAAAATCCTTTTAGTATAATTTAAGTTTATCCGTAAGTTTATTCGGTCCTTTAAATGATCATCTTGAAACATTACTAACAATATGAAAGTTATTCTTACATTTACTATATAAAATATTGAAGATTTCACTGTTAAAAAGTGTACCACAACCTGATGGTGGACATTTTTAGAATTATACTAAAAGGATTTTTACTTTCTGTAAGTATAAACTAGACAGAAGTATAATCAGGTGACAGAATGCATATAGTAGATTGTGTAGAACAGGATTTTCAGTAAAATTGATGATCAGAATTGAGTATTTAGAGGTCTTAGAAGTAGTAAATAATACTGTAGGATTTTGAGGGTCCTGAAATGTTAATCATTGGGGCTGTAAAATGGACTTCCTTATTTGAAATCTCTTTTCTCCTAAGGTTATGATGAGTTGTCCCAGGCTCATGCTGGAGATTACGGGAAAGGAGGATATGGAGGAAGCTCCCAGGCCAAAACAGTCAACAACAGCTCGGGAAAAGGTAGATTTTGCACTCAATTTATGTACAGACGTTGTTGTTTTTAGGGCTGCAACTAGCAGTAACTATTGGGCTGTAACTATTTTGATAATCAATCTCTTGATCATATCTTCGACACACTTGATGATGAAAATTGTCATGCGGACAGCTAAAGTATTTTTTGGGGGCTTTACAGATGAGGGTACAACAAAAAAATGCCAGTTATGTGCTGAACAAACCATGACTCGAAATCATTAAACGCACATCTGTAAAATGCATATTGTTTTGGATTAAAAAATTAATCTACCGCGTTAACGCGCTAATTTTGACACCGTATGTAGGTATGTATGGTATGTATGTATGTATGTACGTATTAGGGGTGGCACGGTTCAACTTTTTCACGGTTCGGTTTGTATCACGGTTTTAGAGTCACGTTTCGGTATGTTTAGGGAAAAATTATACTGTCAAATAAAAATAGAAAATAAGAATAATCTGTCTAACTACAAGCAACAGCACACAAAAAATACAATAGAGTAAAGATTCAAATAAAATAAACAGTGATTTTCAGTTTTTTTTTTTAGGTAGGTCTATAGCATTAGTTTTTAGGTACAGAAATTGAATAAAGTAATCAAATGTAAAACAGCATTGCATATTTGACTGTATAAATTAAAGATTAATCTTTATTAAAGTTACAAAAGCGATTCAATCAAGAGCAGTGAGTGATTTCTTTGTTGTTGCTGTTTGATTAATACTAAGAAAGTGCTGTCACTTTAAGAGAATGCACTGATACTGTATGTTCAGCCAGCTATGTCTGGTATAGGATACTTACCAAGACGGGCATTCTGACAGAATTTTTGTGTGAATTTGTCCATTCAAACACAATACTTCAGAGAGAGCTTAATATTTGCGCGCGTTCTGAGGCGTGGGTTTGCGCGCATCTAATGCGCGCACGCACAAATCTTCTCATTGCGCGCGCGTCCTCTGGCTCTTAAATGTTTAAACTGGCAAAGCTTACATGAGTTTAGTTTAAACACTGATATCAACGTGTGCTGTTCAGGTCTCACCTGTGCACGCGCGCTATCAGCACCCGGGTGATGACGGAATAAATGACAGCTCATAATCCAGCAGACAGCACTCGCATTGAACGAGAGAATGGTTTGTCCACTTTTTTTTTCTTTTCATCGCTGTTATTGTAATGTACTGGGAAGCCAGAATGCGCATCCATTAAAAGAAACACACATTAGCCGAACCCTGTTTGTTTTACATGTTATTTATAACAAACCATATTACACATGCATTGTCAGATTTAAGTTGAACCGCGGTCCTAGTGCGTGCCGAACCGTGTGTGGAGAACCGTTCGGTTTTTTTCCGTGAACCGTGCCACCCCTAGTATGTATGTATGTATGCATACTAACTCCATTCAAAAAGTGAAACTTGTATAATGTATACATTCATTCCACACAGACTGATATATTTCAAGTGTTTTTCTTTTAATTTTGATGATTATAAGTGACAACTAATGAAAACCCCAAATTCAGTATCTCAGAAAATTAGAATATTGTGAAAAGGTTCAATATTGAAGACACCTGGTGCCACACTCTAATCAGCTAATTAACTCAAAACACCTGCAAAGGCCTTTAAATGATCTCTGTCTAGTTCTGTAGGCTACACAATCATGGGGAAGAATGCTGACTTGACAGTTGTCCAAAAGACGACCATTGACACCTTGCACAAGGAGGGCAAGACACAAAAGTTCATTGCAAAAGAGGCTGGCTGTTCACAGAGCTCTGTGTCCAAGCACATTAATAGAGAGGCGAAGGGAAGAAAAGGATGTGGTAGAAAAAAGTGTACAAGCAATAGGGATAACCGCACCCTGGAGAGGATTGTGAAACAAAACCCATTCAAAAATGTGGGGGAGATTCACAAAGAGTGGACTGCAGCTGGAGTCAGTGCTTCAAGAACCACTACGAACAGACGTATGCAAGACATGGGTTTCAGGGTCCATGTCAAGCCACTCTTGAACAACAGACAGCGTCAGAAGCGTCTCGACTGGACTGCTGCTGAGTGGTCCAAAGTTATGTTCTCTGATGAAAGTAAATTTTGCATTTCCTTTGGAAATCAGGGTCCCAGAGTCTGGAGGAGTAGAGGAGAAGCACAGAATCCACGTTGCTTGAGGTCCAGTGTAAAGTTTCCACAGTCAGTGATGGTTTGGGGTGCCATGTCATCTGCTGGTGTTGGTCCACTGTGTTTTCTGAGGTCCAAGGTCAACACAGCCATATACCAGGAAGTTTTAGAGCACTTCATGCTTCCTGCTGCTGACCAACTTTATGGAGATGCAGATTTCATTTTCCAACAGGACTTGGCACCTGCACACAGTGCCAAAGCTACCAGTACCTGGTTTAAGGACCATGGTATCCCTGTTCTTAATTGGCCAGCAAACTCGCCTGACCTTAACCCCATAGAAAATCTATGGGGTATTGTGAAGTGGAAGATGCGATATGCCAGACCCAACAATGCAGAAGAGCTGAAGGCCACTATCAGAGCAACCTGGGCTCTCCAACACCTGAGCAGTGCCACAGACTGATCGACTCCATGCCACGCCGCATTGCTGCAGTAATTCAGGCAAAAGGAGCCCCAACTAAGTATTGAGTGCTGTACATGCTCATACTTTTCATGTTCACACTTTTCAGTTGGCCAAGATTTCTAAAAATCCTTTCTTTGTATTGGTCTTAAGTAATATTCTAGTTTTCTGAGATACTGAATTTGGGGTTTTCATTAGTTGTCACTTATCATCAAAATTAAAAGAAATAAACACTTGAAATACAGTGGCATGCGAAAGTTTGGGAACCCCTTGCAGAATCTGTGAAAATGTGAATAGTTTTAACAAAATAAGAGATCATAAAAAAATGCATGTTATTTTTAATTTAGTACTGTCCTGAGTAAGACATTTTACATAAAATGTTTACATATAGTCCACAAGACAAAAAATAGCTGAAATTATTCAAATAACCCCCTTCAAAAGTTTGGGAACCCTTGGTTCTTAATACTGTGTGAGGTTACCTGGATGATCCACGACTGTTCTTTTGTTTTGTGTTGGTTGTTCATGAGTCCCTTGTTTGTTCTGAACAGTTGAACTGAGCTCTGTTCTTCAGACAAATCCTCCACGTTCTGTAGATTCTGCAGTTTTCCAGCATTTTTGCATATTTGAACCCTTTCCAGCAGTGACTGTATGATTTTGAGATCCATCTTTTCACACTGAGGACAATTGATGGACTCAAACACAACTATTAAAAAAGGTTCAAACATTCACCGATGCTCCAGAAGGAAACACGATGCATTAAGAGCCGGGGGGTGAAAACTTTTTGAATTTGAAGATAAAGGTAAATTGTACTTAATTTGTCTTCCGGGAAACATGCAAGTATCTTCTGTTGCTTCCGACGGGCAGTAATAAATGGAAAACAATATATATTTCAACAAAAGAAAAAAGTTGGAAATCTTCATCCTGTTCAAAAGTTTTCAACAGCCAGCTCTTAATGCATCGTGTTTCCTTCTGGAGCATCGGTGAATGTTTCAACCTTTTTTAATAGTTGTGTTTGAGTCCATCAATTGTCCTCAGTGTGAAAAGATGGATCTCAAAATCATACAGTCACTGCTGGACAGGGTTCAAATATGCAAAAATGCTGGAAAACTGCAGAATCTACAGAACGTGGAGGATTTGTCTGAAGAACAGAGCCCAGTTCAACTGTTCAGAACAAACAAGGGACTCATGAACAACCATCACAAAACAAAAGAACAGTCGTGGATCATCCAGGTAACCTCACACAGTATTAAGAACCAAGGGTTCCCAAACTTTTGAACGGGGTTATTTGAATAATTTCAGCTATTTTTTGTCTTGTGGACTATATGTAAACATTTTATGTAAAATGTCTTACTCAGGACAGTACTAAATTAAAAATAACATGCATTTTTCTATGATCTCTCTTATTTTGTTAAAACTATTCACATTTTCACAGATTCTGCAAGGGGTTCCCAAACTTTCGCATGCCACTGTATATCAGTCTATGTGGAATGAATGTATACATTATACAAGTTTCACTTTTTGAATGGAATTAGTGAAATCAACTTTTTGATGATATTCTAATTATATGACCAGCACCTGTATGTGTGTGTGTGTATATATATGTATATATGTATATGTATATGTATATACATATACACACATACACACACATACACACGCACATGCACATACATGCACATACATACTAGTGGTGTCAAAGTTAACGCGGGAGATTAATTTTTTCAGATTAACGCGTAAAAAATATTTAACGCCAGTAACGCAGGGGCGGGGCTAGGGTTGGTCACCCCGTTCACAACTGCTGCCTCTGTCTCTTTTTTCTTGAAAAGGATTGCGTTTATTTAGATGCAGAACGTCTTTATGACCACATCAAACGGGAGACGTTTCAAACGCGC
This sequence comes from Aspiorhynchus laticeps, assembly GCA_023376895.1. Taxonomy (NCBI): domain Eukaryota; kingdom Metazoa; phylum Chordata; class Actinopteri; order Cypriniformes; family Cyprinidae; genus Aspiorhynchus; species Aspiorhynchus laticeps. Next base: position 11,859,635 of record CM041804.1, read on the forward strand.
GTAAAAATCTGTATTTTTACGTTCTACTGTTAGTGTTTAGTATTATCTGTATGCCCCAAGGGTCTGAGAGTAACGCAATTTCAATTCTCTGTATGTATGTACGGTACATGTGGCAGAATTGACAATAAAGCAGACTTTGACTTTGGCCTATAATTATGAAGATAGGTTTTCTGTATATGGTTTTATGCAGCTCATGGTATATTATTATTATTATTATTATTTTCTTTTCTTTTTTTTACAATAAAGGATGTTTATGACACAAGCATGTATTGATCAGTCCATTATAAAACGTACAAATAGTGCATGTCTGCTTATTATAGAATCAAAATCCATTTTAGATCACAATCGGAAGTTATTACAAGCACTCAATGATGATTTAAAGTGGGTTTTGAGCAAAAACGTTAATAATTACATACATTTTCAATGTAGATTGATGCTAATTGTACCTCCTAATTATTTCAGATGTATTCTTGTAAGCATTATCGATATTTTGTTTCTGATGAAGAAACAAGTTATTTATCTTAATTTAATGCTGTATATTGAGCAGCGGACGATGTAAACCACATGACATACATACGCTACATGAAGAAAAAATGCGTTGTTGATTGGCGCCACCTAGCGTGCAGGCATGAATTAGCAGAAGGCGAACAATCGTTTTGCGCTCGGTGTGAAAGCAACATTCGTCAGAGATTCGCCTCGCTTTTTTGCATCGCGCTCTGTGTGGAAAGGCCTTTTAGTCCTGAAACCTGGAAAGGTTGTTTTTTTTTTTGTTTTTCTCTCCTGTGGTGTAGTTTGGTTATAGTATAAAAAGCTTTTTACTACTTTGGATTGTATTTAAGCTTCAAAATTCATAGGTTTTTAATTTGTGAAGATTATCATTATAAACAATGTGTAATCATAAATATTGTTAGTCACAGAGCTTGTTTTCTGCAATAAACCCAATATTATTTTCCACTGGCTTTTGGGTTTTGTCGAGGGAACTAATCTCATGCTAACTTCTGGTTATCTCAGCAGTGCTCTGGAAAAAGCTTACTAATCAGACTCTAATAACTGTTCAGAGATTGCAGATGTGTAGAATAAAGTCACATTTAAGATGACTTGAATTGAACATTTGAAACCTTTTCTTAGCACCAGGACTGTCTGGATCTGCGAGTTCAGAGCTCGCTGGAACAGTGTACAGCAAGACCCAGGTGAGCTTCACATTTCTGATTGTTTCTACTTTATTTTTTGGTTTACTTCATCCTTCTTGCACCAAAACAATCAATATTTAGTTTTACTTGGCCCTTTTCCACCCTCTCAGTATCTCTTCATCCCTTATTTTTCAACGCTGCATAAGCTATTTCCTGTGAATGTGCCAGACTCCCCATTTGTTAGCCTCTATAGGTAAATAACCAGAAGAATAACAAATTATAGTAAATGGTAAAATAGCTGTAAGCGCCTGACACCAGAAGCTTCGCACATTCAGCGTAATAATGGCTGCACCTGCTCTTATGTTTAAAGCCAGGTTGATTAAACTGTTGATTGTTGCTATTGTACTTTTGAGACTTCTATCTGCAAATTACCTCGCTTATGATTGGCTAACTTCTTTGCATCTGAAGTTCATGTGCGGTCGCTTTCATGTGCACATAGTTGTGATGTCAAGCAAAGCCAATTACTAGGAAGATTGCATATAAAGCATAACCAAAAGACCAAGAACAAATGAAGCACAGTTTTATTGAATTTCTGATTGCATGGTTTATGGGCAGTCATCACAATAGCATTAAAAGTTCTTCACAACTGCCACTAGGGGGCAAATTGCAACAGACATTTCCAGAGGTCACAGACAGTGAAATAGCAGCTTATGTCTTAGATTAACTCACTGGTTTACAAACATGAGGAAAAACCAATCAGCTTAAATGCTCTCAAATGGTTCCCTCTTAACTTTGATCCCAGCTTTTGAACCATGACATTGATTATTTAGGCTGATAATTTATTATTTATTATTTTGGTCTTTGAGATATGAGGTTTACCTTTTAGCAGACCTCAATTAAAAAAGAATATATATATTATTTGTGTGTGTATTTATTTTAGTTATATTTTTGTTATTGTTATAAATGCTATATAAAAATTAACATTTTAAAATTGTATTATTATTTAAAACAATATTAATTTAACTTAACGAGTCCTTTCAAGGCTATTTATTTATTGAATTTGTTAATCTCATTTCTCTTCTCTGACCCTTCTAGTCATTTGACAAGCAGGGTTTCCCTACAGCAGCCGGCCCTGCGTTCAGCTTGCCTTCAGCTCTGGGAGGAACCGGCCCGCTTAACCCCGGAGGTGCCCCTGGATACGCCCCCGCACCCTTCCTTCATATCCTGCCCCATCAGCAGCCCCCCTCACAGTTACTGCACCACCACATGGCTCAAGACACACAGGTACATCACGTCTACAAGTATTCAGAGTCAACATTATTCTTACAGTACAATAGGTTTCTCAATAGTAAAGGTTTCTCAGCAAAATGTTTGATATTGTTAATAATTTGCATATTAAATGATTCAGCGGTCTTTATAGGGTTAATGTTGATTCTTTTTGTCATCTGCAGGGCCAGCGCAGTCAGTCCAACAGCATGCAGAAGAGTCAGGGCAAATCCAACTACAGCAGCTCTCCATACTGGGCTAACTGAATGCGCTGTTTATACTGTTACCCACATAAACGCCCGAATCTGTGTGTCTGCACTGTCCTGCCTCTAACATAAAATGCACACTCACATAAACACCTGCTGTATCAGTTCTCCCCCGTCCCCCTCCTCCAACGTTCTCCTCTGCTTTTTTCCATTTTTGTTTTTTCCTTCTCTGAATTAGGTTTTTCATGTAAGATATTTATGTAAGTATTTATATATACTGTAAATGTTAAGAAGCCGAACATAAGATGTGGTCACTCCATTTTATTTTTTTGAAGGACTTTTTTTTTTGTTTTTGTTTTGTTTACTTTTTAAAAACTGCAGAGATGTAGCAAAAAATGAAAAGGAAAATAATTTTGAGGAAACTACAGAGACACTGCAATGAGAGCTAGAGCACTGATGGAGGAGGGTGAACTGGGGTTTCATCCATTCAGACGTCTTGAGGGGCTTCACAAGCATCGAGAGCGCACCATTCTTGACTCTTTTCCTCTATGGATTGTTCTCCCATACAATGGTTCTGATATTAATTTCTGTCACCTGAAAGAAAGCAAAAACAGCCCATAAATTTTATATTTTACTCTTGTTGCCCTCTGAATAAAGGTTCTGAGCTATTCACCGTGTTGTGTGTCTTTTATTTGCTGTGCTGCTGGTGACAGTTTTTAGATTAAAATGTTACAGTGGAATTTAAGTATGGGATTGCTTGGTTTTACCAAAATTCCATTTTAAGTTGTTTTACCATGGTTTCTGTAATTTTATATGAGAAAGTGTTTTTTACATTTGTAAACATTAACTTAATATGCTGTTTGTTTGCAAGTTTGAACTTAGCTAATTTTCTCAGTTTACTGCTATTACCTTATAATCTTAAAAATATTAAAATGATGTTTGCCATTTTAGTATAAAAAAAGTTTTTCCATAAAAAAAATTCTTAATTTTTTATTTTAAATAAAAAATCCTTGAACAAAGGTAAAATTCTACATTGTTTCATATTTGTTAATGTATAATGAACTGCTATTATGACGGAAGAAAAGCAGCATGAAAAAAGTATACTATTTCTGTCCATTTGTGTAATATATATATATAAATTTTAATGTAGAACTATTGATTGTTCAAGTAATTTTTACACCTGGATTGTGAAAAGACCAAACGGCCATCAAGGTTAAAGTGAATTAGTTCATGTTGCCAACATCTTAATAGATTTACAGGGTGAAGACTCTTCAGACTTGAATTATCTTAGTCTTTATCTCATCTAAGCTGGTTCTGTTCAAGGAGTTTGGTGGTGTGTCATGTTCTCAAACTCTCTCTGTAATAAAGCTGCATTGCATCTGCCACAGAGACAATTTGCAATGACAAGAGGACCATAAGCATTCAATGTATAGCAGTGCTTCTCAGCTTTGTTAAATCTCTCCATTTTCCAACACAATATTTGAGGCCCCCATAATGGCTAATTTTTTATTTTATTTTTTTTATTCTGCTGTAATTATGACAATGCTGCTTATTTTTTTATTATTAATAGAAAGTTGCTGGAGTGTTGATTCATTGAACATATGATTATTTATTTTTTTTTAAATAGCGGTTTAATCGAAACATGAGGACAGATTTGTGTTTCAGTGGAGTGTCTGTCATCGCAGGGCTAGCATATGATTATGAACACTAGAGGACGCCAGCATCAATGTTAGTGTTATAAAGCGGTAAGCCATAACCTAGTTTTTAACTGCACTTAATGTTACTGTCAAGTGTGAAATAACAGTATAGTTCACTGTATTATATTAGTATACTATGTATAACTATGTAAACACAATATGTTCAGAAAAGTTCAGTGAGGACACATAATTAAGCGATATGTAATGGGTTGTGCTATATTAGTTGCCTTGCCCTATATTATGAGTAAAGACTGTTGTCGGGTCCATACATTGTGCAGCGGACTGACTATATTAACAATAGGCCTTCCAGTTGGAGATATAGGCTAATCCCTGCAACATATGTTACTTTATTGGAACGCTGCATTGACCAATCAGAAACCAGGAATGGAACTACAGTACACATTTCTGTAACATTTTACATTACTTTTTAGATTGTTAGGCTAGAGGGTGAGTAAATGATTTGATAAATAATTTTTGAGTGAACTGTCCCTTTAAATTCTATAAGATGGTTTAAAACAGTACATCATCAACAGCAATGAACTGTTGTTCTTCATCATACAATGACCTTCTGAAGATGATGCAGTCTTCATGGCACACACTATTGTGTATTTTCATTCATGTCAACACATATAGGGCCGGCCTGCAGTGTTAATTACTCTGCGCAGTGAGGCTTTGCATTAATTGTTGCAGTGTTTGCATTCATTTACTTTGCTATAGCATAAGATTGTCTATCAGCTGAATAGCTGGCTGGCTCCGAATAATGTAGTCTCTGTGTGTGTGCGCATATAGAGGGAAAATGTTTCTAAGAATGAAGTTGCGTGTCATCCATGCTCTGATTTGCTGAGAATAACAATGATGTCCTGCCAGTGAGACCAGTGAGGGGCTCCCACATTGCCGTCAGGGCCACAGAGCCCTTTTTGTGTTGCTGCTGTGTGTTTTCTGGCTGCCTGTTCCTCTCGCATATGCAGGTCAATGGGCCCAGCCTGTGTGATGTTTGACTACTGTCTCTTTCATTTCCATAAGCATTTAGCACGTAAAATCCTCCCAGCGAAAAAATCAATTTAGAGAAGCTATCAAGTAATATAGTTTTGACTGCATCAACCAGTCAAATCATTTTACATGCTGCTGCCCTACTTATCTTATTGCATTTGGTGAGCAAGTGCACAAATGAATAAATGGGCTTTATGCATTAGCCATTGAACTCTTTGTTGGGTGGTCTGAGGAGCTGCATGGTGTCCGCATGGTGTATTTATTTAAAATAATTTTTGTCTGTAAATTTCAGTTGAAGTTTGTCTTATTTGTGTGGGATAATAAAGGGATGGGATATTCACCCTAAATGAAAATTCTGTCATCGTTTACTCACATTTATGTTGCTCAAAATCTGTATGAAAACCGATATTTTGAACTATGTGGGGTACAAAACATAGAACACAAGTGGGGTACAATACATGGCCAAGAAAAAAAAAGAACTGAGACATTTTTTCCCAAAATATATCAAATATATCATACTTGTTTTGAAAGACAAAATTACAATTAACATCTTTTTAATTATATTTTATTATTTTATTTATTTATTTTTTGGGTGAACTATCCTTTTAAAGGCATCTTAAATGGTAATAATAATGTATTTGCAATATACTTGTAATGTGTTAATCTATAATATAGTGATAAATAATGACAGTATTTCTTGTGTATGTACTCTATATAGACCTTATAGCTCTGCCTGTTTTCAGCGCTGCACTCGCTGTCAGTGTTGCTAGGTCTGCGGTTTTCCCGTGAATTGGCTACTTTTACACTGTTGCCATGGGCTGTTTTTCATGTCATGGGTTAAAGCGACTCAAATAACGTGATATTTAGCCACTGTAATGCAAATTTTTACCAGGGCAACTGCGCCAAAAATGTGTATTTTATCCCCAAAACACGATTTTTACCGGTTACTTTGTCACGTGAGCGCGACTTCAGTTTACAAGCGTAACCAGTCTGACTAAAGGCTGGAATACACAGGAATTTAGAACAGATTTTAAAACACTCATATTCTTGAGAGAAAACTAGGAATCATGCTAAACGACTGATTAACACACACTAATGGTGCGTGCACACCAAAAGCGTATCTAAATATTTTCGTAAGTAGATTACATACAAAGTCAATAAAAAGATGCGAATTTGTGCCAGGCAACGTGAATGACGCGAATTGGGTGACGTGTTTGCCTTTAGTTGAAAAATTTTAACTCAAACAGAAAATTCGTATGAAGTGTTGTCGCACAAGCCAATCAGAGAAGAGCTTATTGACATGTCAGATTGTATCAGAAAACGTATCAAAAAAAGGTTTTATTTGCGCGAGTGATGCGAAAAACATCCCGCGAGTAATCTAGAGCAAGTAACGCAATGCAAATATTCGCTTTGCTTTTGGTGTGCACACACCTAAGGCTGCATGTCCACCAAAGGCTAATGTATTTTTTCAATTGTTTTCAATGGGAGCACCACGTTTTTTAAAACAGCAGGAGTGTGACGAGGCACTGAGCATCTATTTTACGCGTTCAGCATTTTTTCTCAGCGCTGAGAATTGAAGAATGTTCAACTGTGGTTAAAACACAGCACTCATCACTGTCACTTTTTAGTCAATTAACCAATCACAGTGGAGGAGGGGCGAGACTAATACCACAACAACCAACCATCACACCCTGCTTGTACTATGACTGAACAACAATGGAGAAGTTAATATTGCTTGTCTCAGAGTATTAATATCTTCACCAGTTGGAATTCCCACACTGTAAAAAAATAAAAGTTGGGCAAACTTAAACTTTTAAGGCAACCAGCTTCAGCAGATTTTTGAGTTTTCTCAACTTCTTGTTTTAAGTTTATACAACAAAAAGTTGAGAAATTTCCTAAAAAATAAGTTGAGAAAACTAAAAAATCTGCTTAAACTGGTTGACTTAAAATTTTAAGGTAGCCCAACTTTTTTTTTTTTTTTACAGTGCAGACTACCACAATATTGTTATGAAAATAATGCTTTAAGAAACATTTAATTCACGATGGGCCTGCCATATTACTTTAGCGATATTCCGTATCATAGCAATCAAAGCGTCTCAACTGAAAACGTTGTGCCGCAGAAGTGCTCACAGCTGGGCGTTTTCAGCTGGCTAAAAAACACACGGCCTAACAGACTTTTAAACTCCTTGTTGCTAGGAGATGCATGACATATGTAAACAAAATAGTTATCTTAAATGATGCACTATACAATATGGCCCTGTCCCAAATCGCACACTAAAACCTTGCGGTCTTCCACACTTTCATGACGTAATGTCGGGTAGAAGTCTGCTGTGGAGCTCGTCAGAAGTATGCATCAACGGTGCATAACAGCCACAAAGGAGGCGCTCATGAGCACACTTCGGAAAGCTTGAATGAAGAATGGAAAACCCTATGGTCTCATGGACTTAAAGGGATAGTTCACCCAAAAATGAAAATTCTGTCATCATTTACTCACCCTCAAGTAGTTTCAACCCTGTATGAATGTCTTTGTTCTGCTGAACACAAAGGAAGATATTCTGAAGAGTAAATGATGACAGAATTTTCATTTTTGGGTGAACTATCCCTTTAACAGACATGCATGTGCGGAGGCCATTGTATGTCTGCAAGACTGCAAGTGAACATGAAGTGTGCCATTTGGGACAAGGCCTATGCGCTATATATGTGTACTCAACCCTGTAGTGTATGAATTTTATAAATTATGTCATTCATAGATCAGTGGTGTGAATGCACTACTTGCACTATTTATACAAATTTCCTAGAATAGTGCATAAGTTCGCAAATTGGAACACATCGTATGTGTCTAAAATAGTCCCAAAATATCAAACACGCTTGATGCCCTCCAACTGGATTGAAGCTAAAAATCAGAGTCGGTCCCCATCAATCTCTACGCGATTTTCTGATAAATTTGTCAACTGAAATCTGGACACTGGTTCTGGCTTTTGGCAACATTAATGCGCAAAGGCTGCAAATCAGGGAATATATTGCGCAAAAGTTGTATTGTGCATGCCCGCCTTAACTTTACTAACTTTGTGTTTTACTGAAATGTCGTTTGAAAATGCAGCTGAAACTTATTTGAAAAAAACAACAAAAAACTTTATTCTGTCTTCTTAGACCCCCATATTCTTTTATTTTGACTGGCTTTTTGGGTTCAAGCCTTAATTAGGGGGGTCAGACTCCCCAAACCCCCATAATTCGCACCCTAGGATAATAATTATCCAGTGATTTCCGCACATTACGTTTGTTTACTCAGCTCTGAAGAGGTGATAAATAAAGGCTTAATTGCAGCAGAAGGAATGCACGCTGGTAACTGTTCTCAGAGAAAGACACTTGAAGGGGGGCGACTCGGGCTCGCAGGGTAATGGCTGTCAAGCGGAATTTGCGCCCCCCGGTAGAGAAGCGACGCGCTGAATGGGGTTGCCCGCTACCTCCGTGAGCTGGGTACTTGATTCCACTCTCAAATCTCCGCATGTTCCCTTCTTTTCTCCTCCTCCCTCGGTGCTTTAAATTGCAATCCTGCTCTCGCACTCAATGGCGTGTTCACGGGGTGTTTTCGTCCCCTTTCATCTCGTTTATAAGGACCGTGAGATATTCTTGTCCCTCGTCTGTTGTCGGATTTGACAGCGGCTCCATTCACGGAGAAATTGGCCGTAATTAGTGCAATTATGCTGATTCGCACTTGTACTGCAAACGGAACAGAGCGCGGAGGGATAACCAAAACAAAGATCAATCAATCATGACGTGAATGAGAGCGACGCGTAACGCTCGCCACATAATGATGCCATCAGAAGTATGTCTGGTGACGAGCGGATGCGACTGTGAGAGGAATAATTATAAGCAGCCCACCACCTGAGATTAGAAGTCACAAGTTTATGGACAAAATGTTATGTGCCTTGAAGTAAACAACAAGGCACACAAGGTGTTTAAGTTAGTTCCAAATGCACAGAAGAGGTTTTAATTCTTTGAAATGACTGCAGGTGATTCAGCTGTCATGCTGATATTCTGTAGGCCTAAATGTGTTGTTGCTTTTAATAAAAAAAAAAAAAAAGTTTATGCAAAGTAAGCCAAAGCATCAGGTGTTGCATGTCACTAAGCAATGAACTGGAACAGACCGGCCTGTAAAACTACAACAACGACTTTAGTGTATAGGCTATATTATATTATTATAGGCTAAGTGTGTTTCTGTGTTGTCTTCTGCTTTAAATGGTGGATTATTATGATTGGTTGTCAATGTTTTTATGTTATCAGCTCGAAAAACTAATCATCCTGAAAGTGATTCCAGTTATCATTCCTCTGTGGTTAAAGCTTTGGTGTGGACTTCCCTATTCTCATAGAATTAGAACGATTATTAAAACTTTATAGTTATCAATATTTATTTCGGTACCAATAAAGATAACTATATTAACATCCACACAATACAATTCTGTTCTGTTTAAGCACACACTGCAGTTATGTCTTTTGTCATTTTAAATGCCTGAGATCTTTAAAGTCAAGTTGATTCTGATTGGCTGTCAATGTTTTTATTGTTCATCAGCTGGAAGTGATTCTAACCATATTGTTACTCTGTCCTATAGAGGCTTGTTTCTGCTGCAGGATGAAATATAAAAGAGTTAGTTGCAACTTTTTATTTCTGAGAAAATTCTGAGAGAAAAGTCAGAGTTGCGAGATATAAACTCTTATGACTTTTTTCTCAATTCCAAATTTATACCAATTCCAAATTTGCATCCTACAATTCTGATTTTTCTTCTAGTTTATTTTCACAGTTCTGACTTTTTCTTTTCAGAATTTTGAGTTTTCATCTCATAATTTTTTTAAACTTTTTTCTCTGAATTATGAGTTTACATCTCACATTTCTGACTTTTTCCCCTCAAAATTATTTGTTCATGGGGATAAAACAAACCATGAAACATCCAGTGCTGTTATATTAAATGTAAGCACTCCATATTGGCCAATCAAATTTGAGGACGAGAACAAACTGCTGTTAATACTTGACTGGCTACCGCTGTTAATACTGACTACACGACTGGCTATAAATATACAAATAACCCAGAACAGTATACTTTGTCAAGTTTACTCTTCACAGAAGGCTCTGGGAATCTCATCGCTGTGATGAATGTGACAACGCAGCCGGATCTGTGCTGAAGGAACACGGTGTGTCTTTAAGACCCTGCGGAGCTCCGGTAACCCCACACGGCTCGTTGTCCGTACTCTCCCGACTCTCTCTGTAGTTATTTGAGGGAGGCGCTAGAGCCATATCTCCACTTTACAAAAAAAAGGCAGAAGTAACGGCACTGTCTTGAGAGAACAAATCAAGCCAAAGCTGTGCAAACAGACTCTCGCGTCTCTCTCTCCGTGGCGTCGGAGTGTGCGCGGCCGATGCGCTGCAGACTGAAGCGTTCCGAGGCTCGTATCCCGTTTAAATCCTGCGCTCTCCCTCTGTTGAGTATATGTGGAGCTCAAGCGACACTTCTATGAGAATCCCCGCTGAACGGCGAGACGAAGTTTGGTTGTTTTCCTAAACCGGGGGTGCTGCGGAGAGCCAAGGCGAGAGAGAGATAGCGAAAGATGGTTTTGAACAGCCTCCCGTGCGTCTTGGTTTCGCTGTGCTTGGTTTTTTTCTCGTCTTCTCCGTGCAAAGCTCGGATTTACACCAACCACTGGGCTGTTCGGATAGCCGGCGGACCTGAGCAAGCGGACCATGTCGCTAGTAAATATGGGTATAGAAACCTGGGCCAGGTACGTGAGTCCTGCACAAACATGTTTTGAAGCGTTTCACGTGTGTTATTTCATCGTATTTGCTGTCCAGTGCTCTTTCCCCTCAGTTCAAGTGTGCTATCACTTTGATTGAAGTTCAAACGTCAAGGCTGGAAGCTTTACACACAAGTTTCACAGAGTTGTGTTTTATAGTTCAGACTGATAAATTCACGTTTTCAAGACTTTAATCTTCATTAATCTGCCTGAAGACTCGTTTTTAGCGCAAGAGTATCCAGTTCCTAGAGTAAACCCCAGTGAACAAACAGGTCTCTGCTGACTCCCTACAACAACAGGTGTTTTAAACTTTACTGCGTGTTACTGGATATATATCTGCTGTTTTCTGTTATTTATGAATGTTAGCAAATCATTTTTATGTGTACTTCTGTATTATAAAGCAATAAGTTAGAAACCGAAGTTATGAATTACATGTAGCTTCAGCAGGATTCATGATATGTAACATTCACTGTAACATGCTGAAATAGTTGCAGTCTAAAAGTGTTTCATCTTTCACGTTTCATGTGTTCAAATTAAGTACTTAAAATACTTGATATTGAAATTACATATAATGCAGCTGTTTTTTAATTTGTCAAGCCAAGCTTTGTAGAACTAAAGAACTGCATTATATAGCATAGACTCAGGGCCGCTGCTGGCCAAATGTGTGCCCTAAGCAGAATTGTATTGTTGTGCCCCCTCCATCAAATATTATGGAAGTAAAAATAATAATAATAAAAAACACATATAGGGGTTAAAATAGAACTTTAATAAAATATACAAGTTAATAAATAAATAAATTGTAATTAAATTATATTATTTACAAATTACAAATATTGTAGCTCTAGACAGTTACCTATGGCTGGCTACGATTTTATTAATACAGTTGTTTGATTTTATAGTCTCAAGCATTCAGAAATCACGCAAAAGAGAATTAAGCAGTTTTACTATGATAAAACCATGGTTCATTTTTGTAAGGGTTGTGATGTCCACATGTTTTTGTTGAAGAAATTATAGAGGCTGTAGCACTTCTATGCAAAAAGGTGGCCAAAATTTAAAGATTAAGTGGATATTTGAATTAGCCTAAATGTTTGGTCAATATTAAACAAGGATTTGATCGTGCTGCAAGTGTAACAGCAGAAGTTACCAGGCCTTTGGCACCCTTTACAGGCATTTGTAATAATATGTAATGTACATAAATAGTTTATTTTGTTTTACATTATGTATTTTAACAGTGTTATTCAATGAAACCATATAATTATTAATTAACCAATCATTATTTCCTCATTGTTTTTATATAATGCATTTGTAAGTAATTGTAAAGGCTGTTGTTGGCTTAGACCTGTTTTTATAACCACAAAAAAAAAAAACATTATCCTAATTGTAAACTATTATTTGAAGTAACAAAACCATGGTTCATTTGTGGTTACCATGGCTACAAGGACCATTTTTTTTGGTTTTATTCGTAGTAAAACCATGGCTAATTTTTGTAAGGGAACATGGAAACTCGAGAATATTAGATGCGTTGTTGGTGGTTAAATTATTGCAGACATTAAACATGTTATTAACGTCGACAGCCAAAAAAGTTTCACAGGATTAAGAATGTACCTGGAAGTAATGCACTGTCTTCATCTTTTGTTCTTTTTCTTTTCTTGGCACCGGATTGCTGATGTCTTTTCCCGGGTATAGTTGTCCATCAATTATGATCATTTGCAGTCAGCCGCAAACATAAGGTGGGAGCGGATGCGGGAATGGCACGTCACGTGTGCTTTGCCTGCTGCCAACTGTGTTCACCGTAAAATGCATTTTTTTTAAATAATGATATACATAAATAAAAATCTAAACATGAATATATATATATATATATATATATATATATATATATGTACATGTTAATTGTAATATTAATATAGAACAAAAGTTTTTCTTTTTTGAGCAACTGGGATGGTGCCCCCCTGGGAGTTGGTGCCCTATGCAACTGGGAGCAGCGGTACTGCATAGACTGCTTTCGTCTCAGTTTCATCTTCCTCCTGGGAGCAAGAAAGAGTCTTCATAATAATTTAGTTTAATCATATGTTTCGTTATCCACTTAGTGCTTTGGTGGTAAAAATGCTGGTGCATTTAAACAAATAATAGGTTAATGTAAGTTTATGGTGGAGCCTTAAACTTCGCTCTGTGCTTCAGTCAGATCTCAGATCTGCCATGTGGTTAGAGATTTCACAGGGACCGTGTTCAGTGTCTGGTTTCACAATGTGCTATCTTATCGCTCATCTGTGCTTATTGTGCCAGTGAAGAGGTCCTTCCTCAACAGCAAAGTTGTCACCTCCAAAGTCCCTATTTATGAAAGTTTAAGTACTCCTGAACTTTGCAACTCATCAGACTTGTGTCCTCCTGTGGGAATCTGCTATAGGATCCGGGAGTGTGAGCCAGTTGTAGCCCATGTGTTTGTGTAAGATGCTCTTCATGAACCCAGAAGTTTCCTACATCAAGTTAATTCCAAAGCAGTTTAAAAGCACCATAAGCCCATTTGATTGACTGTTTACTGGCAAAGCTTATCAATGACTTCAGGAGTCATTGTTTTTTATGGCAGACTTATGCATCCCTATGGAGTACAGTAGTCTGTGGAGAATGTGTCATGGCTGCCTGGTGTTATTGCACTTGTCAAATGAATCTGTTCAGTGGAAAGTGATACATTCTCTTGAGTAACCAATCTTCCAGTCAATGACATCCTAAATAATTAATGATGCATGACAGTTTCAATGTGCCTGGGGTGAATGTTGCTGTAGCTTTTTCCTATTTATTCATGCCAATATTGTTACATATTAGACTTGCCTGCTAGTCTATATTTTTTTAGTTACTTAGTATAGCAGCTTGGTTGGATTCTTGTTTTGCAACCTGTTATTTTGTGATGTGCTGTTGTAATGTAGTGATTCTGATACAGTAAATGACTGTTTTGTGTGTTGTTCCTGTAGATTGGTGATTTGAAGGACTACTACCATTTCTTCCACAGCCGGACGATAAAAAGGTCGACGCTTTTCAGCAGAGGCTCACACAGCTTCATCTCCATGGAGCCAAAGGTCAGGCTGTCACTATGACAACCCCACACCTGTGTGTTCTATGGTTTATATGGACTCCTGATCTTGCTCATCAATGACTAGAACTGTGTATTCAAAACAACTGTTGCACAATGAAAAGCAAGTAAACTGTTCTGTTCATGAACAACGCTTTGTGTATTCGACAATTATCTAATCAGTAATTCAAATTGTCATCTTTTAATCACTGTGTCATTCATAACATTTGGTTGTCTGTCTTCTGTGGAACACAAAAAGAGATACTTGGCAGAATGTTCACGCTGCTCTTTTCCATACAACTAAACCGAATGGTGACCAGTGGCTGTCAGTTTGTAAAAATGACAAAGCACTTTTATAAAGCAAAAACTGAGAATGAGAATATTTTTTTTTCCCACCGTAGCTTTCAAATCTCATTCATATTTATATATTTAGAAATCTGGTATCTCAAGATGTATCTGCTAGTTTGACATTAGTGATGCCAAAAACTACTGGTGTCTCGTAAACGTTTGCATTTTTTATTTGGCAGAGGACTGGTTTGAAAAGACATTTAGGGTGAATAAATACTCCTTTAAAAAATTAAATAACCAATTCATGGATTTTTTTTAACCATATAATTTAAGTCAAACATGTTTGTGAGCTACATGAATGAAGCCTGTCACATAATAACGTGTATATTTCACCACGATATTGAAAGGAAAATTAAGGTATGATATTGTGCATAAGGAAAGATAATTTGAAAAAAAAATTAAAGACAAATTTTTGCATAGTAACATTACTTTCTTTATAATTAAGCATATTTTCCTCTATAATTCAAATTTTTTTATAAAAAAAAAAAAAAAGTTTCTCATTATTGTGTTCCAGTAGCCATCATTCGTTTAATTGGATAAATGTTAAAGAAAATAAATGTCATGAAACAATGTTGGTGTTTGTCAGTTCCTTAAGGATCTCTTCTCCTTCTTTCTCAGGTGGAGTGGGTGCAACAGCAGGTGGTGAAGAGGAGAACAAAGCGCGATTATAAACCCTCATATCCTGGTCCTGTACAGTCCAGTATGGCCCAGTCCAGCTCCATTTACTTCAATGATGCTAAATGGAGCAGTATGTGGTACATAGTGAGTATTCTTAATCAACATGCTGTACATCGTTCTTCTGAATTGCTAACATTGAAAAACACTAAAGTCTTGATCTTTGTCTTGGTTTTCATCATTTCCTACTGCAAAAAAAACGTCTGAGATGTTCTGAATTCTTAACTAAGGTCTAACAGTAAATGAATTATCAAGCACATCTTATTCTGAAAGGCAAAAAGTCATGTTTGTATTCCATCATGAAAATGTATTTTCCTTCTCCTCAGAAATAACTTCTTTTTTGCTGATGTTAGCAAAGGCACACAGACAAAAGAGAAAATTACTCTGTTCAATTTATTTATAAAGCTTTTTTCACAATACATTTTTCCCTTACGCCTTACAAATCCTTCAGTGATCAATGAAAAGGTGAAACTTTGAGATAAACACTATTATATTAGGATATTATTATCCAATAATATCATAGACTAACTGACGGATAAAATCAAGTCACGTCCCATGTTATTTGCAACTGAATATTCTGTTTAAGTCAGCAATACAACCCATTATTGAATTGAAATGTGTTGCGAATGCTTTCATTAAAGACAATGTATCATGTTGTGTTTAGTTAAATGCAAAACCAAGCTAATCTTTTGCTCTTCAAGACGGCTTTTCACTAAAACGCAATGGCAGGTAGTAAAACTTTGGTGTTTTTAACTAAAACCAATTTGTCAGTTTAAATCTCGCTCAAAGGAAACGATGCCTGTCACACCAGATTAGCCGAGTTTCTACATGTGAAAACCACCCAGAGAGATACATTGAATTTTCGTAAGCTCTAACATAACGTCTAGCGGAGACATTTTCTGTGAGGTAATTGTACAAACAGGCTCTTGTTTTCATAGCTGTCATGCTCCTCAGCTCACGAGAGCCGATGGTGTGGTACATCAGCGCGTAGGGAATGTGAAGACATCCTTGCACTTTTTTTTTTTTTTACATGGTAAACAGCCATTTAGATATGCCAGAATGTATGAAAGGTTGCACTTTGGCTGCGGCTAAAACCTTGAGTCATAGCACACATAGCAATTGTTGTCATCACTTTCTGTCTACGATCGTATTTATAGCTTCAACCGAAACGGCGAGAGTGAACTAAGCGCTTGTTCTCTAATGGGCTGTTACAGCTCTGTCAATGGTTAATATGGCTCAGATAACATTAATACTTTGACCTGAATGCATCCATTTGGCTCAGGTTTCTCTTGTTGACCTGCGAGTTGTACTTTGGGAGCAAATAAACTTGACTTTCCAGGATGGGGTCTAATTCCAACTCTAGGCCCAATGAAACTGTACATTTGGTTCCATGTGGCGCATGTAATAACAGTGTCTGAGATGCATGAGGAACGATGCAGTAATTTACAAAGATATGTTTAAAAAAATAATGTTAGCTTGTTACCACGTGCTTGGGATTTTAAAGGCACCAAAAATAGCCAGGATTTTACTGTGGCCTTGTGTTTAGCATGCATGTTGCAGACACATTGAGCTGTGGTAATCGTGGGAGATGTGGGATCGAATCCACCCTACCCTGTATCTCAGTCATTATTTTTTTAAATAACCAGAAGACCCAAATTTTCTTTGAATTTGCAAACATAAACACTAAATTTATTTATGATAATAATCCTTCAAAATGCTTCTATGAACATTTCTGTTCAAAGGTTTGGGGGTCTATAAGATTTTCTAAAGTTTTTGAAAGAAGACTCTTATGTTCATCAAAGCTGCATTTATTTGATCAAAAATATAGTAATATTGTGAAATATTTTAATAATTTAAAATAATAATATATTTTAAAATGTAATTGTTCCTGTGATGCACAGCTGAATTTTCAGCATCATTACTCTTCAGTGTCACATGATCCTTCAGAAATCATTCTAATATGTTGATTTGCTGCTTATAAACATTTATTATTATTATCAGTGTTAAAACCGTGATAATTTTTTTTCTGGATCATTTGATGAATATAAAGTTCAAAAGAACAGCATTTTTTTAAGTTTAAATATTTTGTGACATTTATAAATGTCTTTACGGTCACTTTTGATCAATGTAATGCATCCTTGATGAATAAAATTATTAGTTATTTACGGTAACAAAAAATCTTACCAACTGCAAACATTTGAACAGTAGTGTAAGCATACAGTATGTTACTCTTCACCTGATTAGATTGTTTCACGTCCTCTTTTATCTCTGTCTTTACAGCACTGTAATGATAACATTCATAACTGTCAGTCTGACATGAATATCGTGGGCGCGTGGAAGAGAGGCTATACTGGGAAGGATGTGGTGGTTACCATTCTGGATGACGGTATTGAGAGGAACCACCCAGATCTCATACAGAACTATGTAAGTGTATTTGTATTTGTATGTGTGTGTGTGTGTGTATGACTTTTTTTTTTTAAATGTAGTTCATGCATACTGCATTATATACTTATGAGTGGCTACATGTTTAGTCAAATTTTGTATAAAACCAAAATACCAATTTATAATAAATTATAATAAAAATAAAAAAGCGTTTGATATTTAATAAGAAAGATTAATTTGTTGCAGTAGAAATGGTAGGTCAGGTTGAGCACATTGCATTGAAGAAACAGTCTTCTATGTAATGTGCTTTTTTTGTTGTATGTCACACATTGTGTCTGTCATCCAGGTATTCCTTTCTTACAGAAACTTTTTATATGTACTGCTGAAATAATAAGAGGAGAATATCAGTATACTATTCTAATATACTTGCTCTGTTCCAAAGCCTAGTGAGCCGACTCGCTGACTACTGACTATACAGGCAGATTCCTTCTAAGGGGCCGTTCACTCATTTCTATAGTTCACTGCGCTGCTTTTCCATTGTATTTCTTATGTTATTTTGAAAAAAAAAATATGTACATTTACTATACTTTGTATTTTATTAACTTCACATTAGATTTTAGAAAACTAACGCTTCTGCCTTCTTTTGCTATTGGGGAAAATGGAAATGGAAAAATTATATTTAATGTAGTTTCCATTCACCACTAAAAATGGTTTACCCAACTATGAAGACTTTTGCTGCAGAGCTCCCTAGAAATGAGAAGGAGGTACATGGAGTTAACGTTAGCATGATGCTAAGCTAATGTCAAAATCCCCTAAAGGATGCAAAAGTATATTGCATACCAAAATATTGGGTAAAAATCCATTTTAATTACATTGAGCTATTTTATTGAGACCTTTTAGAATTGAACAGAATGTTTGTTTATTTATAATTAATTTTTCTCATCTCATCTGAAATCTTGAATTTTTTCCCCATTGAACTTATTGCAGTGAGTTCTGGGATACATGTGATACTGCCTTAGAATTTGGCTAAAACACGGCATCAGTTTCAGGCTTTAAAGGGATATTTCACCCAAAAAATGAAAATTCTGTCATTAATTACTCACCCTCATGTCAATCCAAACCCATAAGACCTTCATTCATCTTCAGAACACAAATTAAGATATTTTTGATGAAATCCGAGAGCTTTCTGATCCTGCATATACAGCAATGCAACTGACATATTCAAGACCCAGAAAGGTAGTAAGGACATCGATAAAATAGTCCATGTGACATCAGTGGTTCAACTGTAATGTTATGAAGCTACGAGAACTATGAGCTACTTTTTGTGTGTAAAGAAAACAAAAATAGCAACTTGATTCAACATTTTCTTCTCTTCTGTGTTAGTCTTCGACACGCGCTCATGACTGATGTCACATGGACTATTTTAACTATGTCCTTAATATGTTTCTCGGCCTTGAACATTTCAGTTATGTTGCTGTCTATGCAGGATCAGAGAGCTCTTGGATTTCATCAAAAAATACACTTAATATGTGTTCCAAAGATGAACAAAGGTCTTACAGGTTTGGAACGACATGAGGGTGAGTAATTAATGACAGAATTTTTGGGTGAACTATCCCTTTAAGGTCGAGGTATCAGGCATTAAGTGCAAGGTGCAAAGATTCAGTACACAGGGAAGGAGACCAAAGACCATTTTTTGAATGAATGCCAATAGAGGAGAGGTTTCACTACACTCAATGAACTGCTTTTGTGGAAAAACAGCTTATCAGCTTTAATAAACTGACAGCATATCAGCTAATTTCCAACATGTTTGCCATCAAACATTCATTGGCAACCTAAAAACTAGGATTTGGATCAGAGCAAATGAGCAAAACAAAGACTATTTGTATATTGACTGATGTTTTTGTGTTTATATAAGCTCTGTCCTGAAATTACATGCCCAAATTCACATGCTCACATGTAACATTCCAAAAATGATGCACTATTTTGTTCACTTTTAGCATTTTTTAAGTGTCCTAATTGGCACATTCACATAATGGACGACGGACAAATCCACATTTGACCATGTTCTCATGTGTCTTTCTCTTCTTTTGATCTGTTTGCAGGATAATGAGGCCAGTTATGATGTGAACGGTAATGACATGGATCCCATGCCCCGATATGATGCCAGTAATGAGAACAAGTAAGAGTGAAGTTCATTACGCACGCACGCGCTCAATTCTTTGAGCATATCAGGTCATTAAAACCCTGGAAAGGCTTTGTTTATACAGTCCTCTCTGTGGTGTGTGTGAATGTGTGTATTTGGCTTCTGATCTGTGCGCTAGTAAGAGTGTTTGGCATGTTTGTTTGGTGAATGTGGGTTTTTGGAGTTTGCTTTCTGTGCGTTTGAGGGTTTCTTAGGTGTATGAGTAAATACGGCGCTTGGCTTGCAATCGGTGTGTGTAGAAGTAAGTGTATTTGGCATGTTTGTTTGGCAAACAGGGATTTTTGGAATTAGCTTTCTGTGAGAGATTATGCGTGTGTGTGGAAATGTTGGCACAAGATCAGGGTGTATTTGGAAGCGTTTGGTGAATGTTGATATTTGGTTTGTTGTGTGTATATATGGGTGTGTTTAGTGAGTGGGTGGAGGCCCCCATGTGTTTTTGTGGCTGCCACTCTGCCAGTGTGTGTGAGCCTGTGCCAGATGGCTCTGCAGCTTTTTTGGACCGTTCAGACTGAAAGCTTGGCCCGGGCTCTGATCCTCTGTGCCGTTGCCGTTTCTGCGAGGAGCTCCAGTACAATGCAATTCTGCAACTGATGAGCGAAAACTGAACCTTATCTGCTCCCTTCATAGAGTAAAGCATCCCTGAATGACAGGAATTTACTCACCCTCATGCCATTCCAGATGTTTAGTTTTTCTTTCTTTCGCGAAACGCAAAAGGAGAAATTTTCAAGAATGTTCACAAAGCTATATACTGTAACAGATAGCTTTCAAAAAAGAAGACATCATAAAAGCAACATAAAATTACTGTAAATAATCTGGTGTGCTATATTTGAAAGTGAATTTCTACAAACTGGTCACATTTGGTCTTTAAATCAAAACAAAGAAATTATGTATTGTGCGTTGTTATTTTAGTAATATTTATATACTATTAGTTTCTATTAATATTTTGTATTGGCTTTCATTTTTTCATTTTCATTTTTTTCATTTACATTTGTAGTCATTTTTTAAATATTACTATTAATATTGCTATTGCTTCCTTTATTATTTGAAATTAGCATTTTTAATTTAAGTTTTTTTTCCATCTAATATTTTATTTCAGATTTTGAATTCAGTTTTTCATTCTTTCAGTTTTAAGTATTTGTCATTTTTATTTATTTTATTTTAAATGTTGCTATTATGGTTTCATATTTCTTTCTTGTAGTATTAGTTCAGTTTTGGTTATTTCTAGTTGGTTTTAGCTTCAACTTATGTAAGCTAGTTGCAGAGGCAACATTTTTCATTTTTGTTCATTTTAAATGTTATGTGTTTTAATTTAATTTAATTTCAGCTTTTTAAATTTAATTTAATTTCAGCTATTAAATTCAGCTTTTACGGTTTTTTTTACGTTAACAATATTAACCCTGTTTTGTGTAAAATGTTGCTTTTTTTAGGACCATTTTTATGACAAAAAGGCACATTTCTAATCCACCAATTCTCATTACCTTTAATGTAAAGAAAACACATCTTTTTTTAATTAAATGGTAAAATATTTATCCCCGAGTCCAACAAGTCTCTATGTACCTTTTCCATTGCCTATAAGATAGCACACCTCTACTCAATCTGTGCGATTTGAGATATGATTCATGTCCGCAGCTCAAATGGTGCAGGACGAGTTATGTGCTGAAATGTAATACTTATCCCTAAGAATGAGCAATAGTAGTAGTGATTTTTGCCTTGCCTGTATCAGACACCTCTAAATGCTCCACAAACCCCCATCTGGAGGTGTCTGTATGTGAGTGCATGTACACATGAGTGTTTTGCTGTCGTGAGCACTATTCCCCCTCTTAATTTACACTTTCAGGAGCCCCATTAGAAGTATTTCTGTGGCCCGAGGAAAAGGGGAGTGTTTGACGCTGTCACTGTTTTCAGGAGGAAGCGTGTGTTGGAGACGGAGAGGGATGTTTAGGTCTGCATGCATAGACACGCTCTATAGAATACCATCCACCTCCTGCCCTGGCTTCTTCTGTCTCTGTCAGGCTTCGAGTGCAGAAAGTTCAAAAGTTCTCACCTCATAAAGGAAGTATAGACAACTATATGGCAACTAACTCCTTTTAAATTGGGCATATCCTACTTTTTTTTTCTACCATTTTATTTTCTCAAAGTCTGCTTCTAATGTTAGTTGAGATTATTTGAGATAAACAAAATTTAGTTATGACCTCTTTCCAGCTCCCTCTGAACAGGAAATTAAATAGGCTGATTTTGCTACTGTGGCTTTAAGAGTTGCATATGTAAATGTCCTGCTTTATGATTGGCTAACATCTGTTCAGGTTATAATTTCATAACTTTGCATTTATATCTAATAAAAGCTTTTTAAAATTAAATAAAATATTACATATTTATAATATACTTTAATAATTAGCAATTTATTGTATTATTTGTGTATAACAATAATTTATTATTCTTCAGATTCCCAGCTCCATGTTGGTGCTTCTCCTCTTCAGTTCACCCCACTTGTTTTCTATAGGGTTCAAATCAGAAGGCTGGGATGGATTTAGCAGAACCTTCATTTAGTTCTCAGTGACCCATTTTTGTGTTGATTTTGATTTGTTTTGAATCATTGTCTTGATGGAATATCCGACCGTGGCCCAACTGTGGATTTCTAGCAGGGAGGGTCAGAATTAGATTTTGTATCTGTTGCTATTTGCTAGAATTCTTGGATGTCCAGGACAATTCTCCAGCTGTGAGCCTCGGAGAGTCTTTGGCCACACAAACTATCCTCCTCGCCTTGCTTTAAAGGGATAGTTTACCCAAAAATGTAAATTGCTCCCATGATTTACTCACCCTCAAGCTATCCTAGTGTATATGACTTTCTTCTTTCAGACGAATACAGTCAGAGTTATGTTAAAAAATGTCTATGCTCTTCCAAGCTTTATAATGGCAGTGAAAGGGGGTCAAGGTTTTGAAGCCCAAAAAAGCACATCAATTCACCATAAAAAGTGCTCCACATGAAAATATCCATATTTACAGCTATCTAAACTGTAAACTGTAATCCGCTAAATGTCGTACATGTGTTCACTAGAGAGTGGCGTTCCAGCGGATGATGGAGGACGTAGGCATAGCGTAAGCTCCAGTGAGAAGTGATGAACATGGAAGTGCAGAGGAGAGAGCAAAACAAAACACCAGTCACGAATTAGAAGTACAAAATAAGCATTTGTAAAAGAAATGTCAGAGGATAGCGAAAAAATTCACTTCCTAACATGGTTCTCCTTTGCTGTAAACAAAACTTGCTTCTCGCATGACTAGCTTATTCTCACCGGAGCTTACGCTACGTCCTACGTCATCCACTGGAACGCCACTTTCTCATGAACATGCGTATGACAAATAGCGGAAGCTAGAGTTTACAGTTTATAAAGTTTTAAATATGGATATTTCTCTTACACAAATGCATTGCTTCACTTCAGAAGGCCTTTATTAACCCCCACCAAATACCAACACCCATTCACTAGGATGGCTTGAGGGTGAGTAAATCAAGGGGTAATTTTAATTTTTGTGTGAACTATCCCTTTAAGACAAAATAGACACACGTCCTCTTCCAGGCAGATTTTCTGTTGATTGGAACTTCTTAATTATTGCCCTGATAGTGGAAGTGTGAATTATTTAGCTACTTTCTTACAGCCAATTTCTATTTTGTGAAGCTCAACAATCTTGTTCTGCACATCAGAACTATATTCTTTGGTTTTTCTCATTGTGATTGATGATTAAGGGAATTTGGCCTTTGTGATCCCTCACATTTATACTTTTGTGAAACAGGAAATCAAGGTTGGATAATTTCATGTTCATTAAATGGGAATATATTTTACTCTATAATAATTTCTAGGGGTGCTAATAATTGTGGCAAATGTGTATTGATTTACTTCGATGAAAAGCTCGATTTTTGTGATTTTTTTTTTTTTTGAATGAAAGATCAAAAGGATAAACAATGCAGATTTATTTTCACAGCCTTCTTTGCTCAGTTTTACCAAGGGTGCTAATAATTCTGACCATGACTGTTGTTTTTGGGTTTATTGAGTGATTCAGTAAAGTCTCCCCTGTCGTTTGGCCACTATCCTACACAAGCTGTTGATCTTTTATGTGCTGGAATGTTTTGTGTTGGTTCCTCTGCTGATAGTTTGTGTAATGTGAGTCTTTATTTCCCTGCGGTGGGTTTTGACCGTGAGCTTCACCGCCGGGGGTCGTTCTGAGTGACCGAGCGGCTGTACTGTAAATATTGGAAGTTCATATATCTGACAGATGAACATGGGCTTTGCACTAGACTTTCAGTGGAACTGCTGTTTATTGACCCAGTCTGACCTTTAAGCTGTATGTCAAATGTGCAGCACAACATCATGAGTGTGTGGCTGTGGACAGTGTATGTTCTGTATGGTAAATGGGTTTATATGTTACATATAATATGATTATCAATTTATTTTTAGGGAACGTAGGAAAGGTTTCTGTGTCTTGTGCGGTTCTGGAAATGCTGAAATGCTGGAATGTTCTGTTCAGGTGTGGTTTGTGTTTCTGGTTTTCTCATTGACCTGTATTCTGCTAGCAGATGTGACTTCGTCTCACAGAGCAGGGTTTTGACTATTGGCATATAGTCAGTTAGACAGGAAAAGACTGTCTGAATGATGTGTAAAATGACCAAACACTTTGTTTTTACGCCTAAATAATACTTTACACAACTATGTGAAAGCTAATGGTACAAGTTCTGCAAGCTCTGTTTCATAAAACATTCTGAAATGTGTCGAGTGCAAATATTTTCATCATGAAAATAGTGAGAGAAGCTGCAGAGGGGTTCAAATACAAACAGACACCATCAAACAAGCAATCTGTATAGTTTTACGTGAATTTTGGGATATTGCATAATGTAAAAAAAATATTGACTTTTTCTGAACTTATACAGTACCATTTAAAAATTTGGGGTCAGCAGATTCTTTTTATTATTTTATTCACCATGGATGCATTAAAGATCTGTCTACATTATTAGTGGTCTACCAATATTGTTTTTTTGACAGCCGATGCCGATATCTTGGAAAGCAGGGTGGCCGATATATAGCGATATAATTTTATTTAATGTTAATTAATATTTAAGAAATTTGAAATCATTTGAAAATGGATTAAAAAATAAATGCATAAAATAAACATACTTGTACTTTAGATGACAAAGTATTTTTCACAAATAAATAAATATTTAATAAAAATATAATTAAAAAGGAAGTAAACACTGTAACTAACAGGGCACTAATTCTGGGTAGTTTGTGTGCACTGGGAATCATATTGTTCAAATAAAGCCAAGGTAACAGTTATTTTACATACAGCACACAGTGGAAATGACAAGAATATGACAGTGGGCAAATGCATAAAGCGCAGCATAATTTGAAACCACAAGTTTAAAGTTTGTTGATCGCGTGTTTCCTCCTGTCTGCATTCAATTCACACGGACCGACCGTCACGCAGAGCACACGCGATCATGCAGGATACACATGCACACTTCACAAGATCTCACAACTGGATTCTACTACGTTTGCAACGTTTGTGAATTTAAATGTCTATTAGTCATTTAAAGATTTGTTTAAATGATATAAATGCGTATTTGATGAATGCTGACAGCAAACGAGAAAGTATTATAATGTTTGCCTTTCTGTTACTAATAATATATAAGTAATCGTTATAATACTTATTGTATAGATTTAATTCCTTTGTTTAACAGTTCTATCTGATTATTAGACAGACTTTTTCTATCCGTAGACTAGGGTTGTGACGGTGAGGAAATTTTCCCACCGGTTAATCGACTTGTGTGACAACACCGGTAATACCGGTATCACCGTGGTGGGGGGTCGTTTGCGTTTTCCCTCTTTTCCTAGCTTTCCTTCGGTTTTAAATAGCCTGTAAGGGCCATGCACGTGTTACTTTCACTTTTAAATTTATGGCAATTCGGCGTCAAGCAGTCAATTGCTTGAATTCAATTCAAGTAACAACAAAATACAACGTAGAACATAGAACTTTTATTAACAAAACTAATAAAAATACACCATGCTATATGCCTATATCAACCAGGTGGATGCTGCACACTGGTGGTGGACGAGGAGACACCCCCCCTCACAATGTAGAGCGCTTTGAGTGCTTAGAAAAGCAGAAAAGCGCTATATAAATGTAATGAATTATTAATTATTATTATTATATGCCTAAGTGGACGGAGCGCAACAGAAGATTTGGTTTTCAAACTGAAGTAAAAGACCGCTTCTTGAACCAGAGAAGGTGAACATGTTGGTATTCTTGTAGAAAAAAAAACATGCAAGTCCTGTCAGCGACAGACAGTTTAGTTTTACTTTTCTTTTTGTTTTCGTTTTGAAAAGCTTATTATCTTTGCTGTTTACCTTACATTACGGTATGGAGGCTTTCTTTAGTTTTTTTTATTTTATTATTGATTTGATTCCTCAGTGTTTACTAAACATTCTGTAATTTATTAATTGGTATATAATAGGGCTGTGCGATATGACGATATATATCGGATGGACGAAATAAAAAGTCTATAGTTTCATATTATGCTCTATCGTTTATTTCGCGGTGTCGCAAAATACTTTGTTTACGGTACTTTTTCATCATTTGGATGACTGCGATCTTTACAAGGAAGGGGAGACAGAAGCAGGTGGCTCCGAGCAGGAGCACTATCAGCCAGGACAAAACGAGGAGCTCGTTCCTAAACGAGGGACTACATCTGTAGTAGGCCTATGGACACGCGTTTTAAGCACGGCAGTTTTACAACAACTGATTTTAAGCCATTGAAACACAAACAACGGAGCTATGTGTGCGCCGTCTCTGTTTCAGTGAGAGAGGAGCGCGCATTTTTTTTGCCGCTTTATTGGACTTGAACGATTACATAAGCACAACTATATGCATAAGAATCCCCGTCTTTGCAAGTATCCTCATAAACACAGTGATTTAGGTCTGAAGAGAGAATAAACAGCTGAAAAAAAACGCATAGCCTATGTAACAGTATATTGTATCCGGACTTCGGTCTTAAAGGGGAAGCGCTCCAATATTCGTCCTGTCTGCCATTAATCAAACAACAGTGAGAGAAAATCTCTCACTGCTCTTGACTATATCACTTCTGTAACTTTAATAAGAATAAATTAAATAATAATAATGATATATTTATATATATATATAGCCTATGTTTAGAATCTATACATAATGCACGTGTTAATTTTATCTAATTAACACAATAAAGACTAATTAATTTACACAATGTATGTAGTGTTTCTTATTTATGTAGGTTTTTGCCCTATTGCTTGCAATTAGTTTCTTATCCTTTTTAATCACTGACTGTTTATCTTCAGTGAACTTGAGTTTTTTTTCTCTCTTTTTAGGCTTCACTATATTGTTGGGATTTCTTCCAATTTTTTTTTGCATCCAATAGTGTTTACTGTCTAACATTAATTCACATCAATACACATTACACAATACACACACACACAAAAGTTTTATATTGTATTTTTTATATTGTATTATATTTCTATTAGTTTGATATTGACATTGGTGACAAGGATTATGAAAATTATATGGTATCAAAGATTTAATATCATAAAAAAAAATTAAAGAAAAAAATATCTATATCGTGATATATCGTTATTGTGATTATAGAATTAGTTATATCGTGATATAAGATTTTGGTCATATCGCCCACCCCTAGTATATAATACAGCATGTGATGTGTCCTATGCCATGCCTCGTCTTATTTGTTTTTGTTAATAAATTTATGTAAGCTAGTTTGTCATTGTAACCTACTGTTTTATTGTTGTTGTGCTTTTTAATTAAGAATAACAATGAATCCATCTTTTGTTTTAGTCTTAAAAAGTGAAAGGTGTATAGATATAAGCAAAACAGACAATTATCTTTTCTTTTAAAGCGTGACACCAAGATCGCGAATGTGAAAGTGAAAGCACACGAAAAGAGGAATTCCTCACAAATAATACTGATGAAAAAGAATGGGTTGAATGTTGAACACTTTCGTTACCATATATCTATAAACTATGATTAAAGTTAATCAGCATGCATTGATTAATCAAATGTTGTACCAAATAAATAAATAAATAAATATAAAATTGCGACCAAATTATGCTTGTGCGACCAACTGAGAAAGTTAGTCGCACAAGTGCGACCAGTGGGAAGAATGAGTCCAGAGCCCTAGCATACTATGGAACCAAATAAATGAGAAACTAATGTTTTAAAATTTTAAAAATTATCACTTAGATTAGTGGTTCTAATGAATCCATCATGAATCCAAACGCGGCCCACCATGCTGAATGTTACAGTCTATGTGCTGAACACAATTAAAAAATAACTTTCAGTTTTACAATTCATTTTAGCTTTTACCTTAATTAAAAAAATTACTAAACAAATATAAGCTATAATGTTTTTGTCAAATAATTTTGTTTTTCATATATTATTTTCAGACATGAGAAGACCTATGTAGGCCTACTCACGTAATTAATGTTACGCATTTCAAGAATTCAATTCAAATAGTCATCAGCAGCCATTAGTTCTGTAAAATTGAGCATCAGAATGGACAAATTTGTTAAGGGAGAACACGAAATGTGGAAAATGCCAGCGAAGGAACGCATTCAAACAAGAATAGGCGCAGAGAAGAGAGTGCTGGACTTTCGGTTTGCCCCCCGCCACTCACTTGAAGATGTTCAGGCAAAAAGAAACACCCATAGGCTACTACACAGCAATCATCCTTAATTATAGAAATGTGGCAAAACATCTCTGGAGAGAGCCTCAGATTATTAAATTCGAAAATGCTTTTCATATTTGGATCAACATAGGCTACATTTGTGAACGCACACTTTCTGCAATGTCGCGTGTCAAGTCACGCTTCCGTGCGTGTCTTTCAGACTGCAACTTACAATCGCAACTTCATTGTGCTGTTACTCCTTTCGAGCAGAATTTCACAAAATTGGTCAGCTCCCGACAGCGTCAGGTGCTTTATTAATGGTGAGTAGAATTATTTATTTATTTACTTATTTATTTCAATAAATGTAATCATTTAGATGTCATAATATTTAGGCTATAAATAATATTATAAATCTGGTTGGTTTGTATTGATGACGTAGTATGTAAATGACATGCGTGCAGCCAGTGATACTTGCACTTGGATCATAGTGCGGCCCGGTGGGAAAAAAGGTTGAGAACCACTGACTTAGATTAATGGCAGAAGTCAACAGGCTTTTCAAAATCCAAAATATTTTTAAAACAGGCACTTTTACATTTCGTTTTGAAACTCTTCTGCCATCGTCTTGTCTGTCTCACCTCACTCATCTTGTTAGTCAGCTCGATCCACTCTCCTCACGTGTGATAAAATAAATCTGATCTGTGATGCGCGACTGTAGTTCGTTCGGTGCGCTGCATTGAGCAGCCGCGTTCAGTTTTAATTGTAGTGTCCTCTAACTGAACTAAATGATTTTTATTACTATAAAAAAAATCAAAATGACGATGAGGGACGGTGCCGCGGTGGGCAAGTGACGTAACCGGTGTTGCAGCTTAACACCGGTATCACCGCCAACACCGTCTATCGCAGCAAGCCTACCGTAGACGGACCTTTTCTATCCGTAGACAGCTGATTTTCTATCAGTTAGACTGAACTGTTAACGATGACAGCGAACAAGAGGGAGAATGTGAGCACTGTGTGCTCAGGCGCTGCCGCTCTCAGCGCGTCACAATAAAAGTCCCGCCTCGAACGCATCGGCCAAACAGAAAAACTTATCGGCAAATGCCGATATTTGAAAAATGCCAAATATCGGCCGATATATTGGCCTTGGAGATATATCAGTCGACCACTATGCATTAGGGGTGGCACGGTTCACGGAAAAAAACCGAACCGAACGGTTCTCCACACACGGTTCGGCACGCACTAGGACCGCGGTTCAACTTAAATCTGACAATGCATGTGTAATATGGTTTGTTATAAATAACATGTAAAACAAACAGGGTTCGGCTAATGTATGTTTCTTTTAATGGATGCGCATTCTGGCTTCCCAGTACATTACAATAACAGCGATGAAAAGAAAAAAAAAAAGGTGGACAAACCATTCTCTCTTGTTCAATGCGAGTGCCGTATGCTGGATTATGAGCTGTCATTTATTCCGTCATCACCCGGGTGCTGATAGCGCACGCGCACAGGTGAGACCTGAACAGCACACGTTGATATCAGTGTTTAAACTAAACTCATGTAAGCTTTGCCAGTTTAAACATTTAAGAGCCAGAGGACGCGCGCGCAATGAGAAGATTTGTGCGTGCACGCATTAGATGCACGCAAACCCGCTCCTCAGAACGCGCGCAAATATTAAGCTCTCTCTGAAGTATTGTGTTTGAATGGACAAATTCACACAAAAATTCTGTCAGAATGCCCGTCTTGGTAAGTATCCTATACCAGACATAGCTGGCTGAACGTACAGTATCAGTGCATTCTCTTAAAGTGACAGCACTTTCTTAATATTAATCAAACAGCAACAACAAAGAAATCACTCACTGCTCTTGATTGAATCGCTTTTGTAACTTTAATAAAGATTAATCTTTAATTTATACAGTCAAATATGCAATGCTGTTTTACATTTGATTACTTTATTCAATTTCTGTACCTAAAAACTAATGCTATAGACCTACCTAAAAAAAAAACTGAAAATCACTGTTTATTTTATTTGAATCTTTACTCTATTGTATTTTTTTGTGTGCTGTTGCTTGTAGTTAGACAGATTATTCTTATTTTCTATTTTTATTTGACAGTATAATTTTTCCCTAAACATACCGAAACCGTGACTCTAAAACCGTGATACAAACCGAACCGTGAAAAAGTTGAACCGTGCCACCCCTACTATTAGGGATGGGTACCGAAACTCGGTACTAAATCGGTCTCGGTGCTAAATTATGAAAGACCGGAGTATCGATAAGCTCTGACGTTATCGGTTCTGCTGTCCGTACTGGAGAAATTATGAAAACACACATTTATTGTTGCTACATATACACATTATCTTTGCAAATTCTATCTCACCAGAGTTGCCAGCTGTTTTATACGCAATAATATTCAAACATTTGTCTATGATGCATTTTGCTATTCGTAATTCAGAAGCGAGATCGCGCTCACGTGGAGGAGCTTCAGCACGCGCAACATGAAAGCCCTGTTTAATTATGATAGAATAGAGAACTAACTATTCAAACAGCTGCTTATGCTTTAGGTCTGTGGCTGTTATATTAAGCTAAGTTTATTTATTTATTTTTGATTTTGGCTTCTAAGGATTATAGCCGCGTTTCTTCTAGCACAACTTCCATCCCTTCACAGCGGCGCGCATTCGTTCCTCCCTAACCAAAACTTAACGTCTGAATCAGCTCAATCGGTGATTGTTGTAAAATGCCGTCTTTTCTGTTGCTAAATTGCGGGACATGTTTGATAATAAAACGTTGAAAGTACAATCCGCACAAGAGACGCTGTTTCCCAGGCTGAAATGTGTGTGTGTGTGCGCGCGCGCGCGCATGTGTGTGTGTGTGTGTGTGTGCGTGCCTGCGCGGAGCGCTCCAAAACAGACAAGCAGATTACAGTTTGATTTTCGGGCACGTCCAAACGATCAAATACACACAAAAATATGTCACAATGGCCAGCTACGAGAGTATTCACTTAAACAGTTTGTCTTAAGTGGACCAGAACTGTTCGGAGAAAATCCGATGTGTGTCAATATATTGCCTTAAAGTGACAGGCTGACGCTTCAATGTTAATCAAAGAACAAAATGCAAAGAGAAAATCCACCACAGCTCTTAGCTTTAATAAGCATTAATCTATCAATACATACAGTGAAAACTATGCAGTGTGCATTTACATTTGATTACTTTTAGATTTCTTTTGTAGGCTATTACTTGCCTGAACAGTAATGTTAGTAGACCTTCATGGAAAAATTAAAGCACTGTTTATTTCATTTAATTTGTATATTTATTGTATTTGTCAGTTTGTTTTTGCTTTGTTTCTTTGTTAATATTCTTACTGTATCTTATGTATATAAAACACTAAAAATGCCTGCACACTGGTGCATTTACAAATTGATGTTTTATATTAATTTAATTAAATATTTATTTTACATTTCAGAATATAAAGTAATGTTAATTCAGCTCCTAATTTGTTATATATATATATATATATATATATATATATATATATATATATATATATATATATATATATATATATATATATATATCACATATATACATATACACATATATACATATACACATATATACATATATACAGTATAACAAAAAGTACCGATAAGAATACCGTTAAAGTACCGGACCGATAAGCAGTATCGATAAGAGTAGTAATACCGTTAAAACCTTAACGATACCCATCCCTACCTACTATGCATTATTACTTCCATTACATTACCAGAATGGAAATTTCCTGATAATTTACTCACCCCCTTACCATCCAAGATGTTCATGTCTTTCGTTCTTCAGTCGAAACGAAATGAAGGTTTTTGAGGAAAACATTCCTGGATTTTTCTCCTTATAGTGGACTACGATGGGGATCAGCAGGTTGAAGGTCCAAATTGCATTTTCCATGCAGCTTCAAAGGGCTCTACATGATCCCAGCCGAGGAATAAGGGTCTTATCTAGCGGAACAATCAGTCATTTTCTAAAAAAAAAGACAAATTTATATTAAGGCTGTGAAATTAATCGCATGCGATTGTCATGCACATCTCGTCAGTAAAGCCGGTTCCGTGATTAGCAGTAAATCGCCATCACCTGCCTTCAGATGGAGCGGCTTTTAATATACAGAGCCGTAGTTCACTGATAAGCTACGCAATATCACGTTCATTATTACATGCGATTCATTTGCGATAATGAACACGATATTGCGTAGCTTGTCAGTGAACATGAACATCTTGGATGACATGGGGGTGAGTAAATTATCAGGAAATTTTCATTCTGGAAGTGAACTAATCCTTTAAATTGTTCAAAAGTGACAGCAAAGACTGTTCTTTTGCACCTTCTGTTCATCAAAGTATGCTGAAAAAGTCAAATTTTTACCAAAATATTAAGCTGCACAACTGTTTTCAACATTGATAACCATAAGACATGTTTCTTGAGCAGCAAATCAGCATATTAGAATGATTTCTGAAGGATCATGTGACACTGAATAATGGAGTAATGATGCTAAAAATTCAGCTTTGATCACAGGAATAAATTACATTTTAAATTTTATTCAAATAGAAAACAGTTACTTCTTTAAAAAACATACAAATCTTAACAACCCCAAACCTTTGAACAGTGATGTAGACTTGAAGCGGTCAGTTATTTGGATTTTAGCGTTATTTTCAATGAAATGTTTCAGTATTGGATAATCGTTGGAATAGTTTTAGTCTGGAGTCATTGGATTGGCACTGGGATCGAGTGCCAATCGCACTGGGAGTTCCTCTGGCCTTTTGACCTTTTGACCTTGTAAATGTTCATGGTTGCGATGGCGACCAAACCCTGGTCTCATCCCAGATCTGGTGCTGATATGGATCTTTACAATCTTCGTTTCTTTTTCTTTTCTTTTTTTAAATGGCTTAGATTGGAGACGGTGGTTACCATGGTAGCATGAGTTTTTCTATGCAGCTGTTCACTGCTGGAGGTTCCACAGCCGAATCTCTCTCCATCTGTTCCATCTGTCTGTCTCTGTCTTTAGTGAGCGTTTTAGTGTTTTTTGCGAATGATTTGTATTAGACTTATGTGGGTTTAGTTTGGGTCAGGAATGTATCCACGTTGCGTCTGAAGTGGAGGAACTGCTCAAATGTTTTCATTCAATATCTCAAATATTTAGTCGCTGTGTTTTAGCTCTGCTGGCCATGGAAGCGCATGTTTAGTTTCAGCCCAGCTGTTTTTCTCTCTCTCTCTCTCTCTCTCTCTCTCTCTCTCTCTCTCTCTCTCTCTCTCTCTCTCTCTCTCTCTCTCTCTCTCTCTCTCTCTTCTCCTCTCTTTCCCCACTTCTACTTCCTTCTGTAGCGAGTGTGTAATAGGTCAGCAGCAGTGCCTTTACTTGCGTAAGGATCCCCAGTCTGTGTTTATGCAGTCAGTGAATGTGTGTCAGTACTAACACTATCGTCTGATGTGTTGTGTTCAGGCATGGCACGAGGTGCGCTGGTGAAGTAGCAGCATCCGCCAACAACTCGCACTGCACAGTGGGCATCGCTTACAACGCCAAGATTGGGGGTAAGTGTGGCTGACGGTCACCGTCTGATTTAGATCACTGCTGTAACTGGGAATTCTGCCTTTTGTTCATACTCACGTGCATACAGTGAATACAGTGCCCCGAATGCACCCAAATGCACCAAATGTGTGAAATAACACAAATTACTATATGAATTGTAGAGAGCAAAAATGTTACATTAAATAAACTGGCTTATATACATGTTTTTCAAAGTCGCTAGATTACTATGACAATACATATGCTCATACTATATTCATACATATGCTCATTTTTTTTAGATTTCTTTTGTAGGCTATTACTTGCCTGAACAGTAATGTTAGTAGACCTTCATGGAAAAATTAAAGCACTGTTTATTTCATTTAATTTGTATATTTATTGTATTTGTCAGTTTGTTTTTGCTTTGTTTCTTTGTTAATATTCTTACTGTATCTTATGTATATAAAACACTAAAAATGCCTGCACACTGGTGCATTTACAAATTGATGTTTTATATTAATTTAATTAAATATTTATTTTACATTTCAGAATATAAAGTAATGTTAATTCAGCTCCTAATTTGTTATATATATATATATATATATATATATATATATATATATATATATATATATATATATATATATATATATATATATACACATATATACATATACACATATATACATATACACATATATACATATATACAGTATAACAAAAAGTACCGATAAGAATACCGTTAAAGTACCGGACCGATAAGCAGTATCGATAAGAGTAGTAATACCGTTAAAACCTTAACGATACCCATCCCTACCTACTATGCATTATTACTTCCATTACATTACCAGAATGGAAATTTCCTGATAATTTACTCACCCCCTTACCATCCAAGATGTTCATGTCTTTCGTTCTTCAGTCGAAACGAAATGAAGGTTTTTGAGGAAAACATTCCTGGATTTTTCTCCTTATAGTGGACTACGATGGGGATCAGCAGGTTGAAGGTCCAAATTGCATTTTCCATGCAGCTTCAAAGGGCTCTACATGATCCCAGCCGAGGAATAAGGGTCTTATCTAGCGGAACAATCAGTCATTTTCTAAAAAAAAAGACAAATTTATATTAAGGCTGTGAAATTAATCGCATGCGATTGTCATGCACATCTCGTCAGTAAAGCCGGTTCCGTGATTAGCAGTAAATCGCCATCACCTGCCTTCAGATGGAGCGGCTTTTAATATACAGAGCCGTAGTTCACTGATAAGCTACGCAATATCACGTTCATTATTACATGCGATTCATTTGCGATAATGAACACGATATTGCGTAGCTTGTCAGTGAACATGAACATCTTGGATGACATGGGGGTGAGTAAATTATCAGGAAATTTTCATTCTGGAAGTGAACTAATCCTTTAAATTGTTCAAAAGTGACAGCAAAGACTGTTCTTTTGCACCTTCTGTTCATCAAAGTATGCTGAAAAAGTCAAATTTTTACCAAAATATTAAGCTGCACAACTGTTTTCAACATTGATAACCATAAGACATGTTTCTTGAGCAGCAAATCAGCATATTAGAATGATTTCTGAAGGATCATGTGACACTGAATAATGGAGTAATGATGCTAAAAATTCAGCTTTGATCACAGGAATAAATTACATTTTAAATTTTATTCAAATAGAAAACAGTTACTTCTTTAAAAAACATACAAATCTTAACAACCCCAAACCTTTGAACAGTGATGTAGACTTGAAGCGGTCAGTTATTTGGATTTTAGCGTCCATTTATTTTCAATGAAATGTTTCAGTATTGGATAATCGTTGGAATAGTTTTAGTCTGGAGTCATTGGATTGGCACTGGGATCGAGTCCACAGACCACCTGGGAGTTCCTCTGGCCTTTTGACCTTTTGACCTTGTAAATGTTCATGGTTGCGATGGCGACCAAACCCTGGTCTCATCCCAGATCTGGTGCTGATATGGATCTTTACAATCTTCGTTTCTTTTTCTTTTCTTTTTTTAAATGGCTTAGATTGGAGACGGTGGTTACCATGGTAGCATGAGTTTTTCTATGCAGCTGTTCACTGCTGGAGGTTCCACAGCCGAATCTCTCTCCATCTGTTCCATCTGTCTGTCTCTGTCTTTAGTGAGCGTTTTAGTGTTTTTTGCGAATGATTTGTATTAGACTTATGTGGGTTTAGTTTGGGTCAGGAATGTATCCACGTTGCGTCTGAAGTGGAGGAACTGCTCAAATGTTTTCATTCAATATCTCAAATATTTAGTCGCTGTGTTTTAGCTCTGCTGGCCATGGAAGCGCATGTTTAGTTTCAGCCCAGCTGTTTTTCTTTCTCTCTCTCTCTCTCTCTCTCTCTCTCTCTCTCTCTCTCTCTCTCTCTCTCTCTCTCTCTCTCTCTCTCTCTCTCTCTCTCTCTCTCTCTCTCTGTCTCCGTCTCTGTGTATCCTGTCCACTTCTACGTTCCTTCTGTAGCGAGTGTGTAATAGGTCAGCAGCAGTGCCTTTACTTGCGTAAGGATCCCCAGTCTGTGTTTATGCAGTCAGTGAATGTGTGTCAGTACTAACACTATCGTCTGATGTGTTGTTCAGGCATGGCACGAGGTGCGCTGGTGAAGTAGCAGCATCCGCCAACAACTCGCACTGCACAGTGGGCATCGCTTACAACGCCAAGATTGGGGGTAAGTGTGGCTGACGGTCACCGTCTGATTTAGATCACTGCTGTAACTGGGAATTCTGCCTTTTGTTCATACTCACGTGCATACAGTGAATACAGTGCCCCGAATGCACCCAAATGCACCCAGTACCCCACAACAGTAAAAAGTGTGAAATAACACAAATTACTATATGAATTGTAGAGAGCAAAAATGTTACATTAAATAAACTGGCTTATATACATGTTTTTCAAAGTCGCTAGATTACTATGACAATACATATGCTCATACTATATTCATACATATGCTCATTTTTTTTATAAAATCATTCATGGAAAAGGCTTTAGTTCAGAAAGTTAAGATATCAAAAGAAATATTTCAGTTAAGTGTATCCAGACTTTTGACTGGTAGTAAACACTCTTCTGCTGGATGTTGCCGGTTGGAATTACTCAGATAAGATATTTTTAAAATTGGAAACTAATATTTCTAATATGCTACTGATATTCTATATTCATCTGCATGACTGAAAACCTGCACAGACGTCTTTTATAGATGGTCAACTTTTTGGAAGTCAACTAAATTAATTTAGCTCATTTTTTAGTTTTTTTACAAGTTGGGACTTTTGCCATTTTGTTTAAAGACGTAATGCCAATTTAAAAATATAACGGCTTATAAACTCGATATACGAACATTCTGTGTAGCTGTTTATGAATGTAAGAAAACATCATATTCAGTACTATTCAAAAGTTTGGGGTTGGTAAGATTTTCAGAGGTTTTTAAAGAAATCTCTTATGCTCACCAAAACTACAGTAAAGACAGTAATATTGTGAAATATTATCGCAATTTAAAATAACTGTTTCTTTATTAATACATTGTAAAATGTAATTTATTTCTGCGATGCAAAGCTGAATTTTCAGCATCATTACTCCAGTCTTCAGTGTCATGTGATCCTTCAGAAATCATTCTAATATGCTGATTTACTGCTCAAGAAACATTGCATAATATCAGAGTTGAAAATAGTTGTGCAGCTTATTTTTGTAAAAAAACACGATGCACTTTATTTGAGATTCTTTGATTAAACAGTATTTTAAACAGTAAAAACAGTATTTTTTTAAATATATATTTTTTGTAATATTATGAAAGCCATTACTGTAACTTTTCATCATTTTAATGCATCTTTGCTGAAAAAAAAAACAAAAAACTGAATTCTTACTTTTGAATAGTAGCATATGTTTACACACCCTCTAATACATCCAAGCCTAATTATTCAGGGATTCCTTAAGATAGATCAGTTGACTAGTCATTTAGACAACATCCCCCTGACTAGTTCATTTTGGAAATGTGTAGTTTTGCATGTCTGTTGGATGTCATTGCCACACAGTGCCTTGCATATATTTTCCCTGCTGAGGTTTTCTTTCCCGCTTGTCCTGCAGGTGTCCGCATGCTGGACGGAGATGTGACAGACATGGTAGAGGCCAAATCACTGAGTCTACACCCTCAACACATAGATATTTACAGTGCCAGCTGGGGTCCAGATGATGATGGCAAAACCGTGGATGGGCCTGCTTCCCTCGCCAGACAGGCCTTTGAAAACGGCATCAGACTGGTAAGAATCATCTCAGCATGTATAGAAGTTTATATGAAATGTGTGTTGTGTTTCTCCTGAAACTGAAATGGTCTTTTTCCATATGATGTGGCATTCATATATCAGCAAGTGTAATTTTCAGGTCATCAGTCACGTTTCTCCAGCAGTCTGTGGGTGTTTTCCTTTCCTTCTCACACTCACCACCTGCTACGCCAGTGAACTTTAGAATGTGATTTTAGTTTATCTTCCCTGAGTCATGAGTCGCAGTCAGTAATTGGCATGTATCTTGTGCCAAAGGTGTGTTTGGAGTGGTTTAGGCATGCTTCAGGTATGTGAGACTCATAGACATCAGGTAATACTGGTCTCCTCTCGTCAGAAAAGGCTGGAGGATATTAATGCTTGGAGATATATTGTCCTGATGCTGTTAGCTCCTGCTTTGAAGTGTTTCAAGTAGGGCTGTCAATTTATTTATTTGTCTTTTTAGAATTGAGACCAATTTTCAAGACCTATCGTAATGCATCCGGATGATGTTTGTAAATTATTCTAAATGATTCGTATTAGATACTCTTTACTGTAATATGGCAATGAAAATCATCCTGTCTGGAAATTAACTTTTTGAATAGATATATATATTTTTTTAATTAAATTAATTTAACCACCAGTGTTTTTATTGTTGTTAAAACTATTACATTTTGTTTTCATTTTTTTATATATAAAATAGGAAACCATTTAAACTTATTTTATTTCAGTTAGTTGGCTAGGCAATATTTTAAGTTTTAAGTTAATTTAAATACTAAAATTACTAAAACTGAAATATATATATATATATATATATATATATATATATATATATATATATATATATATATATATATATATATATATATATAATATACTATATATATATATATATATATATATATATATATATATATATATATATATATATATATATATATATATATATATATATATATATATACATATACAAAGTACATACATACACATATAAATATAAATATATATATATATATGTTAGTGCTGTCAATCGATTAAAAAATGTAATCGCGTTAATCACAGTCATGGACTGTGATTAATCATGATTAATCACAAATTTAAAATACTAGGATTTACCTGTAAATGTGTTGAAATAAACAAATGCATGACAAACTAGTTTAAGGAAACATAACCTTTCACACTTCCGCCAGGTATGAGACATAATCCTTATTATTCTTTTATCATTATTCATTTGTTTTTATGCAGCCATTATCAGTCTTTATACTGGCAATAAAACGTTTACCAAGCCACATCACTTCAATCCCAGGATACATTTACCCAACTATTATCAAAAGTATTTCTAAATAAATACAACAAAACATTTTCTTGCGACCTTACGTGAAGTATTATGATAAAATACATTATGAAGAAGAATTGTACCTGTTCTGCAGGTGCATTAGAGCTAATATTAGCATCATGCTTCATAAGACAATTTATGAGATTAATAGTACACTTTTACTCAGAACTCACTTCAAACCACCATCGAGTGTTTGTAATAACTTCCTTTTGCGATCACATGTGGAATTTGGTTGTTTACTGTTGTTAAAATATGCTTTTTATAGGTAACGTTATACATTCCAAGTAGGGATGTCAACGATTAATCGACGATCGATTAATTGTCGATAAGAGATGTAATCGATAAAAGCCATCGATGGTCGATTAAACAGTTTCATTTTGGGGTGCGTGCAGCTCATGCGCAAAACACGTGCAAACGGCTGTGAGTGACGGTGAAGGGGCTGGATCTTACAAGAAAATAATTTACTAATGT
Organism: Aspiorhynchus laticeps; assembly: GCA_023376895.1. Classification (NCBI taxonomy): domain Eukaryota; kingdom Metazoa; phylum Chordata; class Actinopteri; order Cypriniformes; family Cyprinidae; genus Aspiorhynchus; species Aspiorhynchus laticeps. The sequence continues at coordinate 11,899,680 of CM041804.1, forward strand.
ACAAACTACGCTTTTAATATGATCCAAACTTTAAAAGTACATTAAAACAGATACAGTACAAAGTTATTTTGTATTGAAATGTAGTAATAAGTCATGTTCAATTATAATTTCCCTAGATAATTGTTGCATATCGGGCACTTCGCTTTGACAGGGCTGCTCACGGGAGCAGGACAGTCTATTCATTTATACAACTTGTTAATTCGTTCCTACGACATATTAAATTGTGGCAGCTGTCCATGTTTCATTAATTTGTTCCCTAGAAAACCCATGATTTAACTTAAATGGGGGAACAATTTAAGTCATAGTAACAAATTTTTAATTCATGGCCATGAAATCTTTCATTTCCCCCCACACGTTTACCACAGTAAGAGATGCGAAAACAAAATAAAATAAAATAATTTATTTATTAAAATAAAATAAACCTGCGAATCTAGAGGGTGAGACAGTGAGGATTTGGGAAAAGAAGCAATAAATAATATTAAATTCGTGACCATCTGGAAAAACAGAACACAAAGACGCATGACTTGATTTAAATGGATGCGCTCGGCATGAATCAAAAAGCATGGTCGCGATGTAACATTTGCCTGCTAACCAATTATTTCTCTTATTAACAAAGCTTTGTACCTCACTTGTCATAATACTCACATTAAAATGTTTCAAATGGGTAACAGTGTGTTTTGCCGTAGCAGCGCCGGTGGTTCTGGAAGCGGATCACTGAACGCACGTCACAGCCCCACGCGCCGTACTTGCGTTAGGGTGACCACCTGGCAATAGATCTGTAGATATGATTTTGTGGGACAATGCGGGACACGTGTGAGACCGATACATTTACTACTGTTATGCCATTTAAATACTGATTTAAATTACATCCGTTGTCTTGTGCGCCGATTTATGCCGGTGGATGCCCATTGCCCACACTCGAGGTTGTGCTTCTGGCAGCATTTAATCCAGGAGAGAGTATAAGGTTTGAGCGCACACACACGTAGGCCTAATGTCTGATCGAGAGAGAGAGAGCGCATCTGTTTTGTGTGAGAGTGCAGAGAATCCTGCGAGCGGAGACACTACTGCGCTCTTGCCTCTCGCATTACAATAATGCGCTCACTTGTCATCAAAATAACGCCATAGGAACCGCCTCAAACGAACTATTAAAATGAGAAGAAAGTCGTGTCTGAAAGGTACAAGCTTTTTTTTTTTTTTATATGAAAGGAGAATATCGTGTTAATCCGTGTGCGCTCGACCATTTCTGTCGGTGGTGCTCGAGCACTTGATGAGCTCCGCACATACTTTGCGCTGTCCACGCAGTCGTCATCAGCGGAAAAAAACCCTCTCTCTATGACTGTGTCGGTTGGTTATTTTCACAGCTAGAATATGATGCCAGTCACAGTTTTAATGTATTTCTTATTTTGGTATTTCAATTTCTGGGATAAAAAAAATAAAATACAGAATACATAATTGAAATGCGGGACGCAGCTTACATCTTGCGGGATGCGGGACAAAGCTCCCAATTTCGTGACTGTCCTCAAAATGCGGGACGGGTGGTCACCCTAACTTGCGTTTGGGATCATTTTATTTTAAATCCCGATAATGTCAATTGCAAACATTGCTATGATGTTTTAAAAATAAAAAAACGAGCACCATGAAACTATTTAAAAAGGCGCATTCAGCGGTCTCCGTGACAGGATATGAAACGGCACATAAAGTATAATGATCCCGTGCGTAACTATGGCGCGCTCTCTTCCTTTTATCAGATGATCATAATCACATCTATTCATTTTACCATCCTGCCACTAGCCTTTTATTTAGACTAAAAACCCTTTTCATTCAGGTGAGGAAGCTGGCGTTTTGAGTGGCATTTGCACATCACGTCATGCCGGTGACTATATGCCACTGCGATAGACGCATTTTGCAGTAGTTAAGGTTAACGATTAATTGATCGTTAATTTAAACGACGATCGATTATGGAAATGATTGAAAATTGCTAATTCCAAGTATGAAACACATTAGCAAAAGGATCTATTTTAATTTTTATTTGTCTATATACACTTTGGGCGGCCGCGGTAGATTATAAAAGTAGCCCAAAAAACGCAACCCTCGGCTCTGTAATTTTTCCCGCGACTATTTTCAAAATAACCCACAGCCACTTGTGCCGCAGCCGTTATCCTGGCAACACTGGTTCACTCTACGCTCATCACACACTGATAGATAACCTTCCGCGCTGCGATGACGGGAAGAAGTTGGGGTCAAACCTTATCAAACGATTAATTTGTAAATTTGATTAATTAATAAAAAAAAAATTAGATTAATCACATGCGTTAATGCGTTAATATTGACACCCCTAATATATATTATTATAGAAATATAATAAACTAATAATAATGACTCAATTACTAAAATTTAAGTAATACTTAAGTAACTTAACTTAAGTAAAATTAAAATAAAAAATATATATTTATTAAAATATATGTATTTGTTCAAATATATTAATTTAAAATTCGTAATAATAATATTATATAAAAATACCACAATAACACTAATTAATTTATATAGAATCTATTTGTTGGTTACAGTAATGAGAAGGAAAATGGAGGAAAAAGGAGGTTGGTAAGGGAAGGAAAATGGGTTTAATATATATGTATATATGTATGTGTGTGTGTTTATTTATTATTTATTTTGGTGAAATTTTATTAGTTTATTTCATATTTACATTGTCATTTTATTTTTTATTTAAATTTGCAGCCATGATCACCCTTGTTCTCTTGAGCGTAAACCCCAGGTTGCTCTTGGAGGGATGTTTCTGTAATAAGTACTGTAAACAGTCATTTTAAAAAAGCACCTATTTCATGGTAAACAATGTGTTCTCTTATGGGTTTTTTTCTTCACAGGGCAGGAAAGGACGGGGCTCAATCTTTGTTTGGGCATCAGGAAATGGCGGTCGAAGTCGCGATCACTGTTCATGTGACGGCTACACCAACAGCATCTACACAATATCCATCAGCAGCACGGCAGAGAGCGGCCGCAAGCCCTGGTATCTGGAAGAGTGTGCCTCCACCCTCACCACCACCTACAGCAGCGGAGAGAACTACGACCGCAAAATCGTATGTTATCAAGAAGACGCTAAAACTAGATCTTCAGCACTGAGTAAACTTGCTTTTCATAAAACAGGCTTGCTGCTTAATTGGTTTTAAACGGACAGTTCCCCCAAAAATGTAAATTCTGTTGTCATTTACTCACGCTTAAGTTGTTCCAAACTTGTAAGAGTTTCTTTCTTGTGTTAAACACAAAAGAAGATATTTTGAAGAATGTTGGTAACCAAATATTGATGGTAGCCATTGACTTCCATACTATGAAAGTCAATGGCTACCGACAGCTGTTTGGTTACCAACATTCTTCAAAATATCTTCTTTTGTGTTTAACAGAAGAAAGAAAGTTTTGTTTTTGGCTTGTAGCTGTAGAATAAATGTTTTTTTCCCCAAATGGGTGGAAACTTGATATTAATCTGTGCTAAAAAATGAGCTGAAGCACATTTAATCATTCAAATATTTATGGAAACCTTTTGGAAGTTAAACACCAGTGAACAGCAAAATATCTTCAAAAGTAGAGATGCTTCTCACATCCTTTTTCCAATTTATTGCCATTTAAATACATCTAATGCATTTTCATTAGTTTCTTTGGCCATGCATGTGTGTTTGATCTGCTTTGTTGGTCACTGTGTCATGAGAGCGTCCTGGTGTTAACCGCTGTGGTTTACAGCCCACACACAGTTTTACACACTCCTCTGAGAGTTACAGAGCGACGCTTCTTCCCTGTCTCTCAGCTTGTCTCAGAGTGACGTGTGAAATTCCACACCGGCTTTCAAACTCTTTTTGCAATACACGTTTACATTCTGAAGCCCAGTGTTACAGACATTAGCACTTCTCTTTGTTGTGATCTCCTGCAGTTTTCAGTTAATTCAGCTCAGATTATAGTTAACTGAATTTCCAAGTTTTTGCAACATTGTCCATTCACTAGATCACTTATATTTACACACAGTTATTATCAACCCATCCACAGTTATTGTCATTAAAGGTAACTATTACAAAGATAAATACTAGCAGTGAAAATGTTTTAGACAGCGGAAAACAACGTTTTGGCAAAAAAGGTTGATTGTGTATTGTTAATATCATAGAAATGTATGAAGCACAGCTTACACACAAATCCTTTCACACAAAGCAGCTTTCTATTGGTCAGCATGGTGAATTCATGTGAAGAACTTGAACCTGTAGCAAAATCTGTAAATCTTTCACTCCCACATGAAACTCCTGATTGTGTGAATTCATGTATTGAAAGACTAGATTATGCTTGCAGAAAAAAGGTAAACGTGTCTGTCCATACCTTTTTAAAATGCAAAAAAAAAAAAAACTACAGAGAAAACCATACTTTATTCACCCCAGTTGAAAGCATATTTACACTGTCTGAATCATTCCCTATCCACTATATACAGGTACATCTCAATAAATTAGAATGTCGTGGAAAAGTTCATTTATTTCAGTAATTCAACTCAAATTGTGAAACTCGTGTATTAAATAAATTCAGTGCACACAGACTGAAGTAGTTTAAGTCTTTGGTTCTTTTAATTGTGATGATTTAGGCTCACATTTAACAAAAACCCAAATTATCTCAACAAATTAGAATACTTCATAAGACCAATAAAAAAACATTTTTAGTGAATTGTTGGCCTTATGGAAAGTATGTTCATTTACTGTATATGTACTCAATACTTGGTATGGGCTCCTTTTGCTTTAATTACTGCCTCAATTCGGCGTGGCATGGAGGTGATCAGTTTGTGGCACTGCTGAGGTGGTATGGAAGCCCAGGTTTCTTTGACCGTGGCCTTCAGCTCATCTGCATTGCTGGATCTGGTGTCTCTCATCTTCCTCTTGACAATACCCCATAGATTCTGTATGGGTTCAGGTCAGGCAAGTTTGCTGGCCAATCAAGCACAGTAACACCATGGTCATTGAACCAGCTTTTGGTACCTTTGGCAGTGTGGGCAAGTGCCAAGTCCTGCTGGAAAATGAAATCAGCATCTCCATAAAGCTTGTCAGCAGCAGGAAGCATGAAGTGCTCTAAAATTTCCTGGTAGATGGCTGCATTGACTGTGGACTTCAGAAAACACAGTGGACCAACACCAGCAGATGACATGGCAGCCCAAATCATCACTGACTGTGGAAACTTCACACTGGACTTCAAGCAACATGGATTCTGTGCCTCTCCACTCTTCCTCCAGACTCTGGGACCTTGATTTCCAAATTAAATGCAAAATATACTTTCATCTGAAAAGAGGACTTTGGACCACTGAGTTCTTTTTCTCCACAGCCCAGGTAAGATGCTTCTGACGTTGTCTCTTGTTCAGAAGTGGCTTGGTAGCCCTTTTCCTGAAGATGTCTGAGCGTGGTGACTCTTGATGTACTGACTCCAGCTTCAGTCCACTCCTTGTGAAGCTCTCCCAAGTGTTTGAATCAGCTTTGCTTGACAGTATTCTCAAGCTTGCAGTCATCCCTGTTGCTTGTGCACCTTTTCCTACACAAATTCTTCCTTCCAGTCAACTTTGCATTTAATATGCTTTGATACAGCACTCTGTAAACAGCCACACCTTTCAGTAATGACCCTCTGTGACTTACCCTCTTTGTGGAGGGTGTCAATGTTCATCTTCTGGATCATTGCCAAGTCAGCAGTCTTCCCCATTATTGTGGTTTCAAAGAACAAGAGATACCCAGAATTTATACTGTATGGATGGTCATTAATTGAAACTCAAATGTAAATATTCTAATATTTTGAGATACTGATTTTTGACTTTCATGAGCTGTAAGATCTAATCATCAAAATTAAAACAAAAAAAAGAAATGTTTTACTTTACATGTAATGAATCTAAAATATATGAAAGTTTCCCTTTTTGAAATGTTACAAGAAAAAATGAACTTTTTCTCGACATTCTAATTTATTGAGATGCACCTGTAGTGCACTGTACCATTCACCATACAGAAAATACTAACTCTGTGAACAAGTGACTGATTTCAGCCACAGTTTCAGCGTCTATTTGTAGTGTTGGGGGATGGGACGCTTCAGATTCTAGAGAGCATCTGATTAGACAGAAAATCAGATGAGAAGCTGAAGTGCAGGGTGATGTCATCAAAATCATTAATCCATATTGGCGGAAATAAGAGACTGTAAAATTTGAATGCTTATGTCTTCTAAATGTAAATGTTGTCATTGTTTTGGAGCACACTAATTTATAGATAACCTTAAGGCTAACATATTCATACTGAAAGCCAAATAACTTTGATTTTGATTTCATTGGGACTTTAAGACTTCTGATCTGATCTATTGTAAATAAATAAAACATAACTGTCCAATTAGACATGAAGGGGGTGTTGACTTATAAATCAACCAGCCACACTTTTTTTGTGTGTGTATCGTTTAGAGCCGAGTAAATCTGAAATCCCGCACGCAGCTGAAATTAGTCTCATTTAGTTTATCCAAATGAATACATTTCAAAGATTTTATTGCATGAATCTCACAAACTTCAAACTGATGCTGACACAGTATCTGAGTGGATCCAGTCCATGCTGCTGAATCACAAATGCCCCAAAGTGGTGGTAATTTACTGCTATGTGTAGCACAATGGCAAATTTATAGCACATTTCATTGTCAGTAAGTACTCCAGTATGCTGAATTGGATTTAAGAAATAAAACTTAAAGTTCGGCAATATTTCTTTTTGGATTAAGTATAGTGTGTTATTAAAGCAGCAGATGGAACAGTTTGTGGCCCTGTGTGAGACGGGATGCAAATTAATACACTATATAATTCTAAACCATACAAAAAAAAAAGTAAAGTAGTAATTTTCAAAAAATCAAATGATATATATATATATATAAAAGATAAAGTTAACTAAAACTAAACTCCAATAACAAAATGCAAAAAAGCAAAGCAACAAAACTAGAACACACTTGTTGTAATAAACAAAGCTGTCTATCACATACTCGCAATGTAGACACTGTTGTGTATAATAACAATAGTAACTTCATGTCATGTTACTCGCTTGCAGTGTCAATACATGTTCAATTTATTCACAGATTAACACATGGAAACACAAAGCACAAGAATAACCTGAATTATTTTTGTCTCTCCTGTTAGATCACGACTGATCTAAGGCAGCGCTGCACAGACAGTCACACTGGAACATCAGCGTCAGCGCCGATGGCGGCAGGGATCATTGCTCTTGCTCTGGAGGCCAAGTAAGTGGTAGCAAACTACTGTATGCTCAACAGCTGTTTAGTGGAAGTGTCTGCTCCATGCCACTTCAGTGGAATTAGCATATTTATCCACTAATCATGAAGGTGTTATGCTATAAACTCCAGTTACTTTTCACACTCTTACTTACCCTCTGAATTAAAGGTATAGTTCACCCCAAAATGGAAGTTTTTCTTAACTTTTTTTTTTTTTTTTTTTTAAGATAACCAATGTTGATAACCAAACAGTTGACGTTAGCCATTGACTTCCATAGTATGTTCATTTTTATCCCTTTAATTCAGAGGGTCAGTCCTTATAGAACATCAATCCCTTATTTCAAAAGTGCAAGAAAAATCCAGGCCCCTTCAAAATGCTGGGACTCTAAACGCCGTGTAGCGAGCGGCGTGCTTCCCATAAGCTTCAACTGTGTCTAATTTCACACAGGAAATTGAGGAAAACCTTGACATATGGCTGCCATGTGACTGTATATTCCCAGCACAATGCAGCGAACCAAACTGAGTTAGATTGTTTCTATATTTCGGGGGGATATTCGGGGACACATGGCATCCATCTCTCTTTGGTTTGATGTTTGATCCCACTGTGCATGGTGAATTATGGGAGCGAATGTTTCAACCAGACATCCAGGCAATGAGACCTTGTGAACTACAGCTGAAAACTGCGGCCAGTGTGATTGTTTGGATTATAGTAATTGGATTTTTAAAAAAATCCAGTTTGGAGATATTATTTAGTCACGCAAATGGTCACATAGTTGCAAATGTCCAATAATCTTATTTCTGACTCCCTGCTGCAGTCCTTTCCTGACGTGGCGAGATGTGCAACACATAATAGTGAAGACATCTCGTGCTGGCCATCTCAGCGCTTCTGACTGGAAAACCAATGCTGCTGGTTATAACGGTAACAGCCTTTTTAAACTGTTTTGAACAGGCCCAGAAATATTGTTAATTTTTATTGTGCTCAGTCTTCTGTTTTTTTCCCAGAGTAGGGTTGGGCAAAATACCAAAATCTTATATCAAGATACGAGTAATTTTATTTCACGTTAATGACATCACAATATAGTTATTTTTGCTTTAAGTAAGGCTTTTATGATATCAAAATTTTTATATTATAACAATTTTAATACCACAAAAAAAAGCATAATGTGTAAAAAAATAAAATTCTCTACCGGTTGACCAATTTCTACCAGCTCACCAATTGTGTATCATCCACGTCATTCCTGACTATGCTAAACAATACATTTTCCAACAGCACCGGGGTTAGGATTAGGATTAGGGTTTTTATAGTAAACTAAAACTAAAACCATAAAAAAAAACGGTTTCATTACTTAAACATTCACTGAAATAAGATTGAAAAGTTTATAATCTAGTTGCCAAGGCATCATTTCTCATTTTTATTTAGTTTAACAATATCTACAACTAAAAAATAAATACAAATTTATAAAATCTAAATCTATATATATATATATATATATATATATATATATATATATATTAAAAAAAAGTGGCCAAAATACTAGGGCTGGACCAGAATATTCGTTTGGTGGGTTGGCATTCGATTTTTTTTGTGATTCGAATATCTTTTTTTTTTTTTTTTTTTTTTTTTTTTTACACCTGGCATTCTCCGCGAAACTTTTCTCAACTTGTCTGCCTGGCTGAACATCTGCAACAGACCGTTCGCCAATGAAAGACGTTCGTGCTGACCTATAGCAAGCATATATTTCATGAAAAATCTTCTATTATGAGCGCGCTTGCCGCACATCTACATTTGAAATAATGAACTTAAGCGCGCAAAAGACGCAACATGTGAACGGACCCTCTGCTACCACAAACCTGAATGCGATGCATGCGTTTTCTTTCTGTCAACTGTCCCGAGATGCGAGCGAAAGTCTTGGATCAGCGTGCAGTAGCTCCTGTAGTGCAGACGAGATGCGCTGATGTGAAGTCGCTTTGAGAGAGTGAAAGAGAGAAGACGCGGTACAGCTGAATCACTCACGCTGTTTTCAAATGACTGATTTAATCTGCTAGTTTGTGTGGATTTATTTACTTATTTAACCTACATGCTATATTCAATAAATGTTTGCAGGAATTTCCCTCATTATAAGCTGCGGGAATGAGTAAAACTATGCGAATATAACTCTTATACAGAAATTTGTGAAATAAAATTCCATGACTTTTTTACAAAACTTTTCCAGGCCTGGAAATTGCTGTTTTAAAATATCATAGCTTTTCCAGGTTTTTCATGACCGTATACGAACCCTATAAAAGCAACTGATGCACGCTTTCAATCACTAAAGATTGGTCCTCTTCCTCCTCTAATCACAGGTGATCCGTTACCCCGCTTTATTCCGGGACCTCTCAATTTACAAATTAAGCACTGGGCTACTTTATTAAAAGTATTGCTCTTAACAGACCTGTATGTTTTGTATCACTAGTGCAGTGTCCGTTCTCGGAGCATATAAGCCCTGCCCATGTGAAGCGCGCCACTTCCGGCACGCGCTGTTCTGTAGTTTATTAAAAGTTTATTAATTCTGAACGTGTCGCATGTCCATATTGCACCAAAATGCGACACTGCAGCAACACACCCGCCACGCATGAAGTAATTGGATGAACTGTTCTCGACATAATAAAAATGCTAACAGACAGACAGACGCACAGAGATTCCTGCTTTTATTAGAGAGAAGAATCCCTCCGAATCCCTCCTCCCTCCGAAGCTCAAAAAATGGTATTCGGACCAGCCCTACAAAATACACCACAAAATTACAAAAAATTAGTGCTGTCAAACGATTAATCACGATTAATCGTATACAAAATAAAAGTTTTTGTTTACATATTATGTGTGTACTGTGTATATTTATGTATATATAAATACACACACATGCATGTATATATTTAAGATTTTTTTTATATTTGTATATTAAATATATATATAATATAAATATAAATATATACATGTAAATACATGTAAATATTTTCAAAATATATACTGTATGAGTGTGTATTTATATATACATAATAAATATACACAGTACACACACATATATTATGTAAACAAAAACTTTTATTTTGGATGTGATTAATCGTTTGACAGCACTACTAAAAAAATGACTAAAATTAAATGAAAAATATAAAAATAAAAACTAATTCAAAATATTAAAAAAAACTGTAATCTGTAATGTTTTAATTATACTAAAATAGTTGTAAACATGTTCAACTTTAACAGTTAAGTTGTAAATATTCTTACAGTCAGTCACCTGTATGGCTTTGGGCTGATGGACGCAGAGGCCATGGTGAAAGAGGCGGAGCGCTGGAAACAGGTTCCCCCACAACACATCTGTGTGGAGAATGCTGACAAACAAATCAGGTATGTGCAACATCCAACAGCAGGTCACATCAGAATCAGAATGAGCTTTATTTACATATTATATGTGTGTGTACTGTGTATTGCAATTTGCAATTGCAATGCTGTGTATTGCTAGTAAAACATTTATATTGTTATGCAAGTCATAATAAATGTAGCTTTGTTTCCCGTAGAACCATCCGTCCAGAGCATGTTGTCCGTTCGGTATACAAGGCAACAGGCTGCACAGATAATGCAAACCATCACGTTATTTATCTGGAGCATGTGGTTGTGCGTATAACAATTACTCACCCACGACGAGGAGACCTGTCAATCAACCTAACGTCACCATCAGGGACAAAGTCACAGCTGCTCGCCAATAGGTACAATATACAGACTACGCAGTAATCTTCAGTAAATGGCTACTTTGATAGAATTACTGCATATTGTGGTTTGTTCTTTATCCCCGGTGAATTTCAGTGGAAGAATTCCCAGATTTCCACTGAATTGGTCCAATATTTTTAAGTGCATTTTGTGCTGTGATGTAGCATCTGTTTATTGTAACTGCAGACTATTTGATCACTCAATGGAGGGCTTTAAGAACTGGGAATTCATGACAACTCACTGCTGGGGAGAGAAAGCTGCTGGAGACTGGATACTAGAGATCTATGACTCTCCTTCCCAACTCAGGAGCCAGAAAGCACCAGGTACTTTCTCCAAGCAAAACACACTACCTGTTACTTCAGCCATTCCTTCACCTTTTAAAACACCACATGGTCTTACACAGAGGTGATTTCTCAAATATATATAAACTTTTGGGTTGTGTGGTGTACCGCTATTAAAACTACCACAGTACCAACATTTACTGTGGTGATTACAATGATTGCATTTTAACAGATCAGGTAGTGTGATAAAAGTTAATTAATTGATGTGTGAGATTTCAAGTTGAACCAAATTTATCAACGTTGGTAATCATTGACAATAACGCAGGCGGAATATCGAAGCTGGATGTGACGTCTGTTTCCCCTGTTGTCAGGTCACATACAAAATATGTCATTTTAACAATAATATAATATCTAGTTATAATGGGAAAACCATGTCGCTTTTATGGCATATGCTGTTATTACAAGAAAATACAATGTTTTAACGACTCATTTCCTAGTAATAACGAGATGTTATGTCATTTAAAACAACATTTTTTAAAAATAATGAGATATATCATTTAAAAAAAAAAAAAAATCAGAGATGCACCGATTGCAATTTTCTTGGCCAATTCCGATTTCCTTTTTTTTTTTTTTTTTTTTTTTTTTTTTTTAAGGTGTGACCTGCCGATACCGATTTTTGCCGATTCCAATTTTCTTTCAAAGAACTATAATTGACAGCATATACAAACAAAAATCCAGGTTTTTTTCAATGCAAGTAAATTTACTTAAAAGAAATTTGAAACATTACAATTCCCCCAATCTGGACTAAGTTACAGATGTTTTCTCACTTAAACAACTCTCAAAATAAAGTGCTCTGTGACTGGAAAGAGCTAGGATAACAATTAACTGAAAATGAGTTGCTGTATATAACAAAACAGATGTCATTTCCCACTATGTTTATAAATGGTCATTTTTTCCTCATTAAATGGTCATCTTTCACATCAAATTCTTACATTGTTACAATTAATTCAGCTATAATAAGAAACTGTAGCGTTGTTGCCATTCTAATGAAATCAGTATCAAGTAACACCATCTTTCCACTGCAGGAAACACAAAAGCTGCATCTGAAGTGGCACAGACTGTTTGATGAAGCTGAGGTGCCATAAATGCATTTACACTGCAAAAATTGCAAATGCATAAATAATTATGTTAAAAGATTAATGTTTTAAATAATTTTTTGAATATACGAATAAGAAATGTAGGGAAAAATGCAATGATCCTTTAAATATGAAACCAAACCATCAGTAAGTGGCGGCATTAACTGTTTAATGAGTGAGTCATTTAGTCATTCGTTCAACTGATTGATTCAAACGGCTGATTCATTCAGAGTCGAGACAAGTGACTGTGTTGCTGAATCATTGACTCACTCGATTAGTTTAAAAACGTGGATTCATTCAGTAACAAAACACCGCTGTTGCTGGGAGAACCACAACAGTTCTGCTGTGGCTTTGATTGGAACTATTTTTGTTTGCGAAATTCGGCAAAAAGTCAATATTGTGTCTAAAATGTAAGTCACTTCATTTTAACTTTGTTTATTGAACTACTATTGTATAAAATCAGTGTAATCGTGTGTAATTGCAATCGTGTTGATATCTGGGGAAACGTCTTGGTTGTGTAATGTTGCTTACCTATATCATGTATTATAAATATAATTTATATCTATATCATATTATAAAAAAAGCCTCATCTGCACGACATATATAACTTATCAGTCACCGTTTACACTGAATGCAATAAAATCGCATGCAATAAAATTAACTGCTGGGCCCCAGCAGTTCAGTCCCAATCATTCTTGCGCGAAAATTTTTGTTGGCCAAGTTTCAGTGCTTCCCTAGTTATTTTTGTTATTGATGTTTTAATCAGGCTTCTTGTATGGTCAGGCAAGTACAATTCTCTCTTACTTTACATCAAAATGGACTCTGAATCGGCAGACTGACCGGCGGGTCACCGGTCCAGGCCGATCATACGGAAAATCGGCTAATTCTGGTCCCTGGCCGGTCGAGTGCATCTCTAGATTTAATGATGTAGCATCTCATTATTATGAGAAAATACATTGTTTTAACATAACATCTCATTACTATTACATAATTGAGTGGAAAAATATTTGTGGCAGCGATGCGACACAGCAGTTTTTTATAATATATAAACATTAGAAATCAAGTTATGAGTACATCTTGTAATATTTCATGAAACTACTGTTTCTTACAGTGCATTTGATCAAATAAATACAGCCTTGATGAGCTTAAGAGACTTTTTTCTATATATTTCATATATAAAACTAAGGAATAGATATCTGCAGAAACCAAAACAATCTTTGTATGCATTATATTTGAGGGAATGCGTTAACTATAAAAAAATATTTATATTAATTTATATTATTATTAATCGTAAATTATTTAATCCTACTTTAATTTCATCAGTCTTTGTCTGTTTAGTGATACTGGCATACTAGTGAATAACCATTTCCAATTGGCAAGGCTAAGAAATATTAGTTCTATAAATGAGGGTTTAATTTCATTGCACATCGACTGACTTGTGATTCATTCCAGGCAAGCTGAAAGAGTGGTCTCTGATACTTTATGGCACCTCCGTGCATCCGTACTCGTTCCGCAGTGACAAGCCCCGCTCACTGGCGGAGCCTCAGCCTGATGACGAGTACAGTGAGGAGTATGTGGGTAAGTACTCTAATTATATTGTGCATCACTGAGTACTGTGGATATTCCATCACTGTGGAAACTGATCAGTTTCTGTTTTCTCACATAAGGTTCATGCCACCCTGAGTGTGGGGACAACGGCTGTGAGGGTCCCGGGCCCCAGCAGTGCATCACTTGCCTCCACTACTTCCTCAAGTTCAAGAACAACACCAGGTACACAGCTTTTCATAACATCAGTACATCTTAACAACTATACTTGTTTGGTGTGTGTGTGTTTTTTTAGTTTTTTTTTGTAATTTAAACTACTTTTTACATATAACATAATGCCCATTGTTTTTTTTTCTGGATGCATTAACTTATATAAACAAATATTAAAAATGCATCTCATGTGGTAGAACCAATGTGCACATTTTAGCATGAAACAAAAATAAAAAAATTAAATGATTTCACATATCTATGCAGATCATTTGTGTAGAAATCAATAGGCGTCTTAAAATATCTGATATTAAATTCCATATTTTATGACATGACAAGGTTAGTTCAGATTGAACTAGAATGAATAAATGTAAAAATAAATGTTGTATGCTTAAAATATTCTTAACCTGGAACATATATTTAATCAACATTTATTTACATTATAAGATGTTAAGACCTTTTTAGTCATTAAATTTGAACTTTGTATGTGAAAATCAAATTGAAAAAATATAAACTACTTTTCAAATGTTTGGGGAGAGTACAATTTTTATATTACAATAATACTTTTATTTAGCAAAGATGCATTAAATTCATTATAAGTGACATTTATAATGTTTGTAACATTTAAAATGTTAAAAATATTTATTTTTCAAAAGAAATGCTGTTCTTTTGAATGGTGATATTGAATTATATCACTGTTTCCACAAAAATATAAAGCAGCACAACTGTTTTCAACATTGATGATCATAAGAAATCAAATCATCATGATTTCTGAAGGATCATGTGACACTGAAGAATGAGTACTGATCCTGAAAATTCAGCTTTGAATCACAGGATTAAATTACATTTTAAAATATATTACAATAGAAAATGTCCTTTTATTTTTTTGATGAAATAAATGAGAAAAGAGAATCTTACTGACCACAAACTTTTAAACAGTAGTGTGTGAGAGCAGCATGAATACATGAGTACATTTCTAAGAGCTTGGTACATTTGTTACTGACCCACATAACTTTGGTGTGAAACTCAAACCAGTATTAAATATCCATGTATTCATTTGTCTGGTATGTAACCTTATAATGAACTGGCTAATATACAGCCAGTCGGTCATTATTGCAAAAAAAACTCCCTACAGAGTGAAGACCCCAACATGAAGCATGTGTATTGTGTAACATAATTAGAGCTACTAAAGTATTGAGAAAGTTTTTAGTACATTTACAGAAAGGTTGTATTACTGAAAGTCCTCCTTTTTTTATTATTTTTTTTTATTATTATTGAAAATAATTTGACTGAGTCAAAAGATTAATTAACTCCTATAAAAATACCAAAGCACATGCTGACAACAGCTGTGCCCCTGCTAACATCTCACATCTATCCAGACACTCTCTCTGTGTGTGTGTGTGTGTGTGTGTGTGTGTGTGTGTGTGTGTGTGTGTTTGTGTGTGTGTTTGTGTGTGTGTGTGCGCACACGTGTCATGATTACATTTATAAATTTTGTGTTCTCCGGCATCCCAAGTTACACAAGCCGTGCTCACATCTGGAGCTGATGGCTTTCTCAGACCCTGACTTTTGCCTTTGTTTCCTGGTGAAAGTCTTTCCTCACGGCTGCCAGATGTTGATTTTTCTGGTCTCATGTGGCTCTTCCTGTCTGTGTCTGTCTCTCTCCGTTTCTCTTTCCACCTCCATCCGTCTGTCTCTCAGGATGTGTGTACCTGAGTGTCCGACTGGCTTTTTCCGGGACGATAAGAAGCGCTGTAAGAAGTGCTCTCCGCTCTGCGAGTCTTGCATGGGCAGCCGCAGCGATCAGTGCTCAGCGTGCCGCCCGGGTCTGTACCTCATGGAGGGAGGAAACAACTGCATCAGCTCCTGTCCTGACGGCTTCTACCTGGACCTGGGCAAGTCACACTTCATGCTCCAGAAAACCCCACACACTGATTGGCTGTTGAATTTGAGACCTCATGTGGCTGTTCTCTCGCAGACTCCACCATGTGCCGGAAATGCAGTGAGAATTGCAAGAAATGCACGTCTGTGAACATCTGCACAGAATGCCAGAATGCCAGAATGCCAGGTCTCAGGTAATTCAGCCCATCCACCTCCTACATGTTTTTTTTGGGCCATTATGTGAAATGCATTCAGAATCTTGGACTAAAATTACTGATGCTTTCCTACGGTCTACATTGAGCTGTCAAAATAAAGCCACGCTGGCTAAACGCTGAATTATCACTGGAAACATCCTGTTACACATGGTGTAGCTCTTGGGTTCAGATGTATGTTGAAATGCTGTCTCTAGTGAGTGATTTTGCTTGGGCTTTTCCTACTCCTCTCTGACGTTCGATAAAGAGGTGGAAAAAACAGAGAGAGAAAAGAAAAACAGGTCATGGCACAAAATCTGGCGTAATGCGCAGCAGCTGTTCTCTGAATGGTGTTGAAACTTTCTCTGAATATACGTAAAGGTTTTTCACCCACTCATTTGGACTTTAATCCTTCATTGTTGATCTTTTTAGACTTGTTTAGACTATGGAAGGTATGAAGCAGGATGGCAAGGCTAGAGCGCCGATGAGATGGATTTTTCTGTTTCTCTCTGTTAAAGGTTGCAATTAGAGTCTTTGTAATTATTCATATGGCTAGTCATTCATTGCTGTTTTGGGGAAACTTTATTAGTCTACTGCATGAGTTTAGATGGGAGCCCTTTCCTCTGGGGAAAAAAATAGCACTATTTTATAAAAATTGTGATTAAAAAACAGCTGTACACCAACCATTTTGAGAAGTATTTCCTCACATATTATAGGTGTTACTTTAGCAACCATATATTTTTGAAATGTTGAAACTGGCAATTGAATGTTCATTTAGTCTAATTAATAAAAAACAAAAATGGATAAAAGTCTAGGCCACATGGAAATTCCTTAAGGGATTTTTTTAAATAATTCAATAAAATGATAACTAAATTTTCTTCAGTGTTTACATTTTGACACCATTTAATTTGCATGATTGTTCCAATCATTTGCGATTTTAAAGATTTATTATTATTATTATTTACTCACAAACAGCAGTTTCTTCCCAAAATGTAATCAAATATTTTTGAGCTCGACATAACTAGAGAAA
This sequence comes from Aspiorhynchus laticeps, assembly GCA_023376895.1. Lineage (NCBI taxonomy): Eukaryota > Metazoa > Chordata > Actinopteri > Cypriniformes > Cyprinidae > Aspiorhynchus > Aspiorhynchus laticeps. Next base: position 11,916,959 of record CM041804.1, read on the forward strand.
ATACTTTTTATTTTAGAAATGTATTAATCAAACTTTTCAAATGTCCTCGTATATCAAGGTTTTCCAAGACCTCAGGAATCCTGGTTCTTGAAATGGCAGTTGTAGACGAAATCAAAAATATAAAGCCAGTTTACAGTCTTGATTTTTGTTAAGGTTTTAGCTTATTTTATTGCTTGTTTTGTCTAACTTTAAATAATTTTAAGTCATCTTGTGGCCCTTTTGGAAGTTTGCTGAGGCCCCTAGTGGGTCCCGGGCCCCTGGATGAGAGCCAATGCCTAAGTATTTAGTTTAATAGCTTCACCTGCTGTCATAATTATTATTATTTTGCACACCAACAATGATAATACTCATTTTCATGAGTTTTTACTTTGTAAATTCACTATTCTGTTCCCCTGATATGCTCTGGCGCCCCCTATGGAGGCTCATCTCAGTTTTTAAACCGTGACGTGAAGCATAAGTGTGTAAGAAATAACTTTGTGTCTTGTGGCTCAGTCTCAGCATTGAACCCCTTTGAGTAATTCCCTCTTCCATTCTGTCTCTCCCACTTTCTTTGTTCTGTCTGTCTTTCTGCTAGTCTACAGGGGAATAAGTGTCAGCTGAGCTGTGAACCTGGCACCTATTATAATGGGCACCGACGAGCATGTGAAAAGTGCCACTTGACTTGTGCCACCTGTGCAGGTAAACACTTTACCTGTATTTATGGTACTTTATTTTCCACTTAGGTTTGCAGTAGGCTTTGATTATGATCTTTTGCTTAAAAGCCATTTATAATTTTTTTTTGGTAATTCATACACGCACTTTTTAATTTGCAATTTGCATTCAAAAATGAAAAGAGGATATAATCATCCTGGGCACAAAAATGATGCACAGTATGATGTCATTTTGAAGTTCTAGACTTAGCAAGATTGTGAAGTGCTCTCTGAGACTATTACGTCAGCACTGTTCTCTCCAGTGTCCAGAAATGGCAGCTAATTACTAAGGCTTTGCAGAACAACCAGTGCTTTGCTTCTGAATATAGTTTATCCAGCACAATTACTGTTGCTAGCTCAGATTCTGCCCCAGATTTTAAATCTTTATTGTAACGACTCACTCATAATTCTGAAAGAATCACTGGTCACAAAAAGCTTTTCTGGTTCAAGTCACTCTGGGATGTATAATAGTTTGGTAATTAAAGTAATAAACACCATTGTAAACGACCTTTTGAGTCGACTCTCAATCCAAGGAAGCACATTTTCACCATATAAGAAAAAAAGGTCATGCTTTGGTAAATTAAGTCACAATAATGATACAGAAAGTCAAAATTGAGGTACTAAGTCATAATTCTGAGATTAAACGTCCAAATTATGAGATAATTATGAGTAATTTAAATTTATATACTGTAAATAAAAACAAATAAATAAATAAATTTATATACTGTCATTGAGATAAAAAGTCTAAATTAAGATATTTTTGACAGTTTCATAATAGTTTATCTCATAACTATAACTTAGGGCCAGATTTACTAAACAGGGCAAATTAGCATTGGGGCGCAATTCCATAAAACCACCTATGGGAGGGGAAAATTCTGCGTGTGATTTACTAATAATGCGCACATTAAAGAACACAGACGCAGCCAGATTATTTCCATAATGACCAGCGCAATCTACCAAGAGCAGCGCAAATTACCGCCTGCTTTAAGAAGTGCTTTTTGGGGGCATTAAATAATATGCACAAATAGCAGTAATTTTAATACTCTCCTCCCATAAATTTTGTGTCTGAAAGGGAAACTCCTACAAATGCATATTCAATAAGGTCAAGCGGAAAAATAACTGCGTCTACGCCTTTTCAGCGCTAATTCATCACTGCGCGTCTTTAGTAAATCCTGACAGTACTATTTTAACGCCAAAAGATGGTTTGCGCTGGTGCAAGCTGGTAGTAAAACTGGCCCTGTGTGTTATGATTTTGACTTATTTCATAATTATTTATGGGTTTTTGTCAATTTTGACTACGGTTTTACCTATCTCTTAATTATGACCTAGATAGTCATAATTTTGAGTCATTTCATAGTTTTTGTCATACTTTTGACTTGTCAGTTTCAACTTTATCTCATAATTGACTTGTCATACTTTTGAGTTATGTCATAGTTTTTATGTTATAATTTTGAAATAATTTGTTAATTTCAGCTTTATCACATAACTGTGACTTAATGTCATAATTTTGACTTTTCAGTTATAACTTTATCATAATTATGACTTAATGTCAGTTTTGACTTATGCTAGAGTTTTTATGTCATAATTTTGACTTTCTCAAAATTTTAAATTAGTATCTCATACTGATTTATGTTTGTATATGGCAGAAATGGGCTTCCATGTAAATGTCAATAGCTCAGGGATTTAATTCTTTTAAATATTAGCTCCCATCCATCATAATATGTGCCTTTTAAAAATGAGTTATTTGTGTTTTTGTAACCAATACACTCGTGTCAGTGGCTTCCAAGCATTCTCAGAGGAAACCCTTTTAGGAAGAATGTCTCTGTGTGTACATTCCAAAGTGTATTCCAAATTATTTGCGGCCTGGCTTTTTGGGAACATGATGGTATTCCCTGTGCTCAGGAACTGGCATGGAAGCGTGTAATGAGTGCGCTCTGGGCTATTACTTTGAGGAGTGGCGCTGCGTCTCCAGCTGCAGTGTGGGATATTACTTGGCAGAACAAACAACAGACAACGGAGATGTCCAGAAGTCCTGTCAAAAGTCAGTATTTCACTGCTAAACGTGACATCGGAGAAAGCGTTTACATTTAAAGTGGTAACAATGCGTCATGGCTGTGATTGTGCCTGCAGGTGTGATCCTACCTGCTACGCCTGCGCAGGACCGGGGGAAAGGAACTGCAGCACCTGCGTGAGCGGCTATAACCTGGAAAACGGCGTGTGTGTCGTCAGCACCATCTGCAAAGATGGTGAGTACTGTAGATTCATCCATGCTAGCTTTTGGTTAGCTCCTTACTTTTGTGTTTTCTTTCCTCCAGTTTCTGATCTGAATCTTTTAAAACAATATATTTCGTTTTTGCATGGGGTTGAATCATGGTCTGTTTATTTTGTTTTTCTGATGTTGGGAAGATATGTCCAGATTACATTTCATCCCAAAACAACAAGAAAATTATATTTTGCAAATACCTTTTTTTCCCATAAGTAAGCACATTTACTGCCAAATTTTTATTCTGTGTTGCATGTGAATGTTTTACTTGATTGGTTTACTTGAAGATTGGGGTCAGTACAATTGTTTTTACAAGTCGATTATGCCCACCAAGGCTGCATTTATTTGATCAAAAATACAGTATAATTAATATTGTAAAACATAATTACTATTTAAAAGAACTAAATTTTCAACAGCCATTATTCCAGTCTTCAGTGTCATATTATACTTCAGAAATGCTGATTTTCTGCCTTAAGAAAGATTTATTATTGTAGAAAACATCTTGAAGAGCTGCTTGCTGATTAAGGACCTTGTGAAGTAATCTTAGAGGGTGCTGTTTGGTTGGGTTGAAAGCAACTATTACAAATAAAGAATTCAAGGCACTTCTTCTGCTCAAAAAGAGTTAAAAAGCCTTTATTCACATTCTGGCCATCTCAATAGACTTTAAAAATTATGCATTTTATAGATTTATTATTATCAATGTTGGAAACTATGGAAGCTCATTTAAAAAAAAATAATAATAATTCTGCATTTTATTTCTCGCAATTCAGAGTTTACATCTCAAAATTATTTTTTATTGTTTCTGACACAGAATTAAAAAAGTATGTAATTGTGATTTTTTTTTTTTTGTGCAATTGTGAGTTTATATCTCTTAATTCTGAGTTTATATCATGCAATTCTGAATTTATATTTTGGGATTCTGAAAGACAAATAAATGTAGAATTGGGAGAAACTCAAAATTGGGAGAAAGCCTTGTGAGATAGAAAGGTCACAGTTAACTTCATTTATTTTTCATTTTAACAAACGTTTTCATTGTAACAAACTTCAAACATAGAACTGGTGTTATTTTATTTCAGCATACTTTAATGAATAGAATGTTCAAAATAATTTATTTGAAATAGAATTTTGGTAATAACACAAAAGTCTTTACTGTTGTGTTTGATCAATTTAATGCATCCTTGACGAATGAAAGTATACATTTTTTGAGGGGAAAAAATCTTTAAAAATATATTTTAAAAAGGTAGTACAAAGAATACCACCATGATGTACAAATTCTTTGCAATATAAAATAAATATAAAAATTGTGCAAATAACAGAAAATATTATGCAAAATACAATTTTTTGAAAACTTTCTTCTGATTTTGACGTGAAATGTGCCCAAATATTTCAGGCCAATTTATTCTCTACGTGTGAATTTGGGGAACCAGGAGTTCAATATGGACTACATTTTTACAGTGGAGCGTAATGTCTGCTTTTTCTAGCAAATGAAAACAAAGTTACACTGTCAACCTGTGACACTGTAAAAATGATTTTTTTGATCACTTTCTAAATGTTTGTTCTCCTTTTCTTCCCAATGATCTTTCCTTCAAATCTTTTTATCCTGGATTCCAATCACACCTGGATATCCTCCTCCGTCGACCAATCAACTGGATTATAAAAAAATAAATAAACCCAACAAAACAACATTTGCCCGTCATCTCTCACGGTGCCCTGATCTGCATCATTTCCTGTCCGCTGCCCAATCGTGTTCTGTCTCTCTGCTACTCTCTCCTCTTCCTGCTCTCTGGAAAGCAAATGAAGAATCGTGGGCTGAGGGAAGTTTCTGTGTGCTAGTGAAAAAGAACAATCTGTGCCAGAGGAAGGTTCTGCAGCAGCTCTGCTGTAGAACATGTTCTCTAAAGGGCTGAAGGAACTTTTCCAGCCCTACTTGCCGCTCACGTTCCGCTAATTTATATTCCAGTCGGGAACCTCGAATATGGGACTACATCGTGAGGTTTTCCGATGCCAGAACTACAACAAACCTACCTTTTATCTCTGTGTGTCTGTATGCGTGTATGAATGCGAGTGTGTCGACAGAAGCTGTCAGGGTGGTGCGACTGGGATCAGTAATAAACAGCAAATCATACATGTCAGTATTTTGTGACCAAAGCATGGATGCCAAATTTTTGTACCTTTTTCTTCGTTTTGGGTCCAAGAGAAGAATTTGGAGCGACATGCTGAGCGTTGAAGCGGCGGTTCTTTATTTTTCCACAGTTTCACGCATGATGATGACAACAATGATCAAAGCCAGTTTGTGCATATTCTGAAAAAAGCACACTCAGAGAACCTCTACGAGTTTCAGCAAGACCTCTGTGAGCAAAGGGACACGTAAACCATAGCACAGGTTCATCCGCTGACCTTCATGACTGCGGTCAAATCGATAGCTGACTCCGGAGGTACAAGGTACAATAAGTACTTTCTGAAGCGACTAACACTAACGACCTGCCGTTTAGCCGAGCAAATAAGATGAATGCGTTACGTCAGGTGGTCTCACTGTTCAGAAATTCTTCACCTCAGGCTCATATCTCATACTTGTTTTTGTGTGCATGCGTGCGTGCGTGTTTTTGTGTTTCAACATCGCTGCATAAGTGGAAAAAAAGGTTTTCATAAAACCTAAACGTAAGTAAGTGATCCCTGAATAATCGTTGACTGGGTTGAGGTACAGGTTTTAGTCGTGGTAGCTAAATGAGGTTTGAAATACGTTTAATTCATTTGATCTCATCAATCCATTGTATATTTTTAAAACAAATCCCTAAACGTGCATTTTTATATCTCGCCATTTCAAAAAACAACTCCACAATATTAATCCTAAATGATTCATGTGGAATAAGGAACTTTATTTACAGCGCAGTGTCCGTTTCAACCGCTTTCCTCAAGAACTATTTATATTTTATGGATTCATCACGGAAATGAAAAGTTAAACTGCTTGACTTTAAAATGGCCACCTAAAATAGTTCATCATTCCAGGTCTTTATGAAAGTAACAAATCTGTGATTCACATATGTAACTGGTGCTATTGACATAATGGAGTTATTAGAGAATGTTTTTGAATTCACATTTTCAACAGATATTTGTGAGTTCGAATCGAGTGTCTAGATTGGCCGTATTTACTGTATGTCCCTATTGCAATATCTTGGGAAACAGAAAAAATACTTGAGGGGAGTATACTACTTTTTAATAAAGGTCAGATACGAGGTGAAATGTTTAGTTATACTAATAGTACTACACAACACAAATTAGACTTCTACATTCATTAAGGACATGTTTGACCAATCCGCTTTTGTGCAATGTTAAGGGGATTTCTATGTCTTTTATTTATGAATGATGTGGTTTAAAATGACGTAGCCTTTTATTTATGAAAAAGATTTATAAATGGTCATAGTTCAAATGAGTTGTGTTCTGTGGATGAGATTGTCCAACCACTTCATGCTAATTGTGTTTTCATGACACACAAAAAAGTTGTAGTATGATTGTACGTTTTCTGCAAACTCAATACATGCAACGTTACATAACTAATGTTATATAGGGTTACGAGAATCAGTCTATGTTCAAATGTGTTACATTTAATCTGTTCTGGCAACGTTTTTTCTTAATGTATATATGTATTTTTATCACTATTAACCTTAAATATATTTTGCACCCACGTTCAATTGAAATGAGAGGAAAATGGATGATCAAGTTTTCTAAAATTATTTTGTATTTCTGTTTTAAGCCAACTGCCATGAACAGTTAGTCTAGAGATGAAGATGTTGTAGTCAGGGCCAAGAAAAATGTTTTATCAAGTAGAGAAGACTGGACAAAACAAATGGTTTACTGATCTTTTTATTAATGAACTTTAAAATAAAAATAAGACTCAGATATTAAAAGAGACTACTTTTGTTTGCTCGTTTAGATTTTGGGCTACATTCTGAGAAGTCAGACTTGGTGGATAAAATGGGTGAAACCATTGCATAGCAGTGACCCGAGTCATATATAGAGTTCAGAAAGTCATGGAGCTCTTTTGACTTGGATCCATATACAACCACCCTGGCAACCACATAGCAACACGCTAAATCACACTCAGAAAAGCACACAAAACTAGTGTTTTGGTGGCGAGTTTTACACTGACAAGCACCACTCACATTTTCATCGTAAAAATATTGTTGTCAAACCGCTTCTTTACTTTGACTTCAAGAAATATTCTTCAGAGTTGAATTCTTGTGGTGAACTGGTGTGAGAATGATTCAACTTCTCCTTGTTTTCTTTATAAAAGGCCCTTTTTGTTTTGAAGAGAACAATTCGGCATTTGACCGAGAGAAATTCAACTCGAATGCACAGTGGTCACAATGACTTTAAAAGAGATGCACAGCCCCTTGTTCTGACCTGTGGCCGTTTCCTTTAGAACAAAAATTTCTAAAATATTTGCGGCTCCCACACGACCATTGTTACTTTCCTGTGGTGAATAACGTGATAAAGCAATTGCTATTGACACATGCTGTTTTAAATGTTACAAACCTTGTGAGGAAATATCAAAGCGATTCTTCAGTGTTTTTGCAGCTTAATGGAAGCAGTTCGAGTGAGAAAACTCATTTAACTGACATTGGCTTTGGACCCACGTTTAGTCTAGTGATTGACAACTCAATTACGGTCATGTAGGGTCATGAGCGGCTGCTTCAGGACTGTCAGTATTGAGTGAATAGAGTGTATCAGAGCGTAAGCCTGAGGTCATCAGAAGGGTCAGCCAGCTATAGATGTCCAGCTCACTCTAAAGGAAATCTCACAAATACATTGCTTAGCCTGGGGTTAAAGGTTAGCTCAATGTATTTAGCTTTTCTCACATTCCCATAACATCGCTTTGGGATAGTTTGGATCCATTCTGACACCTAGTGAGTGAAAAATATGTTTTGGTTATACTAACAAAGGTGTCAATTTGACTGTGTATGTGCAATACTTTTTTATTGTGGTCAGTTTTTTGCAACTCGCAAAATCAATTTTTTTTATTCCGCTTTCAGTTCTATTAAGTTTTCAGTTTCTAAGGCCTGCTGATTGTATGAGACAATCTTCATAAGCTTTCTTACTACTTTCGAGAGTGTTCTGATTTATGAATCCTGCATGTGCATGGCCTTTGAATTGTCTGCAATCATAAACGTCAGCTGGTCAATCCTTCAACCAGAAGCCTTTCCTATTAAAAAATTAAAGCTCTGAACAGGTAAGCACTTTGGTTTCCCTCTCTTTTTGTATGTATATATGTATTTCCTTTTTTTTGTTTTTCTTTGTGTTGTTTTGTTGCGTTTTTGTTAGCTTGTTTGTATGTGTTTTTTACTTTGTTTCGTTTGCTTGTTTCCATGTATTTGTTTGTTTCATTAGGTTGTTTTATTTGCTTGTTTCGTTTCTTGTTTAATCTACTTGTTTTGTTTGCTTTATGTATGTTTTGTTTCATTTGCTTGTTTAATTTTCTTGTTTATTTGCATGTTTTTGTTTCGTTAGCTTCTTTTATTTCCTTGTTTGCATGTATTTGTTGTTTGTTTCGTTGGCTTGTTTTATTTGTTTGTTTGCATGTATCTGTTTTTGTTTGTTTCGTTGGCTTGTTTCATTTGCTTTGCATGTATTTGTTTAATCTGCTTGTTTTATTTGTTTTGTTTGCTTGTTTCATTTGCTTGCTTGTTTGTATTTGTGTGGTTTGCTTGTTTTGTTAGCATGTTTGATTTTCTTGTTTCATTTGGTTGTTTGTTTGCTTTTTTGTATTTAATCAGCTTGCTTGATTTTTTTTATTTTTTTTACTTGTTTTGTATTTTCCCACTTTTCTTAAATGTGCAAATGTTAGTTATTTCTGATGCTACATACATAAATATATTAATATAATAAACATGAACCACTGGATTATTTACCAACAAAGCATTTGTTCACAACTGCTAATACAATTTTAGTGTCTACCTACACTAGATGAAGTGGGATGCTGATCTGTTATCTGTATTTTTTTATCAGGGGAGTATTTAAGCAAAGCTGATAAATGTGAACTGTGTTCCTCAACCTGCTCAAAGTGCACTGGACCTGACAGTAAAGACTGCATCAGCTGTGCTTCCACCAGGTGAGGTGTGAACCAATCACCACAGAACCACAGTCAAATAAAGCCCCAGTGAGACGAGAGGTGCACTGTGTGGGGACAGATTTCAGTTTCTATTCTTTGGCAGGCTCTTTGATAACGGGCAATGTGTGATCAGCTGTGATCCTGGGAAATACAAGAAGGAGAGACAGTGTCATCTTTGCCACCAAACATGCCTTGAATGTACAGAAGAGGGGCCTCACAAATGTACTCGCTGTAGCAAAGGTAAACTGAGTCATGACTGCCTCACGAAATAGAGAAAAATACAAGCTCTTAACATTGTTCTTATTCTGTTTGTTTTCACACAGATCAGTTTGGAGTGGAGCGGTACCTCTTTGAAGGGGAATGTCGTGAAACCTGTCCAGAGGGCTATTCCCATTCCTCGAAGGGAACATGTGATCCCTGCCCTCCAAATTGCACTGTGTGTACTTCTACAGGCCACTGTCTCCACTGCACCCCCTCCTACTACCCTAAAGACGGGACGTGTGCCAAACTGGAGTGTGGACTGGGTCAGTGGCATCATAACTTCTAGAATGTTCTCGATTGCTTACTTGGCCTTTTCCATGTTTCTTTTTTGTGATGTTAAGATTCTGGTTACTTTTTTTTGGAATGTGAGTGAGGTTTATTTGAAAATTCTTCTGAAAATTGAATTAGTGGTTGAGCTGTAGGCACAGTGTTAAAAACACATTGCCATTGCGAAAATGTTTTTGTGTTTGCTTTTTTGCCAATGTTTTTCACCAAAATGTTCCCAATGGATGAATCTCACAAAACCTGTCAAGAAATGACATATATATCGTATTTATGATATATGGTGTATGCGTTTATACATTATGATAGTATATATTTTGCTGCATGTATTGTTGTTTGTATTGCTGCTCTATCAATGAAAATATGGAGGTGGTAAGTTTTAAAAAAAAAAAAAACATTTTTTATGTTTTTGAAAAAGGTATCTTCTTTTCACCAAGGCATCAAAAAATGCACCAAAATAAATAAAAAATACAGTAAAAACAATACTGCAACATTGTAAAATATTATAATTTAAAATAACTGTTTTCTAATTTGTTCCTGTGATGCAAAGCTGGATTTTCAGCATCATTACTCCAGTCTTCAGTGTCACATTTATTATTATTAGCAACATTGAAACCAGTTGTGCTGATTAATATTTAGTGGAAATCATATGAATTTTTGTAGGATTTTTTGATGAATAGAAAGTTTATAAGAAATGCATTTTTTTCTTTTTCACTACTCATCAATTTAATAAATCTTTGCTGAAGAAAAGTATTTAAAAAATAAAATCCTACTGACCCCATACTTTTTACCAGTACTAAAAAAACACAGCAATTGTATATTGTGATTAAGTAAAAAAAATGCAATTATGATTTTATGAATCTATTAAGTCGTCATTGAAAAGAATTACAGGAAGAAAAAACTTCAAAAGGGGGTAATGCACTTAACTGTCATGAAACTGTGACAAAAAATGCTAATGGATCTAAAAATACACGAAAATATACTTTTTATCTTTTGATTTTGCAGTGCTGTTTAACAAAGACATGTTTTCATGAGATTCACCCCACTAGACAGAAGACTTTTCTCTCATTTTGTGTGCTGAGCTAGATCGCTTTAGCCTACGTATATCTGTAAATCTAACTCTATGGATGTTGTTTGGCTTCTCACGACACCCGCTGCTGTTTATCTAATCTTCTTCACAAATTGTTATCACAGTCAAGGATGTGCTGAGCATGAGGGAAGAGCTTGCCTGCAGAAGTCAGACTGAAATAGCACCAGAAATGAGACAGTGGGGGAACAGAAATTCTTATCATTAGTGGCAGACATGTATAAACGGGTCCTGCGCTCTGGCCTCCAGGGCTCACACACACAGCCTCTGAATGTGTCGTTTTAGACTCACGCACACATGCTAATAATTACAGACATCATCTGATTTTTATGTACATCTGTATCATGCATTTTCCTTTTTCATGTTAGCAACACTAATTCTGCTGACTCTTGGTGTGATGCTTGTTCTTGTGTAGGTGAAGCAGCTGACTCTGATCATGAAGACTGTGTAACCTGTGAGGAGGGCTGTCAGCAATGCCTCACTGGTCAGTATATCATTATTTGGATGGATGTGTGCACAACAAGCATTGCTCATGAAGAAATGAAATGTATCATGTTTTCAGCAAAAAAAAAAAAACATCCTTAGTATAAAGTCTTGAAAACGTCCGATTTAACATTCTGTTTAACATTAACAGAGGCTACATTTTTAATTAAACCTGGAAGTAAAGTTTTAGCATTTTAAAAATGATTTATATGCACTATTTTCCATTCTTATGTTATTAACCGTATAAAGCCTAATCTATCAAATTTGGATACACAGATGTCTAGGGCCTCTAAATTATCAACATGATCAAAACTTGTTACTGAAAACCTGTTGTACACAATCCTCTACATGCCTTCTGTCATCTGACAGATAGTTTATACTTTTTAGGCTAGTAGAATGCATTTTAGTATAATTTTAAAAACATTGATTTCAGGTTGTGGTTCATGTGTCTTTTGTAGTGAAATCCATTGAAATCCTGTAATATTGTCAATAATATTAAAAGACTAACACTTAGTCTACACTTAGGCAACTTAGGTTCATTTGATTATACTTCTTTGTTAAAATATATATCAAATATGATGCATCAGATTTTTGAGGAACGTTTATTTGTGCATCTCTCGATTATCATTGTATTGCATCGGATTGTTTTGACCCCAGAATAAAAACTAGAGCTTTGATAATATAACGAAGCATTTTAATGACGTACTAACACACATTAATGGATATAGAGAGACTACACACACACACACACACACACACACACACACACACACATGTTGGTTTTTGTGGTTTATGGGGACTCTCCATAGGCGTAATGGTTTTTATACTGAACAAACTGTGTGTGCTATTGCCCTGCACCAACCCTACACCTAAACTTAGCCCTCACAGGAGACTGTGTGCATTTTTAGATTTTCAAAAAAACACCATTTAGTATGTTTTTTAAGCCTTTTGAATTACGGGGACATAGGCAGTGTCCTCATAAAACACCTTCAAATTGTAATACCTCTGTCATACCCATGTCATTATACAAATTTGTGTCCTCATAAACCACATAAACCCGCACACACACACACACACACACACATATATATATAAAAAATAAAGATCTCACTGATTTACCTTTAGCTATCAAAATTTCATCTTTTTGGTCATATAATAACAGCTGCAGAAAATTTTGTTTGGGCCTCTGAATAAAAATGGTGTTTTTCCTCAAGTGTGAGCTTGATTCTGGCTACATCATACTATATTCTGACTATATCATCAAAAGCCTGATGTACCAAATACAGTGGGGAAATGTTTTTTTTGATTAACCCTTGAAAAAAAAAAACACAAGGGTTTTGCCACCAAGTACTAAGTCATGTTTTACGAAGGGGTCAAATATGTATTTGACTCATTAAAATGCAAATCAATTTATAACTTTTTTGAAATGCATTTTTCTGGATTTATTTTTTGTTATTCTGTCTCTCACTGTTCAAATAAACCTACCATTAAAATTATAGACTGATAATTTCTTTGTCAGTGGGAAAGTGTACAAAATCAGCAGGGGATCAAATAATTTTTTCCCCACTGTATGATATAAAAAAAAAAAATTGTCAGGCTTTTATTGGCTTTTATTTTATTTGTCGGGCTTTACGGGGTAATTCTTACTACGTTTTTTTTTGGGTTTTTTTCAGATTATTAGGGGGATAGTTTAAAATAATTTAAAATTCCTGTTAATGTTTGTTCTACATTAGTTTCAAAATGGAAGCATTTCACGAATGCTTTGTGACTTTGGGCCCGTTTTTGCTCTTGAAGCACCAGTGATTTCTATGCGTGTGTAGTGCACACATGATAGGGGTTGTGTGTGTCTCACCACAGCTTCCAGTATGTCGTTTTATCTTCTCAAAATGTGAGTATGTCTGGTCTGTATCTCAGAATGTGGCAGGCTGCCTGCATATGCACTTCAAGGCAGCATTATTTGGCATCATGGCTCAGAAAAGTCGTGTCCACAATGCTTGTGAGACACAGCAAGTCAGTGTGTCAAGATCAAAGTAGTAAAGACACCGATATGTGTCTAACACCAGCCCGCAGCTTTTCGGCCCATTTAAATCCGATAAACCGATAAAGTTTAACAGAAACTTACAATCTTTCCTTCAACAAAAAGATTCGGAATACCGTCTGACACTAGAAACACAAAGCCCTGCGATCTTCCCCTCAGATCATCTTTGATGTGTGAATGGTGATATTCTGTTGATTACTGTCGTCCTCTGCTGGTCAGTGTAGTATTGCAAGAATAATGCCGTATTCAAACCGAGGAACAATAAAAGAGGTGTTTAAAGCTTAAAAACGGTAGCTTCTCATTTTTATCATCTGGTCATTCGTGCCTATGCACATTAATTTCTTTCTCTGCAGCAGCTCAGGCAGATAAACAAAGCTTTGGCGAACTTCCTGAAAGTTTTTATTTTTTCATTCAGGGCTGAAACGCATAGATTCAAACCAAAGAAACTTAGTTGTATAAATTCCTGAGACAACCTAGTAACACGACAGTATTAACGTTCCTGATTTGTATTATGACCTCCAGTAAACCTGAACTGAGTGTGTGAAATGTGTGTGAGAAATACAGCAATGTAGTCCTCTGCTGGTTACATAAATAAATAAATACAATCTGCATTTTATTCAAAGCTAATAAATCATTAGTAATTTCAGTAGCCACTGAGTCATTTCTGTTTGTATGAAGAGTGTATTAACAGTATGTCTCTTCCCTTAGTGAATCCAGAGCATTGTATGTCTTGTTTACCGGACCATTATCTGTAAGTCTGTCTCATGTTTTTTAACTTTGTGACTTCATAATGAGTTATAATTAGGGTTTGGAATCGAAAATCAATTCCAATTCCAGAATCGGATACTTAAGGTCAGGAATCGGATAGCTTACTTGTTGTAAAATTAAAATTTCAATTCCACCTATCAATTCCTGTGTGCGCATCTTTTTTTTGTTGTTGTTGGCGAAAAGGGGCTGTTAATCTTTGTCTTTGAATCATTCATTCAAAAGATTCATTCAAAAACACTGATTCATCCAGTAATGAGTGAGTGAGTCATTGAATCATTCCATTCATAAATTCCATCAGATTTTTAGTCGTCTAATGTTTTTTCTTCAGAACTGAGAAAACTACAACCTCCATTTAAAAATGTAATTTAAATCTCAGTTTTTCCAGAATCGTGCAGCTCTATTTTGCACAAAAACAGCTCTTAATCGAGTCCAGTTTTTATGTAGCTGGCTGATTTTTGTTCATGGGATTCAGCAGCAATTAAATGTTTTGCAAAAAGAGACATAGAATAAATATGTTTGATATCTAAATGTTTGAAACTGGGAATCGATAAGAATCGGAATCGATAAGTAGAATCGGAATTGGAATTGATAAAATTCAAACAATACCCAACCCTAGTTATAATTGATGTGCTAATGATGTAAAGTGTAAGAGATGGTGTATGTCTGCAGGCTGAAATCAAGCTGTCACAAGATGTGCCCTGAGAGGACGTTTGAGGACAAGTTGTCCATGAGATGTGCTCGATGTGATGATCACTGTGAGACCTGTGATGCCTCTCAATGTTACCTGTGTGAAGAAGGCTTCTTCCTGTCAGGTGAGATGACCACATGTTACTTCATTGAATATACATTGAGCCTTTGTGACAACATGCCCCAGTTATGTATGCATCATGTAAACTGTTGTTCGCTTTTGAGGAGACTCTGAATAGAAGCTGGTTTTGACACATGTGCACACATGGCATATTTGTAAGCATAGTGTTGATTTAAAAAAAAAAAAAAAATTAGTACATTTGTAATTAAGTTTTTGTGAGGTCTCACTATATGTGACCCTGGACCACAAAACCAGTCTTAAGTATTTTTTTTTTTCTTCGAAAATTAAGATTTATACATAATCTGAAAGCTGAATAAATAACCTTTCCAGTGATGTATGGTTTGTTATGATAGGACAATATTTGGCCGAGATACAACTATGTGAAAATCTGGAATCTGAGGGTGCAAAAAAATCTAAATATTGAGAAAATCGCCTTTAAAGTTGTCCAAATTAAGTCCTTAGCAATGCATATTACTAATCAAAAATGATTTTTTTATATATATTTACAGTAGAGAATTTACTAAATATCTTCATGGAACATGATCTTTACTTAATATCCTAATGATTTTTGTCATAAAAGAATAATCAATAGTTTTGACCCATAAAATGTATTTTTGGCTATTGCTACAAATATACCCGTGCTACTTATGACTGGTTTTGTGGTCCAGGGTCACATATTATTGTCAGTTCTAAGCTTTTAACAGTTTTTTTTTGTTTCAGTTATTTACATATTTTTAAGTTAATAAGCAAACATGTTTTACAGTAGACTATCAAACTCATAAACTGTTTTAGAGTTAGGAAAATAAATTTGTTTCAGTTTTTCCCAGCTATATTGGTTTTTAATTTTTATTTCAGTTAAAGAAAATGTTTTTTAGTTTGTTTTAGTTTTTGTTGACAATAATTCATTTAAGCCTCCACCTGCCCAGATATCTGTCTGTTTACTGAAATCCTGTGTTTGTGCAGATGGCACATGTGCAAAAACCTGTAAGGAGGGTTTTTATGCTGACATGAAGCAGGAGTGCGAGCCGTGTCACCACACATGTCGATCATGTGGCGGTCCGGACTATAACGACTGTGATTCCTGTGAAGATGATATGTTTCTGGACGGGGGTCAATGTATCAGCATGAGCGAGATCAAGTGTCCTGATGGAAAATTCCTAAACGGTACGAAAGATTCATTTCAATAAGTCATTATTTGAATAAAAGTAAACATGAGTTATATTATATTGATTTGAAAGACTTTTAAAACAAGTCTGATTCTTCGTTCACTGATTTTGTGTTTGTGTGTGCAGGTCAGATTGAGTGTGAGCAGTGTGATTCCTCCTGTAGGACGTGTTCAGGGCATCGGAAAGACCAGTGTGATTCCTGTCAGGAAGGTGAGGCCTCCAGTCTACATATTTCTCATATGCAGGTGCAGAAAGATGATCTTTGTCAAATGCTGAGAGCTGGAATCTTTATGCATGTTTGTATGTCTACACAGGTATGTTTCTCACCAACAGCCAGTTGTGTGTGTCCGTTTGTCCACGTGAGACTCATGGGAACCAGATGAGCGGGCGCTGTGAAGACTGTTCAGCAGGCTGTTTGACGTGTCAGGACGCCCATCACTGTCTGAAGTGCAAAAATGCCTTTGGTCCACTCTACCTGCAGGATGGCAAATGTGTTGCTGAGTGTAAAAGGTCAAAAATGTTCTTTCAAAACACAAAATTCTGCATGTTCAAACGCATGGTCTCATGCACACACAGGCTGCGTCCCAGATTGCACTTGTCATTGTAGTTTTTTACATTTTGATTTATTTATGTTGTATTTATTTTCTTTCATTACATTTTTTTTTTTTTTTTTTTCTTTTCCTTTCTCACATTTTGTGTTCTGTTGTTTTATTTTTTGTAATAAAAATAAATTCTGTTGTTTTAAGTTTTGTAATGATGAAATTTCAAGTAATGTATGTAGCTAACAGTACATGACAAATGGTTCTGGAGATCAATACTTTTATTGTGCAGTACTATAACACCCATATAATACTCATGTTTAATACTGTAATACTACACTAGTCAACATTTGAAGTGGATCAAAACCTTTCATCAAAGTTGTCCTAAAACCTCAAACCAAAATGTGTTCTAGTCTTAGAACAACTTTGATGAACTTTTTGATCCACTTCAAATATTGATCAAAGTATTTTAGTAATCCTAAAATAGTAACTTGATTTAGTTTATATTTTATTTTATTTAACTTTTACAACCTATTAGCTGTACAGAAAATGCAGTGTTTTATTTATATTTTGTGTTATTTATTTTAACACTGCCTTTTTTCTTCAACTAAAAAAGTTGACAGTGTTTTATTTATTGCAATTATATTTTATTTTATTGTTTTTTTTAAATTTTGGTTTCTTGTGTTCTGTTGAGGTTTTTTTTTTCTAAAAATTATGTAATTGATGAATTTTAAATTAATGATTTTTTTCTAGACTTTTTGGATCATAATACCTGTGGCATCTTTTTAAAACTCAAAAATTTGTGCCATTACCAACGAGGTACCAACTTTTAGTTGAAGTATGAAAGCTGGAACACAGCCATGCATGAACATACATCATATAAAGCCAAATATTAACAAACATCATATAATGTCTGTGTCATCGTCGCAGGGGTTACCCAGAGGTCGACGTGTGTGTCAGCTGTGCCGTGGGATGTGCTTCATGTGAGAGGGAAGCCAATTATTGTACGAGGTGTGAGGAAGACTACGTGAGTTTCAAACTCTCCTGTGTGCTTCAGTGCCCTTCAAGACACTTTGTAAAGGATGGAGTATGTGAGATCTGTCCAAACGGTTGCACCGAATGTGACCAAAGGGGCAAATGCAGTGGTGAGCTTCTCAACATTATTCATCACCGACTGACATTTTATAATAATAACCACTAAACTGTATAATTTACTGTTGAATATATTTTAAACGTAATTTATTCCTGTGATGCGGATCAGCATATTAAAATAATTTCTGAAGGATCATGTGACACTGAAGACTGGAGTAATGATGCTGAAAATTCAGCTTTGCATCACAGGAATAAATTATATTTTCTAATATATTCAAATAAAAACTAATTCTTTTAAATTGTAATAATATTTTACAATATTACTGTTTTACTGTATTTTTAATTAAATAAATGTAACCTTGGTGAACATATTTATCAAGTTCCTTTTACTTCTCTCTACACTGAAGATTGCATTACCTCTCTGAAGCTTTCTGGATTTATCTCTCTCCTGTTCTCTCAGCATGTGAAGAGTACCACTTCCTGCATGAAGATCAATGTCTTGATGACTGTCCCAAGAGGTACTTTCCAAACGTCGAGCAGAATGAGTGTACGCCGTGTCACGGTGATTGTGCAGAATGTGACGGACCTGATGAAGATGACTGCACCTCCTGTGGCAATTATGGATATGTACGTCACAACAGAAAGTGTCTGTTCCGCTGTCCGCCAGAAACGTATCTGGACGGACTAGAGTGTCAAGGTACGGTACATATTCTCCTTCATTTTGAATTGACAAGGTGATGATGCATGCAATGTCCTACACTGCAGCTCAGTTTTTTTTTTTTTTTTTTTTTATATATTTTTGTAATAAGTCACTTATGCTCACCAAGCCTGCATTTATTTGACCAGAAAAACAGTAATATTGTGAAATATTATTACAATTTAAAATTACTGCTTATTGTTTGGATCTATTCAAATATGTGATTTATTCCTGAGATGCAAAGCTGAATTTTCAGCATCATTACTTCAGTCTTCAGAGTCACATGATCCTTCAGAAATCATTCTAATATGCAGATTTACAGCTCAAAAGCATTTCTGATTATTATCAGTGTAGAAAACAGTAGTGTTGCTTCATATTTTTGTGGAAATCTTGATACACTATCATTCAAACTGAAAAAAAAAACAATGAATACTTTTATTCAGCAAGGATGCATTAAATTGATCAAAAGAGACCGTAAATACATGTATAATGTTACAAGAATATACTGTATTTTTAATCAAGCAAATGCAGCCTTACATATTAATAACAATCACTCGATCGTGCTATCATTATAGTCATACCTGTTTGTTGACACTAAATATGTCTGTTTTTAGAGTGTGACAAGTCCTGCCAGACGTGCTCAGGTCCTCATCCGTCCTCCTGCCTCACCTGCAGAGACAGCATGAGGAAGGATGTGAACGGGCACTGCGACTTCTTCAGTGGCTGCTCTCTGCACACGTTCACCGATGAGGACGGCCAGTGCAAGCCCTGTGACAAGAGCTGTCTCCAGTGCTCGGGCGCAGACAAAGAGAAGTGCCTCAGCTGTAACCCCGAACACTTCCTGCTCAGTAAGAGCCCACCTGCACACCACATTTCATTTCCATATGAAACTGGTATATACTGTATTTTTTTAAAACTGAGCATTAATAACATTTATTATAAAGCAATCTAGCACAAGAGAAGTTCTTTAATTTGTTAAATAATTGCGAAACAACTGCATAACTGAAGAAGACTAATGGAAATGCAGTGTTATGCATTAGTCATACATGCATGATGTAATGTCTTGTACACATTATTTTGGTCATTCATCAGATCAGACGTGTGTGTCCACGTGCCCGAGTGGTTACTATGTAGACGAGGGCAAGCAGGAGTGTGTTCAGTGCCACGTGGAATGTGCGTCATGCCGTGGACACCACAGTAATGACTGTATAACCTGTAAACCAGGCTGGCTTCTGCTCGGACACAGCTGCTTCACCACCTGTCCACCAAGGTATCATGTAACTTATTTACTGTATTTAGTGTTTATTTTATATACTTATTTACTTACTTTTATTGTTTTATTTTATTTAATGTAGTTTTTATTATCTTTATAAATGTAGTTAGTTAAAATTAAATCAAATGCAGTGCAACAGGACTGTGTGTCAATTATATCATTTTTGTAAATTAAACAGAACCAGAAAATTGTATACTGTCATAATGACAAAGATTCATGTCTTTTAACTCTTTCACCTCCAGGGTGCAGTACATATCTTTTTTGTTTATTGCGCATCTATGCAATGACATTCTATGGAAGCCCGTTTCTGCCACTGAAAAAAAAAATATCTAATTTTGACTTTTCAAAATTGTCAAATTTTGACAATTCTGACTTTGTTTCTCACAATTGTGTGATATAAACTCACATTTTTTTTCTCTCAATGTATGAGTTTATATCTCACAATTTGGAGAAAAAAAGTCAGAATTGCAAGTTTGTATCAGGCAATAATGAGAAAAAAAAGTCAGAATTGTGAGATAAAAAGCCGCAATTACCTTTTTTAATTTTTTATTCAGTGGCAGAAATGGGCTTCCATAACATTGACATTTTTAAAAGTGATTTAAGTGGCCAAATACTGTATTACTACTGTTAATACTAATTGCACTCTTTTGTACTTTGTCTTTCTACTCAAATTTGTGAAGCATTTCACCCTCAAAAAGTCCCAAAGTTTCACATACTTTCCTCTGGGTTTATGATCTTGTGTAATAACACAGAAGCGACCGTGTGATTGAGGAGCTGCTGTCGGTACAGTCCTGCACTCCTGCCATTGTGCGCTTTAGTAAGGCATGTAATCTGTGTTTGCTGTGGAGAACTGCGTCTCTAATTAGTATGCTGTATGTCACTTTGGATGAAAAGCTTCAGCTAAATGCCAAGTTACTGACATTCCTTCCAATTATGAGATGAAGTACTTTAAGAGGTCAATGGGTTAGTCCAGAAAGTCTTTTTGCAATTGGATAGTTTGACCTGAAATTTACACAGTCATCTTTATTTCTGCTTCTTTATCTTTTTTTTGCACTACGCTTTTATATTTCCGATTCATTCAAAAGTGTATATTCAGCAAGCATGTATTCAACTGGTCACATGTGACATCTATAATGTTACAAAATATTTCTATTGCATCTAAATGCTGTTATTTTGAACTTTCTATTCATTAGGGAATCCTGAAAATCACAGTTTCTACAAAAATATTAAACAGCTCAACTGTTTTCAACATAATCATAAATGTTTCTTGAGCAGCAAATCAACATATTAGAATGATTTCTGAAGGATCATGTGACACTGAAAACTGGAGTAATGATGCTGAAAATTCAGCTTTGCATTACATATATAAATTACATTACATTAATATATATACTGTATATACAGATACAGATATAGAGAGAGAAATAGAAAAAAAGTTTTTTCAATTATATTACTACTTTACATGACCACTGTTTATACTGTATTTTTGATCAAATGAATGCAGCCTTGGTGAACATAAGATACTTTTTTTTTTATAAAAAACATTAAAAATCTTACCAACCCCAAACATTTGAAAGGTAAATAATAAAGTGACAAACATATAAGCATTAAAGGGTTAGTTCTCCCATAATTACTCATCCTAATGAGGTGCATTAAAACCTGCCACAGCTGAAACAAACTCACATGGGTTTATAACAACATATATTATAGCAAGGTGAAGTAATGACAGCATTTTCACTTTCAATTTCTCATCTATTTCGTTCACTATAGGATAGAGAACAGATGGTTATAAGGCCACAAAAGGACATTGTGGCTTCTCTGAATGGGGGTTTCCCAGTGTCATAAGACTGTCACATTAATATTATCACTATGACTGCTCACCAGAGCTAACTGAAACTAATAATTTACTGTTTCAGTTTGTTGGAATATGTTTCAGACTATATGGCAGCAAAATACATGTGCAGCAAGATGTTCAATAATTGCTAGAAAGGTTTTTCTACTCCACCTCTTTATAACTGATACTGCTTGAGCAGTTTAAATTGAATATGGGACATTTTTCTCATTTTCACAACAGTCAGAAACTAATGCTTTCATTTGAAACCGTAGATTATTACAAGAAACATGAAAGTAACACAATGATGCCATGGGCAAAGGTCAAATATATAGTTTAGCTGTAATTATACGGAAACATTTTCCACAAATGACCAATCAGAATCAGGTGTTTCAGAGTGTCGGGTAATAATAATGCTGAATGACCTGCTTTTGATGCAACTAAATCGTGATTATTCAAAAATGATGTTTTCCAAAAGACAGCATTGTAATACATGTCTATATTTCCCCTGCAGTTACTTTGTGGACGCCTCCAGCAGAGCATGTAGAGAGTGTGACCACACATGTGAGGAATGCTCAGGAAGCAGCCGTTTCTGTCTCCGCTGTAGAGATGGATACTTCCTGTTGAGAAATTCCGGACAGTGTCTGCGTACATGCCCATCAAACTACTTCCCTCACACCTTAGACAGAGATTGCCAAAGATGCCACCCCTCCTGTAAAACATGCAAGGGTAAGACTCGCCACATGCCTACAGCTGTCAAATAAATAGGGTTGCACAATAATCGTGATGTATAGTTTAATCTGATGGTGAAATTAAGTGCTGTAGCATGTTTAGAGTGGCATATTTCAGAGTCCAGCTATAAACTCAAAATAAAACACTTAAAAAAAACAAAAAATTTAACATTTTATCTATTTACTTGGATGCAATGCAAACCCTAATTTGGGAAACCCTGACTTACATGATAACTAAAAAATAAACTTAAAAAGCCTATCTTCATCTTACAGCTTCATAAATTTGTGTGTGTATACTGTATATACATATATACACACACACACACATATATATACAGTATATATATATAGAGAGAGAGAGAGAGAGAGAGAGCAGTTAACTAGTTAGTTGCTAGTCTGAGGTTTTTCAAAAATATTGCTTGCGTATGAGAGTGAATTTTTCACTCTCTCGTCATAGAGGGTTTCTGGGTTTGACACAAGTTAAGCTCAATCAACAGGCATAATGTTTATTGCCATAATATTGTTAATTTTGATTTGTCGCTCCTTTTCTTTAAAAATAAAATCTGGGTTACAGTGGAAGTGAATGCAGCCAATCTGTAAATGTTTAAATACTCGGTGTTTCAATAGTACAGTAGTAGTTACTAACCTTTTCTGTGTGCAGTTTAATATTCAATTTTTAAACTTTGCTGCCATGATAATATAGCAGCTATAAAATAAGCTTCATCTTTCTGCTTTAACGCGTTCAAAAATTGTCCCCGTTCACTTCCATTGTAAGTTCTTTTTAAACAAAACAAGAGAAGAGTCAAAATTATTGTTTTTATGGTAATCAACATTATGCTGTTGATTTACCTAAACATGTACTGAATCCGCAATATTCCTTTAAGCCACACTTATGCATATCTGAAGTGATTTTTTTTATTGATATATAAAGTTTATCACAATATGAACATTTAATGTTTGACAACAAAATTGTCTAAATACTAATGCAGTGACTTTTTTAACTTTCAAGTGTTTTAAAATAAGACTAGATCATCTTTTATCATCATAACTGTGACTTTTCAGAAAGTTGTCTTTCATCCTGCATTTTAAATCCATCTTAGACCATTTTTAGTACAATCAGAGTGCAGATGATATGATTTGTGTATGACTGAACTAGTCTGTATGTGATCGGCAGGCTCTGGTGCGATCTCCTGTTCATCATGTTATGAAGGTTTCAAAATGTTTGGAGGAATCTGCTCATCTATGTGTCTAATTGGGGAATATTCCATCCGTGTGGTAAATGTCTCTTTAATACAGTTTTATCAAATCTGTAATGTGCTAATCTAACTATATTGTAGTGTTTTTATTTATTTAATTTTCTCTCTTATAACTTCATTGTTTGTTTATCTTATATTTCATCACTTCCTGATATTTCTTAGCCATTCAAATGTATATTAAATGTGTGAACACATCCCTTCATAGATTACTCTAGAGAAATTCCTTATTTTATATATTTTTAGTTCTTTCTAACATGTTTTGTGTTTTCACAGAATAACACATGTGCCCCATGTGACCCGTCCTGTAATGAATGTAAAGGTCCGGGACCCTACAGCTGCACCTCGTGCCCTGTTCTACAGCGCCTCACAGAGGACGGGAGGTGTCTTCATTGCTGTGGAGAAAACACACTCACGGATTCCTCAAGATTTCCCTCGGATTGCTGTCAGTGCCACACACTCAATGGTACAAGCTTTAAATGCATTCATTCTACACTGAAAAAAAACTAAACATTTACTGTGAAACCATTTTCACGTAGAAATTGCTAGTAAAGAAAGACTAGTGTTCTTTTGAAATGCACTCCAATAATCTTTTTCTTTACATCTTCAAACATGTACATCAAATGTACAAATTTTTACTGTGAATGACATGCTTAAAAGGAAATTTAGTTTTGTCATTTATAAAGATAATTTGAGTCTTTACAACTGCAACAAAAAAATAGAAATATTATATAAATTATTTATATATTTCTGTTATTTACATATTATTAATGTACTATTGTAGTATTTTGTCATATTTTAAATTAGCTTTTATTAAAAAAAAAAAATTGTTTTAGTAATCTTATCTGCAATATTTATTTGTAATCTTATAGTTATTTTAAATAGTTTCAAATAGTTAATATTTCTGTTTAGCTTCAGTTTTAGATTGATTAAGTTGGGTACTTCAGCTTACTTTATTTCAGTTAGCTGCCAAGGTTAAATTTATGTTTTTGTCTAATATTTATATTTTATTTCAGCCTCATTTCAATTAACATTTTTAACAGTTTTGTTTTAGTAAAAAATAACAACACTATATTTAAACTGCTTTACAGATATTTATATCAATTATTGTATTGTATACAAGCTCACACTTCTGCTCAACACCCTGACAAATTAAAATATTGCATGCATTTTTTATTTTAAAAACCTGAGAATGAAATTCAAATTTATTTTCTGTCGCAATGACAGCATGCCTGAACCAAATGTAAGATTCACATAATACTGTATCATTAGATAACACTGACTCAAAGCGGGAATGTTACTAAATTATGGTTTGTACATTTTTTGGAGCTTTGAAGTGAAGCCATTAACCTTTAACCTCTCTTTTCTCAGATGAATGCATTGTCGCACTAAGCTACAACCTCTTCAAAAACAGTCCAGTGACTTCGGGTTATCCTGGCCTTTTTGTTTTCACGGTCATATTTGTGCTGGTGAGCTTGTGGCTTGCCCTTTTTCTCTTCCTGCATTTTCGGCAGAAGCTCACCGTCAAATCGAACGGCTACACCAAAATCTCAGGCGACCCCTTCACCTCTGCGACCCTCAGTGACAGCATGCAGGCAGAGTATTGTGATAAAGATGTAGGCCAAGAGGAGGATGATGAGGAGGAGGACGAGGACATTGTGTACATGGGGATGGATGGGATAGTGTATCGAAAGTTTAAATACAGCATGTTGGAGGGAGATGAGGAAGGGGAGGTGGAGCTGGAATATGATGATATGTATACTCTCACATAAAACACAAAAAGCCTGTTTAATTTCTTTGATGTATGCATATCAATACTTTTTTTATTGCCATTTTGACATGCAGAAACCCACTAATCTTCACCAATCAACCATTAAAGAAACCGTTTAACCAAATATCACGATTCTGTCATCATTTACTCACCATGATGTTCTAAACCCATGATTTTATTTCTTCTGTGGAACACAAAAGATGATATTCAGCAGAATGTGCAAGCTGCTCTTTTGAAGCATGAATTTTCAGTAAATTTTGATGCACTGAAAAGTGAATTCAAAAGGCTTGGAATAAAGTGCAGGAGTCATACCGGCTGTTGTTTGTATGCTTTTATGGTGCTTTTTTTTCTTGACAGACTCCATCCACTTCTAATGGAAAAGAGCATCTTTGATGGTGCAAATGCAAATATAATACTCTTTTGGTAAGTAGCTAAATATTAAATACCATGTGGCGGTATCATAAGTATTAATATTTATGTCATGCTTGTGAAAATGAAAATGTTGTACTTAAACTGAAAGAGATGGTCCAAACAAAAATGAGAATTTAGTCATCATTTATATATTCATATATATACATTATATATTTAGTAATTTAGCAGACGCTTTTATCCAAAGCGACTTACAAATGAGGACAATAGAAGCAATCAATTGTAGTATTAAAACAACTAAAACAGATCCAAAACTAAAAGCTAAAACTTTATAAATACTATACACCTTTAAAAAAATAAATTAGATAAAAATGACAAATGCATAATTTCAAAATTTAACATTTAAATGAAAACAAAATATAAAGCTAAAAACAATTCAAAATATTAACAAAAGGTATGAGTTTAATAATGATTATAACATAACACTAAGCCAAACACCAAAAAACTACATATGTGTATGTACAACCACACGTGTATATATACATTTATAAATTCAATATTCTTTCATTTCACATCATTTCATTTACTCCCCCGCATGTCTTTCCAAACCTGGATGACTTTCTTCTGGAACACAAAAGTTATATTGAAGATTGTTGGGAACGAACAGTCTTTAGTTATCAACATTCTTCCAAATATCTTTTGTGTTCCAGAAGAAAAAAAACTCATAGATTTGGAACAACTTGAGGATGAGTAAATGACAGAATTTTCATTTTTGGGTAAACAATCCCTTTAAATTCAGTGTTCAGTTAGGTCAGATTTTTTATATTAACTTTATTTTGTCCAGTTTTAATAGTTAGGCTATAATCAAAAGATTTAGTTTGTTAAAGTAAAGCTAGCAAATGACCAATGGCTGACGAGGATATTTATAATGAACTGAGCATTTTTTACCACTGATTCAGAACTAGATATGATTTCCAGTTCTCATTTCCCTTTTCAATTATGACATCATGAAAGCATTGTTTTCACACACACACACACACACACACACACACACACACACACAAAGACAACCGTAAAACAAGGCATTTTAGTTTAATGCTTACAAGCAGGTGTCAACAATGAAGGAATGCTTGGTTGTGCACTGTATATTAATATCTGATTTCACATACATAAGGCACTGTCCTGACCTACAAAGAAACAGAAAACATATGCACACAGAACCATACATCCACAGAAGCAGCGGTTCAACAATTAAAGGCCCAGTCTGATGAATATAGATTGTGACGATAACAGCATTAACAAACAGGTTTTGAAGAGTAACATTTTTCTATTGATTCCTTCATTAATTAAGGTGCGGTTACATTTTTCTTTCTTCAGCGAATTTTCGCGGGCGAAACCCATGTCCACGTGACCGGGAATTTCGCGTGAGGGCGAACTATTTCCCACACACAGATTCGCCGCTCTGGCCAACAGAAAGTGGCGAAAATTTGGTTTGAAAACCGATTTATGTGTAAACATACATCCCTACACTACTGATAATTAATTAACATTTCTTTTAGCCGTGAAATTACTCTAATAACGTGACCTCACCCGTACAGAGGATTGCTGCAGTTTAACACTGAACCAGCAGCATGTGTTTCAAGCATCAGCTCAACAACACAACATGGAGAAATAAGGTAAAGCAGAAGATCATGTCTAAACCTATATGATCTAACCTGACTCTTGAGTGTCTTTACAAAGGTAAAAATGTAAAGGGGGAAATGTTATTCTAGGTTAAGGTTTAGTAATATGTACAAAGTAGCAAGTGTTTGCTATGCAGAGCTTCTGTATGCATTTAAATATTTAAAAGAACATTTAAATTAATTTTGTCTTCAGTCACTGTTTGTTCTCCGTCTGCCCAGTTTTGCACAACCTTGGCTTTACCTATCTCAACCCTGGACTTCCACCTCTGGGCACGGTTCTCTGAGAACCATAAAAAGCATTAATTTTATCTCAAAGAGGAGGAACGCCAATTTTGACTATTGCTAAAGTGTTTTATTCATGTAAAGAGAGTCTTCCTTAAACAAAAATGAAATTAAAGTGAAGGTGGAGGAAGAACTCTCCATCTAAAGATGAATTTTACCAGAAAGAAGAGATTTTGACTCTCCCTGACTTTCACATCGTATCATCCGTGGCAATCATTGAATTCTGGGAAGGGCTCTGTGTCGTTTACCCTGTGAACTGCAGCGATCATTCACCAGTAAGTCACCTGAATCCTCCTTTTTGTGATAAACATAGAAACAACAGGGCTACGTGATGATACCGTATTAACAAATACATATAGTGCCTGCACTTGACCAAAGCACCACATGGGGACAAATCTTTTTAACATAAAAAACAAATTGCATATGTACTAAACAGGCTTTAAATAGGTGATGGTGAAAGTGAATGTTACAGTCGATGACCGTTCAAGATCTGATTGGCTGTTGTCGAAACTGACGTCTTGAAGAAATTATGCTCTTTCAGTTTTAAGTGCTCAGGCAGGTCCAGCTTTATCTTCGCCTCCTCAATGTCACTATGAATCGTTGCTATCAACTCGTCTGTGAGGAAGACACAACCATGAGTTACTGTAACAGAATGAGTGTGTGAGCAATGTGTTGTGGCGTCAGTGAGATCACGTGATGTGGTGGGAGTGAGTTCAGCTCAATGTCTTACCAAGTGAGTTGAATCCTCTCTCAGGGCGAATGTAGCCGACCATGGCCACACTCAATATCTGATCGTAGAAATCTTCTTCAAAAGTGTGGATCACATGTGTTTCCTGTTACACAGAGAGATAAATGTGATATTTGATATCAGGCACAAGACATACTGTACAAATCAACTATACCACTATTAAATAAGACCATTTAATGAATGCAACGATATTAGCTCTATAGCTTGTAGATGTTTGCACACTAGAAATATAGATATGGACGCACCATGGATTTCTTAGTGTTTTTGTAGTAAGGGTTCCAGCCGATGCTCATCACCATCTTATGAATGTCTCCGTTATCCACGCGTGCCCATCCGTAATAGATTCCTGTGCTAATGTCAGCAGGGAGATTGTCCACAACCGACTCTGGGAAGTTCGCTGAGATGGGAATGGAAAGAAAACATTAGATCTAGTAAGACTAAATACTGGCTTCATGTTATTTTCTTTTATCAGGATATGTGTGCTTATATTTGAGACATGATATCTTCAGAGCTACAGATGTACAACAACATGAAAAGTAAGGGATAATATACAGCCATTTATTATCGGAGAATACTTTGCTACTTAAAAAAAAAAATACATGCACAATTATTTTATTTTTTTTCTAAATTATGAGGGGGCTTTTATACAACATTCTTTTCAAGTAAAAACAGAAAGCTTTATGTATTTTGAAAACAGGTTTTAAAGGGCAAGTTTTTGAAAATGATACTGTTATCATCTCCATGTGATATACAAAAATGTGAATTTGGACTGCGGTGAAATATCCAATTTGGTAATAATAGAGTACAGCAGTCGGGTTCCAGAAGTAAAAATCCCATTCATTTTATATCCACAGCCATATCACCCTGCAGCCCAAGACCGGTTGCCCACAGAAGCTAAGCAGGGCTGAGCCTGGTCAGTACCTGGATGGGAGACCTCCTGGGAAAACTAGGTAGCTGTTGGTAGAGGTGTTAGTGAGGCCAGCAGGGGGTGCTCACCCTGTGGTCTGTGTGGGTCCTAACGCCCCAGTATAGTGATGGGGACACTATACTGTCAAAAGAGTACCGTCTTTCGGATGAGACGTTAAACCGAGGTCCTGACTCTCTGTGGCACTTCTCGTAAAGAGTAGGGGTGTAACCCCGGTGTCCTGGCCAAATTCCCTCCACTGGCCCTTGTCAATCATGGCCTCCTAATAATCCCCATCCACTTGATTGGCTCTATCTCTCTCTCCTCTCCACCTGTAGCTGGTGTGTGGTGAGCGCACTGGCGCCGTTGTCCTGTGGCTGCCGTCGCATCATCCAAGTGGATGCTGCACACTGGTGGTGGTTGAGGAGAGACCCCCCCACATGATTGTAAAGCGCTTTGGGTGTACAACAATACACAATAAAGCGCTATATAAATGCTTCATTCATTTTCTCCATAGGGGAACTGATTTTGAACAATAACTTATACCGTTCAAGACAGACTATGATGTTGTTAATCAAAGGCATATGCTTCTGTTGAAGCCATCGACCGCATTCTTTAAAAAAAAAAAAAAAAAAGAATAAAAAGAAAAGTTTAACAGCTAAATTTCTAGTGGAAAAACTACATTACCCATAATTCCGAAGAGAAATCGACCAATCAGATAAAGACAAGCAAATTGCCAAAAAACTGATTTGAAGCACTGTGAATGTAGTCAGTTTCCCAGCAAATTCAAACTACTTAAATATGTGTATTCTTAATATGCATATTTTGCAATAAACCCACAATATATTGTTTCTCTCCCTCTCTCTATAAAATCTACATCTTTAAATCATTTTAATGCTTCATTAAAGCGTACAGTTTTGTACCTTGGTCATTTTGTCAAATGTTCAAGTACTTTTCGCTTCAAATCAAAGTTTGTAATGTTATGATTCACCTCGTAGCTGGTTAGTTTGGATCACTTCTAACTCTTTCAGACTAATATAAACTCCCTATGAGAAAATGAATGGGGAAGCAAGGCCACTGAAAAATGGGCGGGCACTGAGTGTCGTGTCTGGCCAATCAGAATAAAACAGCTTCTAGAAGCCTGTTGTAAGACCTATAACCTATAAGAGAAGTTATATAATAATTTGACCAGAGCTTTAGTTTAAAGATAACATTCATTACAAGAGTGTGATGTTTAACTGAATATTAAATTGAATCAGTTTAATTTTAAGCAAGGTTCAAACTTAATTCCTCGTATGACATCAAAATGAATTTATCACTTGAGTGTAAGTTAAAGAAAGTCAAATAATTATCAACCTGCTTTTAATACTTAAATGATTAGTTCACCTAAAAATCATTAACTCATGTAGTCACTTACACATGAGGTTAATCTCAGTCACAGTATGATTTATTTGGGTCCTTTTATTCATCAAAAGTGAATGTTGCTGACACACAGTCATGTCGCCTAACACTTCATATTTCTCTCCCACATTAGAAAGTCAGGCAGTTTCACTAAATGTCCTCAGAATTTGTCTCTGTGGATTAACTTAGCTATTTGTCTTCTCGTTAGTCTCACCTGTTGGGATGCCCAGGTCTTTGCTTCCCCGACCGAATCCGTGGACCACCTGTCCCCGGCAGAAACACGGTAAACTCCTCATGTCGCGACGCGTTTACCGTGTTTAAAGTGACCCAGAGATCCAGCGCTGGAGCGGACAGTGACCTGCTGGTGCCGTTTACCCAGGAAATAGCAGCTTTATAGCGAGGAGCCTTTAAGTTTCGTTCCCAGCTGGTGTGAATCTTGAGATGAAATGAAGTGATATCCTCTGTGATATAACAGGTCGGTAAGTTGATTCCTATCGTAATGTGACCGGTTGGTCAACTGTGTGTCGCACTCATCATCATCATCATCATACGGCAGTTTTTTCCCCAACGACCTTCGCTTACGTATTTCCTTTGGCATACATTCAAAATAAAAGTCCTAAAATTTTTTACTAAATCAAACGGAAATGTAAATTTAACTTACTTACTAGTATTTTGTGTATAATACTTATACTATAAATAATTCCGCTTGTACGATTTAAGTGAATAGACAAAAATAATAATTAGATTTGTTTTGTCCGTTCACGATGGCAGGAATAATAAAGCAAAACCTCCACAGACCTTCCCAACTCCTGCTGCCTGTCATCATGTGACAAAATGTGTATAAAAGGTCAGATATCATATGATTTTTCAATACCTTAATTTACATTAGTTGTATTCACGTTCTATTACATTCTATAAAATATTACCTCACTGTATAAAAAGCTTCAGTATGAATTTAAATTATGAAATAATTTTATGTGAACGTTTATTTTTCCTATTTATATACTGTTTGATTGATAAATTATTATGCAAAATCACTATTTATGTCCTCAAATAACAAATAATGTACTTCTGCAATTTCTCAATAAGTTGCAACTATCCGAGCTGCGTCGTCCATAGTTTTGATGGGAAGGTCATGGCTTTTAGTCCGTGACCACAAGGTGTCGCCACTCGTCTGGAGGTGTCGAGAGCGCTTGACCGCAATCATTCTTCCAGCATTTGCGTCTGGAACACCAGACTCTAGCACACGCTTTTATATAGTAGGTTTTCCTTGCATTAAATCTTAAATTACACTTTATTAATTTATCAATCAATCAATTGATCTAAAAAAACATATTTGCAATCTCAAATCATTTGGCTCTGGAGATGCACAAAACTTGTTATACATACTTATATTTTAATGAATAATTCAGTTAAATGCAAAAATACAGTTGCAGTTCATTTAGCTGCTTGTTCCAGAGTACACTTTTAACACTAATAATGTTGTTGCCAAATTTTGTAAGAAGAAAAAAATGAAATATTCTCAGAAGAGATAATGATACAATTGATATTCATCCGAATTAAAATATTGTCACATGTAAATCATAATTTAACCTAAAAAAAATTCACATGTTCTTTATTGCAAAGTTTATAAATTTATTGCAAGTTAGGCCTAGTCTAATCTCTGTTACCCATGTTGGATATAACCATATTTTTTCAAGCTTTAATTAAATTAAACAAAAACATATTTTCCTCACAATGAACATCCCATAAATGATGTAAGTAAGCATAAGTAACCATATATACATAAAAACAATGATTCAGTATTACATAACACTGTGCTTAATGCCATAAAAACCCTGTACTAATTCTAAAAACATTTGATCCCTTACATAGTTTTCAGACGGCTCTTAAAAGAAATTGACTTTCTACTGTTGTAGAAAATGAATGCATCACTTATTGCTCATTTGAAAAAGTAGTCAAAACAGGCAAAAATTGTATTTATTTGTTTGTTTATTCATTAATTGTTTAATTTTTTACCATAAAGCTGCTGTGAAAGCGAGGACATTTTTTAGTTTTTTTGTTTGTTTTTTACATATTGTGAAACGGGGGGGGGGGGGGGGGGGAAGAAATATGCAAGGCAAAGAACTGGGTCCGTCCGTCGGTTGTTGAGTGGATTTGATATGTGGGCATTGCATTCAAAAATGAAGGTGAGCTTGGAGTCAGTTGTGGAGGGGCAGGGTTTAAGAAACTACATAATTGGAGAAGTCTGGCATACGTCACCAGAGAGAAGATGGTTGTTTTCACCATTACAAGACAAAACGGGTGAATATGCTAAAAATGTAAACATCACCAAACTCTCCCCAGTTGATTAATCACTGTACATGGAGACAATTGTGTTGTATGACAAGTTTAAAGTGTTTAAGAACAGAAATTTAAACGTTGGGTAAAGCCAGGTTCAACATTCTCCTTTCATTTTATTGACATATTGTTTTTTTACATAGGTGATATCTCTCTAAATCAAAAATACTATTATCAGCAAGGGAAAAAATACAAATCAAGTGAATGTTATATGAACAAACCCTTCTTTAAAAAAAATAGAAAATAGAAAGAAAAAGAAAAGAACTTCAGAATATAGATAGAAATAAACTGTAAATTTGGAGATTTCTGGCTCAGTGCAGGAGAAATAAACTCATTTTAAGAAAATAGCTTTTAAAGATATGTTTTATAATTAAATTCTACACATGCAAATGGATAACATGTAATACACATAACTTAAACACTCAAATGTTTATTTTGGTTAAACACTCAAATGTTTTCTTTTCAATAGACTGAAGGAAGACAAGTTATGGAAGCAAAACAGCCCAAAATCTAAAAATTCTGGGACCAGAATCTGAAAAAACACAGATTTTTCCTATAGTGTCTATGAAACATATGGATAAATCATTCACAATAAGATCTATGCATTGCATTTACAAAATAGAAGGGGTGAATTTTTATTTTGTGCAACTTTAAGGTGATGTTTAATACAATTATCGATGTGCATGTATGTGTATTTACACATGTTTATGGTCATACTTTTTAATGACCTTACCTTATAATTTGATATAACATGAGACAACCACAGGACATTATGTAACATCATCTGGCCACACCTGATAAAAATATACAACTTTCCCCATAACCTAAAGAAACCTTTTTTAGCCGCAACTCGCCGGTTCACTCAAAAATGAAAATTCTGTCATTAATTACCCATCCTCATATCACCCTTCCACACTACACAAATGAAACTAAAGCAAGATGCTTCAAAAAAGAGCAAATATCTCAAGAGAAGCAAGGGTCCTGTCAGGGCCGGGTCAGTCTGAGAGAGAGATGAACTTCCACACACACACACACACACACCCACACTCAGAGCGTGAGACTCGCTGGCTGTGGCTGCAACACAGCAGTAATGAAGCAGGTAATGCATGCTTAATGAAGCATAAACACATTTAAACACAGCTACACAGGAGAGATTAACAGCTTGTATACTCACATTATACACCCACTCCAACATTATTACAACAGCAGTACCCCCCATCTCTCTAGCTCTCTCTTAGTTTCCCCTCATACACGCGCACTGACTCCTCAAACACACCTGTGAATAAGCCTTCAACTGCTATGATAGTCTCTCGCCATCTGTTCGTCTCGGCCCCGCTCGCCTCTTACTGCAGCTACAGCGCGGCTCACAGACGATTGATCGCGCTGATAATAGACAGGGCAAACGTCCTCGGTAGATTTGTTTAATGTGTTGACTACATCTTGCCTTGTTTATTCGACAGAGATCATGGAGAGAGCAGGGGAATTGGATCCTGACAGGTTGCAAGCTGGATTCGAACCTGCATCACCCATGTGAGCACCAAAGCACAACAGAATGTGATGTGAGCTTGCGGGGTTTAGGCAGACTAAATGATGAAGTCCTTTTTACCAATATGAGACAAAAAAAGGTGAATAGGGGATTTATTTAAAGGAACAGATATCGTACATTCCCCAGCTGATTGATCACAGTAAATTAAGTCAATTGTTTTGTATTACAAGTTTAAATATGCAAATGAGGTATTATATTTGCATATTTATGTACTAATTTGCATACATTTCCAGAACAGAAAACTGAACATTGGATAAAGCCAAGTTCAAAACTGTTTCATTTTGTGGACACATTGGAGTTTAAGGTTTTTACAGGATTTTGGATATCATTTTTGATGAATATGAAAATACTGTTATATTGTTAGGTATAAAATGTTATAGAAATCACAGATGATTTATTTTGTTGATAATGGCCAGGGCAAATGTTCTCGGTAGATTTGTTTAATGGGTAACACTTTAGTTTAGGGAAGAATTCTTACTATTATGTTATTTATTAGCATACTGTTTATCAGTACTTATAAAGCTCATATTAATGCATTATTCTGCATGACCATATTTTAGATCCCTTAATCCTACTCCATACTAAACTTAACAACTACTAACTATTAACAAGCAGCAAATTAGCAGTTTATTGAGGCAAAAGTTGAAGTTAATAGTTAGTTAATAGAGAGAATTATTCCCCAAACTATAGTGTGACCGTATAATTTTTTGACTACATCTTCTTTTGGCTTTTTTATTAGACAGAGATCAGAGAATGCCAGGAGATTGGATCAAAACAGGTTGCAGGCCAGAATCAAACCTATGTCACCCACGTGAGCACCACAGCTCAGCATATCTGACATGATTACGGCTTTAATAACACAGTTCTGGTAGTCTCAGGATTTAAGCTGTGTAAGTTGTGTTTTTCATTTGTCTTGCATCATCTGTACATCATGGGTGGTAAATACTGACATTCTGTTCAAAAAAGATATCCATTTATGAACATATCATGAAATGAAGATACATTGGAGGTCATACAAAACTCTCAGGTTGAAATACTGAAGGTAAAGTGGAATTCGTGAATATTACGGTTGTCCTCTTAGTACACATGTGAAGAAGTGCATTAAAAGTTGCCCCCTCTCTGTGCAAAGTGTACAAAGTGCGCTAGATGAAAAAGTACAAGTGCCACAGCACAGAGGGGGTACAGAAAGCCAGACTTTTTGATTAATACTCCTCTAAATTAACTGTTTACTCTACAGACTCTTAACATTTCCAGATTATGATAATTTTGTGACAGGCAGAGAGATTGATGTTTGAGAGCTTGTTTTAATTAATGGTTTTGTTTGTCTCTGGAGAATGGATTTTTTTTGTTCTTCTTCATGGTTGCTTTTGAACACTTTTTTTAAAGAAGCTTTACAGCGAAGTAATGGGACCCCCATGTGTGTTTTGAATAGAAGTGAAAAAGTGTCTACAACGATTATTTCGTGTTTGAAGGAGAGGCTAATCACACATGCCGTCATGTTTGCTTTTTTTACTTTAATGCTAGAGTGTTTATCGCATTTTTATGACTTTTGAAATGATCAAAAACAAAATTTGATTGTTTATGAACGTGTGTGCGTAGCGCAATTGTTAAAATCTCTTATTTATGTGTTTATCGTCAAATGTACCATATTCCCTCAAAGTTTTAAGTAACTTTGTTTGAAATGCACTTAAAGCAACATTATTTCAAATCTTGTTTATGTTCACATAATCATAATGAAGGCTTGTTATGCGATTTCTTTATTAAAACCCTATTTTAGGATGAAGACGAGCGTTGTTTATTTTTTAATCTTCCAGTTAACCTTTAAGAGATCACTGTTTTGATTGATCATTTTAATTTTATCTTAATAGCATTGAATCAATATTTTACACCATGCTTTCGTTATCAACCTATTTTGTTCACTTCAGATTTTGTGGTTTTGTGTACTTCAGAAGCTCAACTAAACACAACAAAAATACTAGCGTTCACTGGTGATGAAGGGACATGAAGATGCCGTCACCTAAATATCTAGAAGAAATCATTTTTAGTAAGAGTCACGATGGTTGAAGTTGCATTGTGAAAAATTACAGTAGTTTAAAGTTTATTGTGTGGTGAATGACACTCAAAACGAGCAAATTTCATACCGAGAAGCCACAAAAAAATGCATATTATGTTTTTATAAAATTGTTCCGAGAGAAACTATGTTGTTTGTATATTTAGTTTCACGTCCTTGCAGGTCATTCCACAGGAACTACTGACAGACACAGATAAATGGAGAGGTTGGTAGGAAGGCAGGGAGTGAGGAAGAGTGTGGAAAAAAAAGTAAAGCTGACAGGAAAACTGTGTGCATCCATTGCGTTATTACCATCTCTAGGACAGGGTCGTTTTTCACTACAGATACCCTGATGAGAGCTCTGACAATATCTAGTCTTAATACCCCTCTTAGTAACACTCTTCCAAACACGAGTTCTTTAGTGACGATGACAGCTAAAAGCGGGGCCGTCGTCAGGCGGATGGGGCCCTGTGATGTGGGGGCCCACTGTGGTAAACCTTGGGCCTGAGGGTGAGAGGGGCCTCCCTTAAAACTATTTAAATGATAAATCTTTATTAACCGACGAGACTTGTATTGTTGCAAGAGCAACATATTTTTCTTCTGCCTTATAACCTTTCTAAATATGTAATGTTTTGTTTTGTTGCGGTTGTGCGCTCTCTCTCTGCAGGCCCTCCACAGGTAACGGCTGTTAAACAGTGAATTTCGGCTTCTCCGACCTGCCATCATTATGTAGAATCGCCTAAGGTCCAAACTCCTGCTCGATAACTCATGCCCCGTGCAAATTCCCATGCAAACACAGTCAATGCAAAACACATTTCCTGCTGTCAACAACATCGCTGGCGAGAATCAATCAACCGTTCATCCATTTACACTCTTTGCATACCCTTATGTCAAAGAAAAAAGCGCTCCGAGACTCCGCAGCTCTTCTGAGGCGATCGTTCCATCGTTCTGAAGAATCCATCAAGCCGCGTTTGATTGATAAGTCTGTCTGCGCGCACAGCAGTACAGCTATAGCAAATGGGGTGGCAAAGCGCGAGCTGACATAATGCAAGTCTGCGCAAGTTTGGGAGACAGACTGAGCGCGTCCGTGGGGGGTAAAAGTTTGATGCGACATGCTACAAGACACACACAGCACTCGTGATGGCACACACAAGCTGCCCCCCTGTCCAACCCCTCCACCAAGACGGAGTTCAGCACGTCTTTGTAAAAGTATTTTAGAGCTTGACACCATTGTGGGTTTTACGTCGAGATTTATTTTCAGATTGAACGGCGTGTGTTTATCAGTTGTGGCGCAGTTGTTTTTGGAATAAACTTTTGATACATCCAGCTTGTCAAATACTTTAAACATGGATAACTGCAAAAATAAGTCAGGGTGGTTACTGCAGTGCCCCTCTCATTTTTAGAGTTGGTCATGGCAGAAAAAAGACATTTTATATACTGCGCAAGCAGAAGGCTATAAAGACCTGTTTACACCAAGGACGGTAACTATAATGATAACTATATTGAATTTTAATAATTCTATGTGAATAGTAGCTCATTTCTGCCATGAATAAAAAAATAAAAAACTAATTTATCTCAGAATTCTGACTTTTTCCCTTGCAATTTTGAGTTTATATCTCAGTTTATTTTTCATGCAGTTCTGGGAAAAAAAGTTTTAGAATTGTAAGTTATAAACATTGTTGCCAATTATGGTATACTGCTGCCACGGGCTGTTTTTTAAGTCCCCCCCCCCCCCATGAGTCATCATGTAATTATATACTTTTCTTACAATTCTGAGAAAAGCATCAAAATTGCGATATAATTTCAAGTTTCTTCAGAATTCCGAATTTATATCTTGGAATTTTCAGTTTATAAAAAAGTCAGGATTGACTTGCAATTGCTAGAAAAAAAGTTCAGAATTGTAAGATAACCATATATTTAACGATAACGACAAAGAGCAATGATGAGTTTGGAATCACTTTTTCCAGCTGATAAACGCTAAAATCATTGAGAGCAATAATAATAAACAGAACATTATCATCCATTGTAATGGTTGCTAATATAGTTTTCCAGTTAGCCTATTACGATTGACTTTTTTCATCAAAATGTCATAAGTGAATCTTCCATGAGAAAACAACATTATTCTCTCTGGTGACATATGCAGAACTTCTCCAATCATTTGGTAAGCCCCGCCCCTGCAATGCCCACATCTCAAAATCCAATCAAGAGCCAGTGGATGGAACTAAATCCCCACCCAATATTATTTTTTACTATTTTGATAATAGTTAATGTTTAATAGTCAATAGTTAACTTTAATTGTTAACATTATGTGAACGAGCCTTAACCTGATTACCAAAATGACTCTGAGCCAGTACATTTAATAAATAGTTTAAATGAGTCTGAAACACCGCCCTGTATAATTTACAAAGCATTAACACAGAGAGAATTAACTTCTGCAAATTTAAGCATAATTATCATTTTAACTGAAGTACACTGAAATTAATCACAATCCAAATCTAATATCCGAGTCTGAATTGAATCAGAATCCAAATGAATCGAATCTATTCACCCTCCCATGAAACACAAAAGCTGTTTTTTAATAATAAAAAAATATTTAAAATAATGTGGCATTTTAATAATAATGAAAATTTTTAATATTGAATATTAATATTGAAATATTAGACATAATCACTGTATATATGGTTAGGGTTAGGGTTAGGATTAGGGTTTGGCTTAGGGTTACTTGCAATTATGCGTAATTTATTGTTATTATAATAGTAAGTACATGTAACATATAACAAGGACACCTTACAATAAAGTGTTCCCTAATGTGACATTTTAATAATAATAATGAAAACTGAAATATTGATCATGTCTGTCAAGTTCAATCGCATGATTCCCCTGATTGTAACCACCAAGTCTTTGGATCCGATGAGATTCATCCAGTGAATTTCAGCACTTTATTTTGATTTCTATCAGCAAGACACGTCTTAATGACAAAGGTCCTTAAAAACAAGGCGATCTTAAGGCCAGCGTAATGATCTCACACTAGGGGCCAGCTGCACACAATGCAACGCCCCCCGTGCGGAGAAACGCCCCCCCCCCCCTGCATTAAACACATTATTCTTCGGGGGGTATGTCGAAGCGACACGACCCATTCGCCTGTGGGACCCGAGGGAGGAATATGGGCCCCCTCTTCAATCTGAGTCCCTAGGAGGGCCACCCAGCACCTGCTAACCCAGGGCAGTACTCATCAGAAAAGCATTTAGCGTGCTTGCTAACTCCAGGCCATAATTAGGGTGGGTAATTATTTACAGGCAGCACTGGGCAGAACTGGCCTAGCATAAACAAACAGGCGGCTTGGAGACACACGACAAACATCGTTAGCTCTTTGCTCATTTTCGCCCAAACGGCAAAAACACTAGCAGCATGTAGACTCACTCCCGGGGAAAAAAAATACCCAAAAACTTCTGGTCTGAAAAGCAATCGTTTCCCAAATAGCTAGCACATTTGAGACACACAAGTAGGCTTATTGTAACATCTGTAATGTGCGACGCACACACACACACACACACAAAGAGATACACACCCAGACTCACACGCTCATGAATATGATAACGTGTGAAATGACAGATTTATTTGTGTGTGGCTCCAGGGTTTTATCTCTAGCACAGTTCATCAACTCCTCAGCACGAGGACTGCTAACCAACGCAGCGCCTGCACATGCTAATTACTGGACCATGGTTAGCTTCAAACCTCAGATCTGCTCCCATCATAATATGTGCCCTGCTTTTTGCTTTATGAGATTTTTATCTATCTGTAAGAATGGAAAAAAAGAGTAAAGGTTTAAAAGTTTAAATTAGACTGAGACTTTCCGTAGCCTGGAGTGCATGCTACAATGCTAATGATGCTAATTGTCACCAATCTGAATGAGCTCTTTTTGTACACACAAATGTACTGCTATCTATTCATTTTCAATTACCAGATTAAAATGAACTTTAATCTTCATAAAGGTGAATATTTCTCTCTTTTATAAACATTGTAATGAATTTACATAGGGATTCAAGCCAACATGCTGTAAACATTTTCCTCAGACAGGAAGGATGACTGTGTACAGGAAAAAAACAAATTGTTGGTTAATCACCCCGTAACGCACTGACGCAATAATCATTTCAAGGACTGTAATAGTTATCAATTACAGTAGTCCTAAATTACACAGTGTGTGCTGTGTACATAGTGATAGTTTGACTGTAACTAATAAGCTACGTTGTTTTAGTAGGCCTGGTTGTTTCTAATTCTATTTGAAGGTGCAGCACTATTCACTAAGCCGTTTCTCTAGTGCATATTTAATTTCACAGGCAGTAAGACGGAGAGAAACGAGAGGGGCTGAGAGTGCTCCAGATGGCTCCAACGCTCCGCAGAGAACT
This sequence comes from Aspiorhynchus laticeps, assembly GCA_023376895.1. NCBI lineage: Eukaryota > Metazoa > Chordata > Actinopteri > Cypriniformes > Cyprinidae > Aspiorhynchus > Aspiorhynchus laticeps. The sequence goes on from CM041804.1 coordinate 11,957,825, forward strand.
AGGCCTCATTGTTTGATTTTTTTTCTTAAGTTTTAATTAGCTGCAAGAACAAGAAAGGAAAAACTTGTAGGTTTTCTTTAAAGAGTGGGTGACTGACTGTTGTCAAGTAGAATTTGCGTCTACTGAGTGAAAAGTTCATAAATTAACAGGCAGCGAAGATGATACTGATTATGTCTTTTAGTTAGGAATGCACAACAGTCAGTTTTGGTTGATATTGTACTTGCTCATTTACCCTATTTTTACATTCAGATTACTTTCACTGTCATGTAACGCTTATTTAAAGTTTTAAAGGGTTGGTTCATCCAAAAATGAAAATCTGTCTTCATGTACTCTCCCTCATGTTGTTTCAGACCCATTTTTTGTCCATCCATTGAAAGTCAACATTTTTAAGCTTGGCGAGCACGTTTTCACTTCTGTTTCCCATATTTGATTTACTCTATGTATGTGTGCAATGAGCAATGTTTATGTATGAATAAAAGCCTAAATTAAATCTGTTCATAAAGCAGTCATGAAGACTTAAACTAACTTGATTATAGACTTTCAATGGAGAGTATTAAAAATATATTTATTTGTGTAACAAATCTTATGGGCTTGGAATGGATTGATGTGAGAGAGAACATTCCTTTTCATTTTTGGCTGAACTTTCCATTTAATATTTAAAAACACTAATAATTTAATGTTAAATTAATCTCAATATGAATATCCATTTTTCATACTATAATATTATAATGTTGATGCCCAACTTCATTTGATTATGATTGGTTTTAATTTTTAGTTTATTTTGTCATTTATTTAGACAAACTAGTATCGACTATTGATTTATTATCAAATGTATTGATTATATTTCATTAAATGTGAAAATATTTAAAGGTATTATCGGTATCGGTGCACTTCCAAAGCGTTCTTACAGTGGTAAAGAAATACTGTCTTAGCTTAGCGTGTTTTAAGGCTTTCTGAAGCACTGTGATCTTCCATGGTTATTGTCACACTTGACTGAATGTATCATTCTGTCATCTGCACAAACACATACAGTGAACACACACACACACACACACACACACATAGCCTACACACAAACTTTAATGCACTAATCAAAGCAAGCTTATTTAGTCTTTTGCAAAGCATTTACGGCCTGATCCTAAATGCTGTGCTCGTGGCTTTGTTCTCTTCTCAAACACAATTAGAAGATAATATATAAATATATACATACTGCAAATGACATGCATATGACGGCTTCATTTGAAGCCCGCTCAGGTCATTAGTAACCCAACAGGGCGCTACAGAGCCGCCGGTCCCTTTCTGCCAGTCGACCAGTGGAGATTTATTTGATATTAACTCCCTAATGGCCTAGCTCCTTTTCTGGTAAAATATGCACAAAAATCCAACGCGAACACTGCCATTCAGTTGAATGCTTATTTATTCACTAAACGAGGATCTAATGTTCAATGTTCCCTGGACGCTAAGGTAGTTCTGGGGGAGGAAGGCTTCCCCCTACAGCTATATACATCATTTATTTTACACATATCCCGGTATCACACACTGGGCAGCGAGGGGAGAAGAACGACTTTATGAAAATCAGAACAGTGAGTGTTACGGGGGACATTAAGTGTTGGAGGGGGAGAGCTGTGAATGGAAGCGAAAGAGGGGCGAGCGAGAACATCGGTGCTGGAGAGAGACGATGTCTCTCGCCCGCCACCCACAAGCATAGCGGGCTGTGCTCGACACCCCTCTGGTAGTAAGCGGGCTTTCGCTTACCGCGTCTCTTGAACTCCCAGGCCCTCGCAGCCCCGACAAATGGTCGTTATCGCGCAGTTCGGTCTCCACATCGACTTCTTTAAGGCATTAGGAAGGATGCCTATCTTGCGCGTTGTTAAACACACTGTTCATTTAGTCGTAGCGCTCATGGTCATGAGGCTGGGCTGAGATTGTTTGGTTTTTAATCAAGTCTTGTAAGATTCGGCATGAATCCTAATGACGTCACTGAAATTAAAAACTCTCATTAGCTCTCACATGTTTCTCACCATCTATACCTAACACTTTCCATCAAGGAATTGGATCAAATCCATATAAAATCCATGGCCTATTTATGTTTTAACCTTACTTTCTCAAATAATAACTCAAAATATTACCACAAATACTACTACTAATACTATCTTTCCAAAGCCTTATTGCTCAGCAGTCCTCATGTCACTTCACTATAGTATTTTATTACTAATATTAACTTTTTTTATAATATAATGTAATATTAAATATGTTCTTCTTCTTCTTCTTCTTCTTCTTCATCATTATTTCTGTATTTATTATTATTTAAATAATATATTGTTTTTATTTTTATCTGCTACAGCTTCAATGCTTGCATTACTAATATAATATAATGCAATATAATTCATATTAAACAATATATTTTTTATAAGTTTTATTATTATCATCAATGATCAATATATAGATAGATAGATATCTGATTCACTACATCACACACGACCTGACATAAAACAACCAACAGTTTAGTGCAAATCCTGCGCAGGACCCTTTGAGTGTGAAGAAGGGTCTAATAGACATGTGACATATAGTGACTGATTACCGGACGGTGTAGAAACCAAAGGTTCACTACAGTGTGTTTAGCTTATAAAGAGTACACTGGCTTTTCGAAGCTCTGTTGGGAATAGATTACAGCAGGTCTGAAAATAGCAGGAATATGTTGATGTAGGTGCGAAATAAGCATAGTTAATGAATTGTGGCAGGTATAAGGAATAAGGAATGGATTGCGGAAGGTAAGGAGTAACTGTAGGGAAAGGGCTGTGGTAGGTAAGGGCCACTGACTGTGGGCCCCTGGGTGTGTGTGTGGCGGGGGAGACAGACTCTGCCAACTGCACGATTCACTAAGCTCACACCAGGGGAGAGAGATAGATAGTTTGAATGTGTGAGTGAGAGAGAAGCGAGGGAAAGAGAGGGGAAAAATACAAACACAGAAAAAACAAAATGTATATTCCATATTAAGTACGAGAATGGCTTTTGTACTCAATTGTGTATGTCGGCCTGATCTGCAGGTAGGAAGATGAATGAGTTTGCCTGCATAAATATATAGACCAGAGGCAACGGGAAGAAAAGACAATTATATAAATCTACCTCAAGTGCGCCATCTTGAAGATATCGTCGAAGTGAGTGAGTTTATGGACGGATAAAGCCTCGTCTTAAAACTTTGCTTTAGGGTTGAACCTTGAAATATCTCTTATAGAGTTTGAGCGCTAGGCATATGTCCTGATACAACTGAGCTAGAATTCATAAACTTTAAAACGGAGCATTAAAACGATCACCTAAACTTATGGGAGGACTTCCACGTCACACTTAAAGCGATCATATGTTAATCGGCATCCATAAATCATTCGGTGGCCATGAAGTCCTCTTGCTGGTGCCAAAGTCCCATTTCCCAACAGGACCACTCTAATTGATTTAAATGCTTCGTCCTTGCGGCAACGCGACTATGCTCGCTTAGTAAGGGGTCTTTAACGTTATTATTATTACTACCGTGATTGCGGGTTTCTCCATTTCCTATTGTACGACGAGAGTCAGAATCTCTCGCCCAAAGCTGAACAAAATAATTATTAGCATCTTGGAACAAACAGACGAACCCCCCCCACCCTCGCCTCGCGGCCTAGAGCCGACCCCCTCCTCGCGCGCTCATCTCCCCGTCTCCGTTTTTGCCACGTTCAGCCTTTAATTTATGCAAAATTAATTGATATATCTTTTATAATTGATGTGCTGTAAAATTAATGAGTAATTTATGTAATTAGTCAATTAAGGCTAATTCCAGCATATGTTCAATATGCCCAGAAGGTACACTTTACAAGTTGTTATTTGTCCAGGAGTTGAATGCAGCGAAAGCCGTCTAATTAATTTCCTATGCATATCAGCGTGTTGTCTACTTAACACCGCGCTTTGTGGGAGCAGGTTTAATATTGATCTAAACAACACGGTGAGGAGGAACGGCAGCCTCGCAGGGGCCTTCCGGTGCCAAGCGCGCCGCGTGATGCGCGTGTCAAAGGCGCTTCTAAACACACGTTATTCGTCAGCGGTCAAGTTGCATTTCAAAAGACATTAAGCGCGGAACATAATGGCGCTGGGTGTGAAATATGCATGCGTCTCGTTCGCCGGTGACCCTTTAAACTAGAGGAACACCGGAGCTCTTCAGGAACATAATGAGAAAGATCTGTTGGCTAATTAATTGACACCGTTTTGAATATTCATCGCTAATATAACCACTACGCCTTTAATTATATTGTTGGACATCTCTCTCAGGAAGGTAAATCACTGAAGGCTTAATTAATGTAATGTATTCTCGACCCGCCGGGAACCGCGTAAGAAGGCGCCTGGCGGGACCGTGCCGTGACACCTGGCCGCGCAAGAGCGGCGGCGCTTTTGTTGTTCTGTTTCCCGGAGTACTTGTTCTCGGGGGTTGTGGTTAGGAAGTGTTTATCCTTGTGAAATACGAGCAAAGTGCAAACAGCTTGACAGGTTGATTCTGACTCCGCTCAGCGCCGGTGAAAAACGGTGCGCTTCTGAATGACTTTCACCTGAAATCACTCAAGAGTTGTGAAATAGTATGTAATTATGGAAGCAACGTGTTTGTCTATTACTGGGGTCAAGTTTTCACATAAGCTGTCCTGTTTATGATGGATCATATTCAGGGAAGAAAAATGATGAATAGATCATTTTATCCGTTTTGTGAAGATGGTTGTCCTGCTGTCGTCCCTTTCTCTCCCTCTCATTCTCTGCTGTCTCTCTCCATCTTTCACAACGATCTTTTCACTCTTTTTATTTTTAGCACAATTTATTTTTAGCTTAAGGGGTGAGCAAAAAATGTGAGCAAAAATGAGCTTAATAAGTTATGAGATTTCTGATCTGCAGATATGTGTCAGAAGACCTTAAAAGTTGCCTAGAAGACAATGTTGTGGTTCACAAAACTAAGTTAGGCTAAATAAATTAAAAGCCACATTTATTTCCGAAGCTGCTCATAATATATTCTGCATGTTAATATTATGAATATCACATGAATATGTCTTACCAGTATTTCAAATGATAGTTATAAAATAATAGAATTCAAATGGATTTTATTTAATAAATAAAAGTTTGTGCAATTGCAAAATGTATACTATAAATTTGTAAATATATTGATAATACAGTGGTGGTATAATGGAAGTGTAATGAGACCGAGCACAGTGTTACTCACACGAACACAAATCATCATCCGGGTATCACACATACATTCAAATAATGCGAGCAGTAACCAAACAGCGTAAAAACCAAACACTCCAATGAACAAAACTGATTAAAACAACTAACTCTTTTATAATATAAATATAGAAATAAATGTGGTGGTTTGCACAGGAAATAGAATGTCCTTTTCTCCATAAATATTTATTTAATATTTTTATTTATAACAGCTTTATTTACAATATTTAACAGTTTCACTGTGCATTGAGTGAAAATTAAACCACTGTGAACAATGCAGGACAAACATTTTCTGGATTTCGAGACATTTAAAACAATTCCAGTTCACTACAAAATCTGGATCATTCACGTCATTAGTCTTGCAGTGTGTGTTATCATTATCAGACTCATTAGCGAGCGCGCTGCTCTTTGCCTCTGATTGGTACAGATGAGTAGGACTAAACGCATATGAAGTCAGACCCTCCCCCTATTTACCCCTTATTCGTCCTAAAGTCAGTGTCATCATAATAAAACGCAACTAGCGGGGGGTCTGGACCTCTGCCATTCTTACAAAAGCGTCGCGGATCCTCTGTGAGTCAAAGCCGAGCGCGCGCATCCTCCGAGAGAACTTCCCGCGCTCTGAGAGGAGTAACATTAGACAGGTAACTTTCAAACGGTCCCGTTTTCTTTTACATACTTGTGGATTTTGAACTTTGTGAGATGTTTTTGTGACTAGCGTCTTATAAAGCAGCTGTAAACATAAAACAAAAACAAACAAACAGCTGAAGTCAATCAAAAGTAGGCTATTAGTTTGCTGAATGACTTTTTTTTTATGTCAATGGAAGATATGCTGGCTTGCTTCTGACTGATCCTGAAGAGATTTTCAAAGATGCCTCGGCCAGGCAAGAACTCCTACAGTGACCAGAAACCCCCATACTCGTACATCTCTCTGACCGCCATGGCCATTCAAAGCTCCTCTGAGAAGATGCTCCCCCTCAGCGACATCTACAAATTCATCATGGACCGTTTCCCTTATTACCGTGAGAACACTCAACGCTGGCAGAACTCGCTCCGGCACAACCTTTCCTTCAACGACTGCTTCATCAAGATCCCCCGGCGGCCTGACCAGCCGGGAAAGGGCAGCTTCTGGGCCCTGCATCCGGACTGTGGAGACATGTTCGAGAACGGCAGCTTCCTGCGCCGCCGCAAGCGCTTCAAGCTCCTCCGGATGGAGCATTCGGCTTGCAAGAGCAGCCCCGTGCTGCACTCCTACCACTCTCATGCCCAGCATGCCTTGCACCAATCCCACCACCATTCGGGCAAGCTGGGCGTGGGACACCCGGAGTACCTGGGCACCATGGGGCGGCTCTCGCACTTCCAGAGCTACACGCTTGGCGGCGGGCAGAGCGGCAGCTTCAAACACCCGTTCGCCATCGAGAGCCTGATTGGCAGAGACTATAAAGGAGTGATGGCCAGCGGGTTGCCCATCGCCTCGGTCATGCATCACCTCGGGTATCCCGTGCCCACTCAACTGGGCAGCATGGTCAACTCTGTGTGGCCACATGTGGGCATGCTGTCTGAGCCGGTGTCATCAGAATACCCACCCTTCAATGTGGCGGTCAAGGGGCTGTACCATCATCACCCGGGAACCCAAAGCATGCCTGCTGTGCCCATGCCCATCAAACCCACACCAACCCTGGGCGCAGTCCCGTCCTTGACTGGCATGACGCCGGGAGTAACGCAGCTGTGCCCGAGAACAGCAGTGCTGATGGAGAGAGACGCAACAGCTCTTGTTGAGGAGAAAAGCGGGTCTCTCCATCCTGCTCTCCTGCAGTCCTGAGCCAAACGCTGAAGATTCAGACACGAGGGTACGTAGAGCATGTTTTGGGGACGGCTGTGGACTGATTTGAGATGCCAGCCTTTTCCGGAAGATCCTTTAAGAACAGTCTTTTTTTGGCTTTGTGTTATATTCTGCAGAGTGCAGATTGTCAGAATTTGGCTCTGCAGTTTTCTGCTTTATGGTATTTGTACATGTTTTAGCTTCTTTAAAAAAAACAGTGTACTGTACAAAGGACTGTATAAACTGGAAAAAGAAAAACATTGATGTAGATTATGTAAACCCTTAAACATTAAGCCTTATAAAAGCTACACAGACTGTGTGTAATGAATTAAAATGATGACTTGCATGCTTGTGTGTCACTGTTGAAACAGTGGATTGCTGTGCGTCTGGGAGAGAGTCATGAAATAACCCAAAGTCAATTTTTTGCTAAATTATTGTATTCATGTAACATAGAAAATACCTTTATGTTAAAATGTGTTATATATTATCATAAATGTTATACATGTAAATAGGTGTAGAATATCATCACTTACAGCATTTGAATTGCACTTGTGGTATTTACTAACACAACGTTAAAATATTTTATGAAGATGAAACAATCAAATAGACAATTATAGTGAATAAAAGCAGGCCTGGTTTACTGTGCTGTTTTAAAGTGGCATGTGAGTTTCAAAAGCAGTATAATTGTATAAGATTTGTAAATTAAATATTTTTAGAGTAAAATCACAGTTTCTGTGCAGTGGAATGTCTTTATTTCTTTCTGACTGTCTTTTTTCACTGATTTGTTCAGTTGTTTATACCACAGTAACATTATATCTGATCTCTAAACTGAATTTGCTCTTATATATGTAAAATTAAAAGCATATGCATATATACTTTGCACATGTGTAAAATTATAGGCAGTAATATGAGTAAATACTTTAAAATATACTTAAATAAAAAAAATTTTTTTTTAATTTTTAATACAAAATAGTATTTTTATGATTAGGAACTAGTTGTTAAATAATCTTTACATTGTGCTTTCACTGAATATTCTACTTTGTGAATTCTTTCATTTTGATCTGTTTCCTAACAGACAGTGGCTGAACATCCACAAGCATAAATAGCTTAATACTAATGGTTTTGCTTCCGCACCATTTTCGAACATTAAGACAATTGTTGCTCCAAGGCACAGAGATGAAAGACTGAGTCTATTTGCCAAACTACAGAAAACATGGCGCTGTCCAGCAGAGGAGCACTGACCTAACAATCCAGCCTGTTGTTGAGTGCTGCTTTATAAGTTTAGTGCTGTTCAGCTCACTGCTGGACCGAATTCATTTCCAGCCGTCAGTATTTTATGCAGCTTTCTAATATAGCCAGGAATATATTTCAAGAGTAGTGCGATGCATGCGTATCTAACCTGACTTTAAAAAATACAACATATGCAAAAAACATATGAACATAAAATGTTCAAGACAGCTTTTGCTCTTCCGTCATGTGTTATATTTACCTGATCTTCCATTACAGTATCAAACATGAAACTAAAACAATTTTAGAGGGGAAAAAAAGTTCAATTAAACCAAGTATATGAACTTTCAAGAAGCAAACACATTTGTTTTATGTAGTTAAAAATGTCTACAAGCACAAATTCAACTTAATCATGCGGTTCAACCTGGTGGCCTGTTTTTGTTTTCATTTTAATTCCATGATAAAATTGACACTTTCTTAACATTTTGCTGATTGCACATGTAGATTTCATTAAAATAATGTTAATACATGAATAAGGACGACTATAGGATCAATTAAATTATCAACTTAAATGTCAGTCTTTAAAAATCAACAGATTTTCTTTGTTGAAAGGTTATTCTATGTGTGTGTGTTTGTCTGGGATGCTGTGCTTCACGTAAAGTGCCGGTCGAGACGGCCGCATGACTTCAAAAGCAGCCGTCTGATAAAGTTGTTTTGTCCTGCTCGTCTTGACATAAATTTCACCTTTGAAGTTGAGAAGCTGGTCCTCTTCACAACACAAAAGCTGCCAGTTGGGAGGCCATTTAGAGTGTCACTGTTTAGCATGGCAAAGGCTCTCTTATACGTCTTGATTTGTGCGCTGCAGCACACGCTCACACCAGGAGCGAGCCGAACCTGCCCTCTGAACAAATAAGATGCACAAGTGGCTGCCTGATGTGAAAACTACACCCACATCGCATCTAGTCAATGAAAATGATCCGTCTCTCCTTCTTGCACTCTCTCTTCATTACTCTCCGGATTCATTACTGTCTGCCGGTAGCAATCTCAATTTCTTGGCATCTTAAACGACATAAAATGTGTCTTTTACCATAAGCAGCTACAGTGTAAATTTCAAACAAAATGTGACATTTTGCATATGTTGAAAATAAAACATACGCCAAGTGAAAAAAGCAAATATGTGACCATTTCTTATTGCAATTATGATTACGCTGTGTCTTTTCAATAAGAAGGATATGCTGATTTTTTTCAACCCTTGAGTCTTTTAAATATGAGGAAAGTATGATGAATAGGAATGAGGTCCTCGTGAAGTTGCTGGTTGAGGGGCAGAATTTGATATGAGATATTATTGTTAATTACTCTGACTTCAGCAGGGGTGGAGGTGACACATTCATGTCTGTCTTAATGACTGCAAAGACCTCGTCTTCATAATGAAGCGTTTAATTCATGAAGCTTCTTGCCACCATGAGCCCCGGCAACAGCACAGCAACTTAGTGCAATTGTAGAATTCTTTATAAATGTTAGAATTCTGGCCACTAATTAAGTGTGGATTAGTTAAATTATAATAGATATATTGTCTTAATTCCTCATAACACATAATTGAACTGAGAGATTCACTGTTTAATCTGTCTGCCTCTTGAAATGTTGATATCAGGGAAATTTTTACTGTTACGTAGCTTTAGTATAAAGACTGTTTGTTCAAATTTAGGTACGATGATGGAAATCAAATATGAAATCAACCTCAAATACCATTAGGTTTATATATATTATACTGTTTGCTCAAAGGTTTGTGGCCAGAAATCTACATATTTTTTAAAGAAATCAATACTTTAATTCAGCAAGGATGTGTTAAATTGATCAAAAGTGACAGTAAAGGCATTTATAATGTTACAAATGATGCTGAAATGCTGTTCGTCAAATAGTTCTGAGAAAATGTAGCACAGTTTTCACAAATATATGAAGCAGCACAACTGTTTTTAACATTAATTATTATAAGAAATGTTTCTTGAGCAGCAAATCAGCATATTAGAATGATTTCTGAAGGATCATGTGACACTGAAGACTGGAGTAATGATGCTGAAAATTCAGCGCTGCGTCACAGGAATAAATTATGCTTGAAAATATATTCAGATAAAAAGCAGTTATTTTAAATTGTAATTATTTTTTTATTTTTTTGTGAGCATAAAAGTCTTCTTTCAAAAACATTAAAAACTCCTACCAACCCAGGCATAATTTTTTGAGGTGTTTAATTTTGTTAAATATTACAACTTTTAATGTTTTTACCTTGAATTATATTGAATTTCTTTAAAATTCCATGATTTATTTAATCATTTATTTTTGCTACTTTTCAGACGCCTTCATGTATTGAGTTTCTTGTTATTTTTATTTTATTTTATTTAAATTAAAGACTTTCTTCTAGTATGAAATTTTATAATAAAAATACACTTTTTCATTTTTAATACTAAAAACTATGAGTGCATAAAAATGTGTGTTATTTTCTCCTTAAATTTAAAATGTTCCTTTGTTTGAGACCTTATTTCCACTGACTGCAACCAACAATATTATCACTAATTAAAATATTAATATTAATGAACTATTTTAATTAGTGTTAAACTTTATCAAATCTATAAATGCAAACAACATGTTAACTGTGATGACAGTGGAAATGACATCTAGTCAGATTCAGAGACAATGACAAAATGACATGTTTCTCTGGCGATGGATGAAGATTGTTGGTAGACTAATTCAAACTGAGGGATGTGTTCAAGTGTATCTCCTCACAGAGATGTTAAAGGACATCATGCAGTAGTTTCTTGCTCTGCAGGTTGTGATTCACGTGTGGCAGCTCTCAGGTGCTGGAGTTCAGTGGAAGCACATTGATTTGTTCTTTCAGGGCTGAGCTTCATTACTTGGCGTGTGCCTTCTGCCTTTCCCCTTCAACACACCTCCAGCCATAAGTCAGCGGCTCATAATAAAAAGCTCATCTGCCATGCATTAACAAAAGATGAGTAGAGGTCACCAGAGCTGTAGTGCTGGTCACTAAATCTCTCTTTCTCAGTGATTCACTAAGAATAGACAGCCGTGTTCGGACTGCCCCGCGGGCTAATTGAAATGGTTGGAGGTTGTCCTTTTAACAAGGATTGTTAGATGCAGCCAAGACCCGTGTTAATGGTGCTCAATATAGCAGATTGTCTGCTACTTCCTCTGATTACCTCATGAATTCTCAAGGCATAGTGTCAGTGTTTCTAAGACCTTTATGAAGTTTTTAAGCTTTTCATAACTTTCAGCTGTCCTAAAAGAACAAGAACTAAAAGAACTAGCGGTCATACTTTCACTCATGTGAACATTTCTTAAGGTGATTTTTTTTTTAAAATAATGAGTATGGACATCAATAAAGAGATTATGTAATGTATTTCTATTACAAATTTAACATTTAGATTTTTAAATTAATAATATTTTGCTATTTAGTAATATGTATAAATAGCTAAATTAATATTAGTAATAACAATACTTACAACATTTATACATTTTAAGGGATTTTTATTCATTTATATTAATAAATATAATTAATTCATGATTTATTAAGTATATTATTAGTTAATTGTAATAGCATAATTATATATATAAGTAATAGTAATCAATATTCACATTAAAAAAATTTACATATAATAATTTTAAGATTTTGTTTTAATTAATTTATATTAATTACAATATATAATTAATATACATGATACTTTAAGGGTTTGTAGTAATTAGTTTATATGTATATTACATAAAAGGTTTTGACTAGATTTATACTATAAGTACATGTAATGTGTAACTATGTCACATTAAAATAAAGTGTTACCATAAATAATTTGTTCTAACATTTATGTTAAAATCTGCCACCATTTCATCAAGGTGTCATTTTCTCAAAATATGGGAGTGGTTTTACTGTTTTGATTAATCTACAACTACAGCAAAATATGAAGATATTGCAATTTTAGTATTTTTAGTATAGTATTTCACAAAAAAGAGGGTTTTGAACTAGATGTTTGAGAGAGAGAGAGAGAGAGAGAGAGAGAGAGAGAGAGAGAGAAATCCATGGCTAGAAACACATACAAATGAGTAATTGGACCTTTGTTTTAAAACCTCATATTTCCAGAGATTTTTAACCTTTGTGACAACTTGCCCCGGTTGCAGTGTGTTCCTCAGTTTAATGAAATGTATAATATCCTTAGCCATATTTTGTGGAGAAATTTGTTTCCAGAAGTGAGAAGTGAGAGAAACATGACAAAACTTTTTTGGGCAGCATCCTAATTTGTAAATAAATATAAATAAATAATAATAATAACAATAAAATTGGTGTATATAGATATAAGGTTATGGCATGCTTTGGATAGGTAAGGGCTGTGTGTTATAGAGTGATGAAACAGAATGTTTTGTATGTGCATGTCCCCGATTTAGTGATGTTGCTAGGGGATCGTGTGTGTGTGTGTGTGTGGTGAGTGAGGTGTGTGTGTGTGTGTGGTGTGTAGTGTGTGAGTGTATGGTTTGTTGTGGATTAGGGTGCTAAAATTTGTATAATGACATGGGTATTTTGACAGTGGTTTAAATATGAAGGTGGTTGTGATGAGTGCTGTTTAGGTGTCCGTAGTGTAAGGCTGTAAACTACTAGAATGGTGTGTTGTTGTTGAAAATGTAAGATGACCATGTGTGCTGTGTGAGTTGCTAAGTGTGATGTGTGTGTGTGAGTGTGTGTGTGTGTGTGTCCATGCATGCGGGCTCATTTTTTAAGCGAGGGTCTGATGAGTGTTGAGAGATGCACACACTGCTCATTTCGAGTTAATTGGCTGTTGACAGCAGTTAAAGGAAAGGTCCTGCGCTGCCTCCCTGCACATTTATCTTGCTATTAGAGCAGACACTTGGGTTTTTATTGGACTAATTAGCACTCTCTTTCTATCTGCTTAACACTGGCCTTACAGCATGTGCACTCCTGCAACATGTGTGTTTGTGAAAGAGTTCATACACGGCACATCTCTGTAATGATTATCTCAATTAGGCAAACACTTTGGCCTCTGTTAACTGGTCTTCATTCTCCTTCCTGTAAAGTCTGAGTGCTTGAGAGAGTCAAAGCTGAGACCGGATAGATGAAACTCACGCTTGCCCTCTTGTGTTCAGAGATTGTATTCAGTTAATGAAACAAGGCAAGCTGTCAGATTGATATTAGGACAGTGTGTCGCATGTCTTTTATTTGATTAAAATTCTTTTCTCCAAAAGAATCGTTTGCTATTTTGTATATTATCCCTTACGTTATTGCGTGTTTAGTAATTGTTTGTGTTTCCACATTTGTTTTGCTGTTGGTTTACCTGAAAAGCCATTAAATAACCTAGAACACATTTGAATGAGTGTCCGAAACTATTACAAATGATTTACTTTAATTGAAATCAAATAAATTAAAAATATTAGCTGATAAACATAAACTTAAAAAACTAAAACTGAAATAAAAACAAATTAAAGCTAAAATCTAGATAATAGAAAAAACACAAAATATATTTAAAATGACAAAAGTACATCAAATTACTAAAACTTAAACTAAAATTAAAGTAAAACTTAAAAATATAAAAACTTTAATTGTATATAAAATAGTATATAAATGATACTAAAATGACACTGGAGTAAACAACAAAACAATTTTAAGTATTGACCAATCACCTGTGATTATTAATCAGATGAAAATATAAACATTTTTGGTAACAACTTTTAACGTTTTATTTTATTTAATTTTTTAAACAATTGAAACAGACATCCTCTTTTAAATTTTGCTCCCCTCTTCTGTACGTTTATGAATTGTTTTCTTGTTATCTCTTAAATCTACATTCCGAGAGATTTAAACTATTATAATATGTCTATTTAAAAGTTTCATAAATGCAAGACACATACAGTAAATACTCACAACACCATTAAGAACAACACAAGCATCCTGATGCTTAATGCTCAGTCATCAGCACTATGTGTAACTCATCTGTGCAGTTCACAAGATCTATTTATTTGCAGTTCATTTTTTACTTTATCATTATGGCTGGATGTAGGTTGTGTTTAGAAGACTAATTACACACTGTCAAACACAGCTCCGATCATAGTAACTAGCATGTAGTGTCCTAGCATCTGATTAGAACTGGAGCCCCTAAGGGCACATGGTGAAGGAAAATATATTTGTGTTCGCTGCTTCTGTGTCAAAACTTTTGTGAGCAAATGCAAAGTTTCTTGAGAGAGCGCAAAAGTTTGTACGCGAACACAAAGTTTCTTGGGAAAAATGTGAAAGTTTTGCAAATAAATGTAAAGTTTCTTGGGGTCACGCAAAACTTGCGATGGAACATTTGCAAAAGTGGACACAAATTTCTTGGGTGGAAATGTAACAGTTGTGTGAATAAACAAAGTCACAAAGTTTCTTGGGGAAACCAAATTTTTTGCGAGTGAACAGTTTCTCAGGAGACGCAAAAAGTTGTGAGAGTGCAAAAATTCTCAGGGGGATACAAAAGTGTTGTGAGGGAAACGCAAAAGTTTTGTGAGTAAAAACTGTTTATTGGGGGATTGCAAAACTTATGAGGGAACTCAGAGTTTCTCAGGACAACGCAAAAGTTTTGTGAGCACATGCAAGTTTTTCGGGGTAAAGCAAAGGAACACAAAGTTTCTTGGGGAAACACAAAAGTTTTGTGATGGAATGCAGAGTTTCTCATAGCAGTGCAAAATTTGGTCTAAAATTTATTTTCCATCACCCATGTCCCTTTAGGAGCTGCGTACTGAACAATCATTTTTACCCATTCATTTTTAAACATGTTTGCAACATCAATAAACCAGATCCTTTTGGATCATGGGATCAGTACAGCGCTGTTGAAAAAACAAGCATATGCTGGTTAGGTATGTTTTGAAGCATGACTGCTGGTTTGAGTTGGTTTGAGCTGGTTCTTAGCTGGTCATGTGCTGGTCCTAAACTGGTTCTGAGCAGGAGCTAGTTGCTTAGGACCAGCACATGACCATCTCAAACCAGCAGTCATGCTTCAAAACATACCTAACCATATGCAGTTTTTTTCAGCAGGGAGCATGGACCTTCCATGGCTCAAAAACACCAACTCTTGCTAATTTAGAACTGCAAACAGAGCACTATGACACATACAATACTACTCCATGTGTGTTTGCATCACAGTGGCAGTAGCTGACAGAGAGGCTTGATGACAATTCCCAGCAGCACCACTCCTCGGCCCAGTCCTGAGGCCTTATCCAGCACCTTCAGTCTGAGCGCCAGATCTCCCAGACTGCCCTGCTGCTCCTCGGGCTCCTGGAAGAAGAAATCTTCATTGAAAACAGGGTTGCGACAGTTCCTGATGATGGCGCTGTGTTGCCGCTGCAGCTTGCCTGGGGTGAGGCTTAGGGTCAAGCTGCAGGTCAGAGGTCGAAGGTCAGCGGGATCTCTTAAGCCTTCCACCGAGATCACGCGGATGCGAATTGTCGTAGAGCACTGGGCCGCGCTGGTCCTGAAGGCAGAGACGCGCACCCGGCCTCTCTGAGGAAGAGGAAGCACGTGCTCCTGATGGAAGCGTTCCTGGCAGTGCAGCATGTCCAGTGGGAACTGGATGGGCGGGGCTAGTTTGGCGAAACGGGATGTTTGAATAGCTTTCGCACGGTGAGGGACTTTTGACGTGAACTTTTTGTTTGGAGTGGAATGAACTTTCTTTTTCTTGTCTCTGGAGGCATGAACATCTTGCTGAAGCGGCTCTTCAGAGATGGTGAAATCCTCTCTTCTGATTGGTGGAGGTGTTGAGTAAGGGGAGGAGTCAGCAGAGGGTGTGTCGCTCTCAGTGCTGGCCGTCTTCAGCACTGCTCTGCAGGACAGTTTGGGTGTTTTGATGGTCATTCGCTCTAGTGTGTAACTGGTTAGTGTTGAATGGAACAAAGACTCTTTGCGACGCGTGTTCGGACTCTCGAATAAACCAGACTCGTAGCATTTCAGTGAATATGGGATGGGTTTGAGTTTGTTTAAAGCCGCTGTAGGTTTATTTAGACTCGCTCTCAGTGGCTGGGTGGCACCAGGTCTTGACAGTGATGTTTTTGTGAAGCTGGGAGCTTTTTTTTCTTCGTTCAGACACTGTGAGATTTTTTCAGCGTCTGCCATGAGGCAGCGCTTGCTCAGCTTGGGCGGCAGGAAAAAGTCAGGGATTTTGTCAGGTGTGAGACATTGCTGTGCAGTTTATTGAAGATGCTGGTCTTGGCTGAAATCTCCTCTTTGTTTTTGCTGATGAGGTGATTGATCTGCACCGGGAGACCTTCTACTCCCGCCTGCACTTTCTGGAGGATCCACATTGTGATTGATAATACTGATCAGCTCTGCAAAGTGAAAGAAAAGGTTCAATGGTTAGTTCAGTCAAAAATAAAAAAAAACTGTCTTTATTTACTCTCATGTTCTTCCAAACCTGTTTGACCTTTTTCTTCTGCAGAACACAGAAGAAGATATTTTGAAGAATGTTGGTTGTCAAACCGATACCCATTGACTGCCATTGAATTTGCAAATAACAACACTGAGACATTTCTCAAAATGTTTTCTTTTATGTTTCACAGAAGAAAGAAAGTCATACAGGTTTGGAATGACATGATGACAGAATTTTCGTTTTTAGAAGATATATCTCTTTAATAGTAAATTAATACCAAGTGATGAACCATACACTTCTTCATGTTGGTATTTTCAGTGTCAACACAATACACACAATATTTATTCTACAATATGTCACAGAATAGTGCATAAATAGACAAATTGGGACACACCTATAATAGAACAATAATAAAAATATTGTCATGACATTTTAAACTGTAATCTATAATCTTTGTTTGAATAAATATTTCATCTTGTGCAAATTATTTTGACGTTGTGTGTAAATTAAAGCTAAATAGAGGGTAATTTATTTATTTCACTTTCTTTCATCAGTAACACATATTAAAAATCTACTTTCTTTTTATTTGTGCCAGCACTAATATTACCACTAATATATTTATATTAAAAAGGACATATTTTTATATTAAATTTATTAGAGTGTTAGAGTTGCCTCCATTAGAAGTAACTGGTTAGATGTAACTGTAGCTCAAGAAAAAATTAAAATAAAGAATAAAATTATTAAACACTAGTGATATAATAGTTTTATTACTTGTTAATATTACTGAATACTTTTAATGGAATGATACTAAGTCTCAGGAAGAGATACATTTTACTAGAAAATATGAATTAACTTGTGAATCAAGAACAGTTTTCTACTGGATAATTTGTTACATATTTTCTAAGAATCAAAGGCATATAGTTCTTATTTTATAATATAACTGTAAGTTACTGTTTGAGTTACCCAACCTCAGTCAAGATCAAATCTTGTGTGGCAGCGATCGAAGGTGGGCATCTGTTAATGTTATGTATAAATATACTACTTGTTCGTTGATAATTCATTTTGTTTATTATACATTAATGCTAAGTTATACAGCTAGAATGTTAAACATTAGCATGTAGAAATTAACATTAACATAGAGTGTTGAATGTAAAAGTATTGTTAGTTCATTATGTCTAATGAATGAACTAATTTGAACAAAATTAACTTTTTGTGAACTATTAGCATTTATTACGTCAGCTGTAGATTGATGATTTTGTCCTTACCTGTTGGGATGATCTGCAGTGGAGATCTGTGAGTTACTCTGTGTGGTCAGTGTGTAGTTTTAAGGTTCAGTTCAGGTCAGTCCATCATATATCTCAATGCACAGTGGCCAATCACAGCAGACGTTCTGTCCTGCCTCTCTCTTTCCTCTGTATGTAGCCTAGAATAGTTTCCTTATCAACTAAAATACTTGAAACTGATTTCAGAAAGGCTCTCACAATCAGTAACCTATAAAACAGTTCTATCACAGAGAGCCACGCTGTTCTCAGATCAGATGCACATCGATAATGAAATATTTGTTTATTTTTCTTTCACATTTAAAGGTCAACAGTGACATCACTGGTGTCACTTCAAAGAGAAACCTTTGCTTATAAAACAGTCTGGTCAGGCTCTGTTCTCCGCTTTAGCCTTCATGTAGTGGGGTCAGAAGTCCCGCGGAGTCTACTGTCCCCATTAAAGGTTGACGTCAGGGTTTTGGTGGGTGGAATTATTCACAAAACTGTGCTCAGCTCCCTCTCTGGGTATGTCTTTTGTTGTGTATCTGTTTGTTTGTAATGGAAGATTCATGATTTTTGTATGTATTATGTAATTATCATTATTGTATTGTTATTGTTTGCTTTCAGTGGTTTTCATCTGCTCACGTTATGGCACTTTTGTTTACAAACATCATACAATGCAGATACAGCCTACTGTATGTGTATATAATCACATGCAATATTGTAATTCATTAGGAGGTGGTTAATTCTACCTTAAACATCATGAAACTGGCTATTCACAATAAACTACTGAAATCCTCAAAACAATACAACCATATACAGTTTCACACACACACAAAAAAGTTTTTGGAATGATTTCCTTTTATTTATTTATTTATTCTTTGTCTCATTGGACTTTTACTGGTGATACAGTGAATTTGGAGGGATAATCAAAAGCCACTTGACAACAATATTCATTGAGTGACATTTAACAGTTTGAAGGTTTTTGGGCTGTATGAATGTTTCTGTGCCCTTAAAACGGGCAAATATACACACACACACACACATACACACACACACACACACACACCACATTACATTACATTGCATTTAATCATTTAGCAGACACTTTTATCCAAAGCGACTTACAAATGAGGATAATAGAAGCAATCAAAACCAACAACATACATACACACACATACACACACACACACATGTATGTATATATATATATATAATTATATATAAAATTTGACATTGAATACAGCGCTGCAGCGCCACCTGGTGGATTGTAGTGTAAGTACTTATGCTTTTTGAAAACAGTTATTTTAGCTTTTTAGGATAATTTTTTTTTAAATCAGTATCTCGGCATGGTAGTCTACATATGGATTATTTAGTTGTCGACCAGTAGAAAGCGTTTTGACTCGCTGATACTGATCATTAGAAAAAGAAAGTGGTAAGGTTAGAGACTCGAAAGTTGTCTCTAATTGGTCAGAAATATAGTAATTCTTATATTTAATTTTTGCACTTTTTTGTTAACTTAAATGCTACTTGAGCCTCTCAGTTTGGTTTTAAAGATGTGAGTTATTATTCAACCTGTAGCGGAAGCAGCGCAATGATAGAGTGGTCACACACAATCTGTTACTTTTCTCAGCGCTTCTCAGGATTAACCAATCACGTTCGTTTATGATTACTAGCTACTTTATAAAATATATATTTTAGCGATTTCTAGAGCGAATCTGTACCATTTATACCAATCCTTTGAATCTAGGGATATAACTGATGGTTTTAGGGTACACATTTCTCCAGTGAGACGGCTTGAGCTCTGACTGTGTCGCAGTGGGGATTGTGTTGTGTGAGCCTCGACGCGCCTCCTGGTGGCAGACCGCGTCTGACTCATGTGAAAACTCCCGTGATGTGGTCACAGACACGCGTCAGCTCGTACGTCACTCACGACACGCGGATCTTCGGTCTCGCTTCTTCTCCGGGACAGTCTGCCGGCGTGAGGACGCGCTTTCGGCCCCAGAACTGAGCAGCTCCATAAAGCGCCGAGTAATCAGTGTTTCTATAGATACAGCGCACGTGACGCACGCGACGGTGAGACGTTCAGTCGATCAGCTGCTCGGTCCGTACATCAGCCATCTGAAGCGTTAGCTGACAGAGATGACCTGCTTATAAAGTCATGTAACGTTAGTGGAGCAATCTTTGTTTCGAACAGGGATATAATAACCTGACGCGTAAGTACTTGATTCATTGTACTTCATTACTATTACTACTGCTTAAGTGTTTTAATTGTAGTCGTGCTATTGAAACCCATTAGCCTACGTATTCAACTACATTTCTAAGGAAAGTTTTTGTTTCCTCCTTAAAATGTTATTTAAACCTCGAAGTCAAATTAATTTTACTTATTTTTTATTTATTTAGAACAGTCAGTGACATGCATTTGAATGTAAACAAATATAATTGTCATTCAATTGTCATTTTAACTTAAAAATCATTTTACATTTGAACAAATGATAGTTGAATTTAAGTAGTTACTTTGCATAGTTTAGTGCTTCAGATATTACTTAAGTAGAACTCTTGAAAAAAATAGTGATTTAAGTAGGTTACTTTGCATAGTTTAGTGCTTCAGATTTACTTAAGTGAAAATCTTAACTGTACCTCAGGTTTCTTTGGTCAGTTTCAGACGATGTTATTAGTAATATTATATTAAATAATTATTTAATTGATTAATACTATTATACTATTTATTGATGTTTAGAATGATCTTTTTTATTTTAATTTGAGTATAAATTTTTGTAATTTGTTATGTGCTTAATATTTATATATAGCTTTTATTTTATTTTGGTTTTGTTCATTTTATTACCTCATTACTTAATTACTTAAACGTATTTTATTTCAGTTATTTGCCAAGGTAACATTTTGAATTTTCGTTTTCGGATTAAAAAAAAT
Organism: Aspiorhynchus laticeps; assembly: GCA_023376895.1. Lineage (NCBI taxonomy): Eukaryota > Metazoa > Chordata > Actinopteri > Cypriniformes > Cyprinidae > Aspiorhynchus > Aspiorhynchus laticeps. Next base: position 11,978,692 of record CM041804.1, read on the forward strand.
GGAGCATTTCTATTTTGTTTTATTTTAGTTTTATATCAAGTACTGAAAACAGTTATTAGTAGTTAGTTAACAATAAAAACAATGCTTTCATATTGTATGGATGGTATATTTTAGTTTGGTACTTAAAGTAAAATTCAGACTGAGTTACATTAGTCTCTCCATCTCCTCTCATCTCTCTCATCTCATCTCATCTCATCTCATCTCATCTCATCTCATCTCATCTCATCCTCTCCTCTCCTCTCCTCTCCTCTCCTCTCCTCTCCTCTCCTCTCCTCTCATCTCATCTCTCCTCTCCTCTCCTCTCCTCTCCTCTCTCATCTCATCTCTGTTATGTAAGTTTGTCTCCCACCACTGTACTCTTGGGAGCTCTGTGACTCAAACGTGTCCTTGTTTGAGATCCCAGTGTAGCTCCAGGCCACTTTGTTTGGCTTTGTGATCAACCTGTTGCGTTTACTTTGGTGTGTTCAGTCTCTATCGGTTTGATTTGAATAAGCCTGTACTTGAGTGAATTGTAATCCTTTTCTTATTTGTGTTTCCTCCACATTCTCCAGGTTTCTTTATTTCAGGGTTCTGAGCAAAGAGCTGTCAAGTTCTGAGCCTACAGTCATCTGAATTGCCAGTGTTGAAGAATATGCATCATTAAATGCAAAGTAAATCGCCTCTGGGCAGTGCCACATGCAGAATGATGTGTTTGCTTCACCCAGTCATGCGCCAATGGAAATGAAAGACTTTATAATGTCACCTGTCTTCTTTATGGACCCATTCCACCTCATGCTCTGGAGACTTTGACCCTAAAAGTGCCAGAGAAAGCTGCCTTTTGGGGTGTCCACTTTCCTTTCCCAATTGATTTATTTTCTTCCTAAAAACAAACCACTTTTTCATTTTGTAAAAATGGGCCCTTTTATGTCTCCTTTCAATAATCTGCTGTGCATGCTGTTGGGCATCTCTTTCACTGTCTGGTTCACACTGCTCTTGGTCTTCATCATCGTTCCTGCCATTTTTGGTCTGTCCCTCGGTATCCGCAGCCTCTACATGAAGACGCTGCTCAAGGTTTTTAAGGTGAGTTGAAGGTCATCTTGCGCTCTTTCAGGATGCTGTTGTTCAGACTGATTTATTTGTGGCCTTGTATTTGTTTACTGAATAGCATAGAGTTGACAGGAAGGTTGGAGTGAGAGAGATGAATAACCAATCATTCAATCAAATTAAATCAGTTGTTTTAAATACGATAAATGAATTTAGGCATCATGACATTGTAATGTACAATAAGACAAACATCTGTTATGATATTTGCAAAATATTGCATTAAACTGTTATTAAATGATTAGCATTTTTAAAGCATTGCATTTTAAAGTTTTTTTTTTTTTAAGTATTAGAATCGAAATGTAAACATTTAACAACAGTTAAAAAATTAAATATTTACCAGAATCATCAGATAACTGATATGATAACGATATTGTGCATCCTTATTCATGTGTCATGGTATTTATATGGTATTCTAAATGTTTATCAAATAATATTAGGGTACTATCATGATACATGTTCAAAAAACATGGTATTTTTTTATTTATGGAGTGCACTTAGTAGCGTGAACGTCTCATGTGCTTCCAGAGCACACTGACAGATTTTACATATTCATAATGTTATGTTATTGCGGCCATCTGATAAGATGTGGATGGAGTTGGAGGTTAATGAATACTGAGTGCACTGTTTGCATTTTTATTGGTCCAAAACCTGTTAGGATCTAAATATAAAAACAGCTTCGGTGTACGTAAGAGGCCAGGTGAAAGAAATGAGATCTGGATGATGAGGACATGTTAATCGAATGCACATCTGGTGAACGTTTTTAGAAAATGTATAATCTGCTTCCTTTAATGGCACTGTTTCCCCCATATTATAATCATGGAGTTGAGAGACAGGCATGGAGGTGGAGTGAAGAGCTGAGGGCCTGCTCCTCTCCAGCTGTGGCTGATTTATTTCAATGTTACCTCACGTCCGTCTGAAGCTGTTATGTAACCGTTCGTGCATTTGCACAGCATGAGCAGACATGCGTGTGTCTCTAGTCCTGCTGCCTGAAATCTCTGGAAACAAGTATTTTCCAACAACAAACGAAGTAAAGGAGGAATTCTAGTTAAACTTCAAGTTGTTTGGGTGTTAAACAACATTCAGCTTGGCCAACCTAGTCAAGAGGAAGCAACAAAGAGGAAGTTTGATAGATAATATTGTTCTTAAAATTAAAAATATAAAAAATAAGAGTAAAATGCTAAAAAGTGCTATTCCTGACTGTGTGTATCACCTACAGCTCTGCAGTTTGAGCTGCACATTTAGGATTGCAATGTTTTACTGTACCATAAGCTCCAAGGACAAAATAATAGAGACTGTGATGTGTCTATATTCTGTCCTCAACCTCAAAGTACTCGTATTACACATTAGAAGAATCCCTGGTTCAGATCCCAGGCTAACATTGAGGCATTGAAGTTAAAGCAAAACCTGTGTTAATATTGCAAGATATCAATAGCAGCCCTTCAGTGTTTTCTGATTCTCAGTGCAGTAAGTCAATTGTGTGCATTGTGTGCTCCACATGCCTGAATTAACATACTGACATTATTCCTCCTCCCACAGCTTTTCAATAAAGCGCTTGTTGTTCCCTAGGGGAGTATTCAGTATGTGTGTGTTTGTGCTACAGTCCACTGCAATGTGTTTTCAAATCATGAAACAGGCCATTTTATTTTAAGGTCCATTATGATATAATCCATTGAGGATTTGTATGAGATTTATTTCTCGATAATGACTGGCTGACTGTACATTAGAAATGTAATAGTGTGCTGCAGGGATTACATTTTTGTTTGTTGGCCAAAACCCGGAAACAAGTTACTGTAGCATTTTAGCACTTCCAGTTCCATTGTCCTGAAGTCAGTAGGTTTTTGAATGGGTTTATTTAATCATTCTTTTGCGGACTCTTGCGGGTTTTTTTTTTTTAAATAAAGACTTTTGAAAGCTTAATGGTGGTGACGTTGAAATCATGTGAGTGGTGTAGTCTGTTTATAGCCAATGTTAAGTTTTTTTTACTTCTGCTGTTTTTATGCAACAAAATTGTTGCGCTCATTTGTGAAGATTATCATAATGATCTAAACATGTAAGAATCATAAACTTTAGTTGGTCACAGAGCTTATTTTCTGCAATAATCCAAAAACCAATGGAAAACCCTACTGGGTTTTTGTAGTGGCAACCAGAGTGTTGCTAACTTCTGTGTTGGCCTTCAAAAGTGTGTCGTCACTGCAATAACTTTGAAGTAAATCTTGTTCCCCTCATTAATTGTTTTTTTTTCTGCATGATCAGAGGGTTAAATATGAGTATTTCAACTGTTTTCAACTTAAGATAATTCTTACTATAGAAAAACAATACTAGGATGTTGCAGTGAAAAAAAAGATTGCATTAAATTGAGTTTGTTTTTCTTTGTTTTCCAGTGGGCCACAGGGAGAATGGAAAGAGGAGCCAAGGAGAATAACCATCTTCTGTACAAGCCTTACAGTCTTAATGGTACGTGTGTCAGTGGCTGTGTAAACACTGTGTGCGCTGTTACACCTATGGGAAAATGATCTATTACTTCTGCTGTGTGCTCATCTGCTTGTTAATCTGAGTGGCATTGCTTGTTTTGGCGTTTCCCAAGTGCTCTGTCGATCTCACGGGATGTGTACTGAAGTGTTTTTTTCAGTTGAACTATCAACAGAAAGATCAGGCAACAATTACCGGCGATGTCTGTTAATTCGATTGCATATTAAAAATATAAATTCTTCAGGGTTTTGATATTGTATGTATTATTTAATCTCAGGCATTATTGCTAAAGAGCCTACATCGCTGGAAGAGGAGCTCAAAGAGATTCGGCGAAACGGCAGCAGCCGAGAGTTGGATGGCTCCACCTCCACCACCACAGGCCCCTCCCCTTCCTCATCAGAGTTTGAAATGTCCGACACCTTCTATTTCTGCCGGCGTGGGATTGAATGCATCGTAGACGACGAGGTTACCAAACGTTTCACGGCAGAGGAGCTTGAGTCCTGGAACTTGCTGACCAGGAGCAACTATAACTTTCAACACATTAGCACCAGACTGACAGTGCTGTGGGGTCTCGGCGTTGTCATCCGTTATGGGTTCCTGCTGCCCCTCAGGTGAGGAAGAAGGAAAATGGGGTTTTATATTAAATGGCGCTGATATTAAAATTCTGGCCTATACAAAAGGGTAGTTGACGTATCAATGTGTCCTATGGTGTGACAGCAAAAATGTAAAAAACAAACAAAAAAAACCTCTAACACTGAAGGTAAACCTCTCTCATGCTATTTGCAACTCTAAGAATGAAGATACATTTTTCTCATGTTATTTGTATGTTAAGTTTTTTTTTTTCTACATTTTTGCTATGTCAAACCATAGGACACAGTCCAATTTTTATTTGTAAACTACCCAAATACATTTTATGACCAATAACTACGGAGGCCGAGAGAGCTCAACGTGCTGCAAATAGAAAAAACACCTGCAAATTAAGAAAATCAACTTCATCAATTTGACAACACACGCGTTGCAAATGCTCACAATGCAAACAAATAAAGAGACGCGCTGCAAATGCTCACAACACAACCAAATAAAGAAACACGTTGCATATAAAATTATTTATTTGTTTGTGTTTGAGCATTTGCAGTGCGTTTCTTTATTTGTTTGTGTTGTGAGTATTTGCAGTGCGTTTCTTTATTTGTTTGTGTTGTGAGTATTTGCAGCGCGTTTCTTTATTTGTTTGTGTTGTGAGCATTTGCAGCGCGTCTTCTTTATTTGTTTGTGTTGTGAGCATTTGCAGCGCGTTTCTTTATTTGTTTGTGTTGTGAGCATTTGCAGCGCGTCTCTTTATTTGTTTGTGTTGTGAGCATTTGCAGCGCGTTTCTTTATTTGTTTGTGTTGTGAGCATTTGCAGCGCGTTTCTTTATTTGTTTGTGTTGTGAGCATTTGCAGTGCGTTTCTTTATTTGTTTGTGTTGTGAGCATTTGCAGCGCGTTTCTTTATTTGTTTGTGTTGTGAGCATTTGCAGTGCGTTTCTTTATTTGTTTGTGTTGTGAGCATTTGCAGTGCGTCTCTTTATTTGTTTGTGTTGTGAGCATTTGCAGCGCGTCTCTTTATTTGTTTGTGTTGTGAGCATTTGCAGCGCGTCTCTTTATTTGTTTGTGTTGTGCGCATTTGCAGGCGTCTCTTTATTTGTTTGTGTTGTGAGCATTTGCAGCCTGCGTTCTTTATTTGTTTGTGTTGTGAGCATTTGCAGTGCGTTTCTTTATTTGTTGTGTTGTGAGCATTTGCAGCGCGTCTCTTTATTTGTTTATGTTGTGAGCATTTGCAGCGCGTCTCTTTATTTGTTTGTGTTGTGAGCATTTGCAGGCGTCTCTTTATTTGTTTGTGTTGTGAGCATTTGCAGTGCGTCTCTTATTTGTTTGTGTTGTGAGCATTTGCAGGCGTTCTTATATTTTTCCAATGTTTGTGAGCATTTGCAGTGGTTTCTTTATTTGTTTGTGTTGTGAGCTATTTGAGCATTGCGTATACTTATTATGTTTGTATTGTATTTTGCGGTGGTACCTATCTATTGAAATGTGATTGTTGCGTCATAATTGCAGCGCGCTCTTTATTCCCTAATTGCTGTTTGAATTGCAATGCGTATCCTATTGTTTTAATGATAAAATATTAACAATCAGCGTTTTTATATCTGATAGTGATTAGTGACATTTGTAGCAGTAGCAAACGGATGATTTTTATTTGATTTTGCTGGGAATTTCTCTCCATTTAAAAAGTTATTCATATTTAGTTAGCAGTACGCGGCTCAATGAACATGTAAAATGCATGATATTACAAATTCTGAACATATGCATTTCTAAAAATATACAAAAAAATTGAATAAAATCAGCTTTTATATGTTAACTAGTGAATTCACGTTTATGTACATTGTTTTTATTGTGATCGTACAGTATAAGCAAATGATTTAACATGATTTCGTTAAGCAGTTTGCAAATTATCAAATGGATTAGTGACGTTAAGGTAAAATAAATGTAAAAATAGGAGAAATGAGCATTACAATTAAATATTGAGCATTGGCAGATATACCTCATTCAATATTAACTGATACCAAAAAAAAAAAAATCATTATTTTGGGTGGTAACCACTGATCTATAATAGAAAACTGGATTGCTCATGACGTCATAAAAATGAAGCTGCCATATTGGTATTCCCATACATTCTTTTGAATGAATAGGTATCCGTATGATTTTAATGACTAAACATCACCTAACGAATCAGCGTTTTTATATCTGAAGTATCCCAGTACATTCTTACAAAACAAACGGCATGCATATGGTTATTTGTTTAATGTCGGGAATTTCCTCTCCATATAAAAAGTTATGTATCATATTTATTACAGGACCGTGCATCAGATGAACATGATAAACATCAGATGGACAAGATCCTCAACATATGCATTTCAAATTACAAAGTGCTCATGAAATCTGAATAAAGATTTATGCTTTGTATATGTTAATTTTCCTTGTAAATTCACTGTTTATGTAATTGTTGTTTTATTGTTTTTATTCGTACAGTAGGCTAACTGCAAATGTTTCAACAATGATTTCGTTAACAGCATGCATTTTGAAGCAGTTAATGATTCAAAGCTGGTTAAATTAATAATTAATTAAATATACATAATTTACGTACATGTAAACATTTACAAAATTTAGAATTTCAATTTACAGACGAAATTAATTTCCATAAGCGACTAAAAAGGAACACACATTCAGAGAACTTAATGCTGACTACATATGGTACGAGAGCAACAGATTTATTTACAAGATGATCATGAAAGTTTGAGATTAGTACAAGCATTTGAACTAATAGTAATAGAATTTTATTGGTATTTTTTTATATTCGAAACAATTTACTGAATAATAAGTATATATGTTCATGTTTTTAGTTTCTTGTGTCATTACGTAATAAAGAAATGTTGTTTAGATGTTTTTTGCAAAGTGGCTAAAGACTCAAGTGTTCAATAATCCCGTGTAGGTCCTGCCAACCGACATGGAGCACAGTCAGGATAAAGATCCTGAGAGTAAACAATTAATGTTACATCTTTCGGGATGACATACAAGATCGTTCACTTGACGATACGCAAGAACTGATCTGGTCAGTGTTTGCGCATAATTTGAACTTTGCTGGTTAGGTATATTAGTGCCGCTCGCACAGTTGGTGGTCTTCATGTCAAACATCAGACCTTGAGCATTTGATGGTGACGGCTATGGTAGTTAGCTTCACTGATGTGAACCGATTAGAAGAGAGGAGATGTTAAATGAGCGATGAGAAATGGGCACTGCTAAATCCAACAATACTTGTACGTCTATGCAACACTAAATGGTAGTTTTTTTTTAATGTCATGTACTGCGCAGTGCAAAATGTGGAATCTTTGAATACCTGGCTAAAAATACACACATATGTAACAAATGCTGGACACATATAAGTATAGGACTTATTGGCCAGACAACTATTTGAAGATTTATCTTCACTAAGATGATGCAGAAAGCTTTAAATTTCAGTACAACATAGAGCTATATAGTAATAGAGGTTTGTATTGTAATATTTATTGTATATTCGAATCAATTTCTGATACTAATACCAGATATATGTTCATGTTTAATATTTCTTGCGTAATTACGTACATAAAGAAACATATTTTGTGTTGGATGTTACCTGTGTCGGCAGTGCGCAGTAGACACGCCCACCTCAATGATTTCATATATCCCTTATCCTGCCCGAACAGACATACACATTGTAGATAAGATCTGAAGTAACAATTAATTTACATACACATGACATAAAAACTAATCCTGTGTGACTGATACGCTTCAGACCGGGTGATTTTAGGTCAGTGTTATGGCCGTCAGTCAATGATGCACTCTGCTGGTAAGGGATAGTAAGATGGCCGCTCGAACACTTCCGGTGGCTTCACTGTCGAATGCCAGTTTAGAACGCAATGAGCAGGGGTGGTGACGGATATGGTAGATTAGAATCTTCACTGATGTGAAAATTAGAAGAGAAGTATGCTAAAATGAAAAAGAAAATGAGGCCACTGCTAACATCCAACAAGCAGTGGTGGACAAAGTGCACAGATCAAGTACTTGAGTAAAAGTACAGATACGAGTAATTCAATATTACTCTAGTAAAAGTAAAAGTACTGCTTTTTCAATTTTACTCGAGTGAAAGTACAAAAGTACGCGATTTTTTATGTACTTAAGTAAAAAAGTACTGATAGATAGATTTATTTTACAATTTTATATAGACTACTTTATTTAATTTTACATTAGCACATATTTTTATAATCCTACTGTTCAAAATACCTGGGATTTTCCCAAAATAACCACTATATGGAGTCAAGATATATATTTTGTTGTTGATTTGGACTATGTTGATGAGAGTGATTTAGTAATGTTCACTGTGAAGCTTACACTGTGATGTACCTGAGAGAAAACAGATTTGACCATCTAATTTACACCAGTTAAAAAAAAAAAGTGTTTTAAAACTTGTTTTGCAGAGCGTCACAGTTATATATGACATGAGAATAAGGCCTGAAGTTAGGAAGAACATTTTAAGGAAAATATAATTATATTTTCATAATGATTTTTTTCTTCTCAAACCTTGTCTGTGGTGTAAAAACACCCCTGGCTAAATGCCCCCAGAGGGCATCACTTCCCAGTTTGATAATTACTGTAGTTATGTTCTGAACATCACATCCTTTCTTTTTACCTCAGATGTAATCTCTCTAGGTGGTTGAATAAAAATATTTGGACTTTATATCTAAAAATTTCCTCAACTTAGCACCAGCAAGCTTGTTAGCTAGACAGTTAGCATCAGCTAACAATATTTACTTATTTTCAGCATGGTTATGAATTCATATCTGTCTAACTTACTCGGCTAGTTGATCCAAACAATATAAAAATGTATACTGTTGATAAACAATATAAAAACAGACATCACATAGGGCTAAATGCGTAGTATTTTAATAAAACTGCTAACATTACAGCAGCGGGGAATATGAACGTGCATGAGTTATTTTATTTAATCTGTGTTATTTTAATGTTTTGTTTTTTGACCTAAAACATAGACACTGACATTGATCTGTCTGCATTCAAGCATTTCAGAGGGCTTAAATAGATCACCCTTTACAGCAGATTTAGTTCACAAACAACTGACAGTTTTGACCTAAATATGATTTTCAGTTAACGTTACAACAATTAATCCTAAAATTCGACATTAGTAACTTACTTTTCGCAGCATCAGTTGCGCACGCGCGCCCGGTTCTTTACTTGTGAGTTCAGTTCACTGGAGACTCGCTCTAAACGGTTCATTTGAATCAGTGAGTTTTCGACTCGAGAACAGCTGCAATCGGATCATTCCAATTCGTGAATGAATCGTTTGTTGCGATTTGCGAACCGATTTAACAGGTTCATTGAAAAGAATGTTTGTTCATGAATAAACCACCGCTTCTGCGTCTCGGAGCACGTGATGTATTATAAGGAGTAACGATATGTTTTATGAAATGTAGTGAAGTAAAAAGTACGATCTTATGCTTTGGAATGTAGTGAAGTAAAAGTAAAAGTTGCTCAAAATAAAACTACTCCAGTAAAGTACAGATACTTGAAAAATTTACTTAAGTACAGTAACGAATTACTTTTACTTCGTTATTGACCACCTCTGCCAACAAGTACTAAAATGTACTGTGGTACTACTAGGGATGTGCGGGTCTAGTCGACTAGTCGACTAAACGGTACAGCTCCTACTAGTTGACACTGAAAACAATAGTCGACTACATGAGAGAGAGAAAAAAAAAATGATTTTATCATTCAAATTACCATCATTTTAACGTTACATTTAAAACATTTTAAAGAACAGTTCAAATAAAACTTTTGAAATAGAATACATATCAAAATATTTAAATATATAAATATTTTTAAAAGCGTATCTGGGCGGGAACTATATTTTTACCTCACATGCGTTTTCTTCATGTCAGTTGCGGCGAGCTCCACGCGAAAGACCAGCAAGGTGTGGATTATTTTGAATTAGAAGGAAATGGAAACGTTGTGTAAACTGTGTAATGTCAAAATTGGCTTACAATAACTTTACTTGAGCTATGCGTAATCATATTCAATACACATATGCGTTAGCTTGGAGTCTAGCCAAAGCCAAATGTCTATCATGTCATACACTACAACCCAGAGATGGAAACTCGAGTCAGAGACTTGGACTCGAGTCGCACATAAGTCGCATAAATAAAGACTCGAGACTTGACTTGGACTCGTGAACAGCTGACTCGAGACTTGACTTGGACTCGTGACTCGTGAGACTCGTAAAAAACGAGTCATTTGGTATAGGAGTTTATATGAATGTATCTCTGAGGGAAACCAGCTGTCTTAAAAAAAGTTTAGATGGTATTTTCTTTTCATCTTGCCTCCGTGTAATGCATATTAGTGTTCATAACCACAGCTCTGCTTTGTTTACAGCGGAAACCAAGGAAACGATGTTTAATTGATGTTCAAGCGCCACCCGCTGGCAGAGAGTGAATCTGCATTAATTCATCCTGTGCGGTTTTGTTTATTTCGGATGGTTTATGTAGAATAGTTTCACAAAACTAAAGTCAGACCATTTTGTTTTTGCTTCAAATTTCGAAATTATACAATCCAATTTAGATTAGAAACTGCTCATGCTGGATGTACAGGTACATCTCAGAAAATTAGAATATGGTAAAAAAGTTCATTTTTTCTAGTAACTTATTTCAAAAACTGAAACTTTCAAATATTTTAGATTCATTACATGTAAAGTAAAACACTTCAAAAGTTTTTTTAATTTTAATTTTGATGATTAGAGCTTACAGCTAATGAAAGTCAAAAATCAGTATCTCAAAATATTTACATTTGAGTTTCAATAAATGACCATCCATACAGTATAAATTCTGGGTATCTCTTGTTCTTTGAAGCCACAATAATGGGGTGTACATGAGATGATTACATGAGATGTACCTGTATGCAGTCTCTTTGTTTGGATTGTGTTGTTTAAAATACAGTGGTTGCCTCTAATTTTAAATTGAAAAAGAGCACAAAGCCTTAGTTTGTTTATATGAGATTTATTTAATTTGTGTAATTCATTTGATTAATTGGGGTTTGTTTTAAAATTTTGTTTTGTTGTTTGACATTTCAATTTTACAAAGAAATGTGCTGCATTTTATCTGACAATTAATAAATGGACACCTTTTCATTTCTAATTTGTCTTAAATTTTGTTCAAGTTTTTGTTGTTGTTGTTGAGAAAATCATATCGTGAAATCAGTATTTCAAAACTGATTTAGCCTCAATAACAAGCTGAAAGAACTGTTGCTGATAAATAGAACAAAGACTTGAGACGTGACTTGGACTCCACAAAAAGACTTGCGACGTGACTTGGACTCCGCTTTAAAGACTTGAGACGTGACTTGGACTCCACTTTAAAGACTTGAGACTTGACTTGGACTTGACCTCAAAGACTTGAGACTTGACTTGGACTTGACCTCAAAGACTTGAGACTTGACTTGGACTTGACCTCAAAGACTTGAGACTTGACTTGGACTTGGACCTCAGAGACTTGTGAACATGTCTGCTACAACCTGTCGCTGCGGTCTGCGATCCTATCCGCGCTGTCTATTCCTCTAAACCAGTGGTTCTCAACCTTTTTTTTACACCGGGCCGCACTATGGTCCAAGTGGAAGTCTCACGGGCCGCACGCATGTCATTTACATATTACGTCATTGTTGTGTTCTCACAAATGTGTTGTTTTATAATGCATTGTGTTAGTGTTCAGTGATGCATCGAGTTTGATTGTGCTGAAAGCATTCTGTCATGCCTGACCAATGCAGGTGTTCGTTTACTGGGGTCTGGGACAGGAAGTCTGAGAAAAAGATATATGATCAGTTGATGCTACTCGCTGTGTCAGTGTGATCCTTATCAAACGCAACAGTCATCAATTCAAACCAACCAGATTTATAATATTATTTATAGCCTAAATATTATGATATCTAAACGATTACATTTATTGAAATAAATAAATAAATAATTCTACTCTCCATTAATAAAACACCTTACGCGGAGCTGACCAATTTTGTGAAATTCTGCTCGAAAGGAGTAACAGCATGAAGTTGTGATTGTAAGTTGCAGAAGACGCGCACGGAATTGCATATCGGGCACTTCGCTTTGACAGGGCTGCGCACGCGAGCAGGACAGATACAGTCTATTCATTCATACAACTTGTTAATTCGTTCCTATGACATATTAATTTGTGGCAGCTGTCCATGTTTCATTCATTTGTTCCCTAGAACAGGGGTTCCCAAACTTTTCCATTCCACGACCCACCTAGACAAGTATAATCTATTTCAAGACCCACCAAAATATTTGAGATAAAAAACTATTGACATTACTATAAGCTTAATCATAATTAAAAGCATAATATGGCAGAAATTAAGTATTTAAGAAAAATAACCATTTTATTTTATAGGCTAGTACCACTGTAAACATTCACTACTAATATTTACGTTTTAATTTCTTAATTTACAGACGTTAATGAGTCTAGAAATATGTCCATAAAGCCTGAAAACGCGCTCACTCCGGTGCGGCTATGAACTGTAATCTGCTGAGAGTGCTATAAAATAATGTGCCCTCACAACCCAACACTTTATTTTATTTTAGCAAAGCAGAATTCTGAAACAGTTTAGAGATTAAAAGAATTTTGAAATAATTGTAAAAATAATAAACATATGCGTCTCATTTTAAATAAACACTAAAAACCGAGAAGACAAATTTACTTTTGCAATGGTTAAATAAATGTTCAGCTATATCTTCAAAATATTTTTTTAATTTTTTTTTTCTCTATATAGTGATGATATGGCAAGCAAATAATTTAGTAAATTCTTTTATGCTAGCATGTGGAAATGTTTCTATAGTGTTACAAACCCCGTGTTTGTGCCCCGCTCAACCCGTACATGTGAAATGCTTTTTACGACAGTTTATGGATTAAATGCATATGAAGGAACGAAAACAACAAACTCTTTACATCTCTCGGAAAGATACAGTGCAGAGTTCAAACAGACGATAGAAATGAATGAACATACCTGATACAGTTTTCGCAACATTTGAATTTTCTGGTGTATGCAATCTCATGCAGAACACAGCACAGTGAAGTGAGAGAGTTTCTTCTCATTAATAATGCGGACCGAGCATTTTAATAATGAACCGTCGCTCTGAGACCCTCACTGTTATTACAACTCGAGCGCATCCGCGCTTCAAAACACGCAACGCATGTTTTAAATCCCGGCCTTTGCGATTCGAAAATCGCACTGAGCAATATCGCAATTCGTAATTAATCTTTGTATATCGTCCAGCCCTAGGAACTGTGTGTGTGTGTTGTGTGTGTGGTCATTTAGCTGCCGCCAATGCTTTGTGCGACCCACAGTTTGAAAACCCCTGCCCTAGAAAACCCATGATTTAACTTAAATGCGAACAATTTAAGTCATAGTAACGAATTCTTAATTCATGGCCACGAAATCTTTCATTTCCCCCCACGTTTACCACAGTAAGAGATTGCGAAAACAGTGATTAAAAGTGAACAACAATAAAATAAACCTGCGAATTAGAGGTGAGACAGTGAGGATTTGGGAAAAGAAACAATAAATAATATTACATTTGTGACCATCCGGAGAAACAGAACACAAAGCCACATATGGCTTGATTTAAATGGATGCGCTCGGCATGAATCAAAAAGCATGATCGCGATGTAACATTTGCCTGCTAACCAATTATTTCTCTTATTAACAAAGCTTTGTTCCTCACTTGTGTCATAATACTCACATTAAAATGTTTCAGATGGGTAACATGTGTTTGTAGCAATGCCGGTGGTTCTGGAAGCGGATCACTGACCGCGCGTCACAGCCCCACGCGCCGTACTTGCGTTTGGATCATTTTATTTTAAATCATGATAATGTCAATTGCAAACATTGCTATGATGTTTTAAAAATAAAAAAACACCACCATTGAAACCATTTAAAAAGGTGCATTCAACGGTCTCCGTGACTGGATATGAAACAGCACACAATAATGATCCCGTGCGTAACTACGGCGCGCTCTCTTCCTTTTATCAAATGATCATAATCACATCCATTAATTTTACCATCCTGCCACTAGCCTTTTATTTAGACTAAAAACCCTTTTCATTTGGGTGAGGAAGCTGGCGTTTTGAGGCATCTGCACATCCTGTCATGCCGTTGACTATATGCCACTGCAATAACACATTTTGCAGTAGTTAAGATTAACGATTAATCGATTAATTGATCGTTAATTTAAACGACGATCGAGTATGGAAATTATTGAAAATTGACATCCCTAGTGGTAACCACTGATCTATAATAGAAAACTGGATTGCTCATGACGTCATAAAAATGAAGCTGCCATATTGGTATTCCCATACATTCTTTTGAATGAATAGGTATCCGTATGATTTTAATGACTAAACATCACCTAACGAATCAGCATTTTTATATCTGAAGTATCCCAGTACATTCTTACAACACAAACGGCATGCATATGGTTATTTGTTTAATGTCGGGAATTTCCTCTCCATATAAAAAGTTACGTATCATATTTATTACAGTACCGTGCATCAGATGAACATGATAAACATCAGATGGACAAGATCCTCAACATATGCATTTCAAATTACAAAGTGCTCATGAAATCTGAATAAAGATTTATGCTTTGTATATGTTAATTTTCCTTGTAAATTCACTGTTTATGTAATTGTTGTTTTATTGTTTTTATTCGTACAGTAGGCTAACTGCAAATGTTTCAACAATGATTTCGTTAACAGCATGCGTTTTGAAGCAGTTAATGATTCAAACGCTGGTTAAATTAATAATTAATTAAATATACATAACATTTTACGTCGATGCAAACTGAAATGGTTGCAAAATGTCATAGAATTTGCACGATCTTGAAGAGTCGAAATAAATGTTGCTTCATCAGGACATAAAAAATACACACATTCAGAGAATTAATGCTGACTACATATGGTACGGACTTAGAGACATGAAGATTTATTTCCAAGATGATGCATGATAAGCTTTGAATTTCAGTACAACATAGAGCTATATAGTAATAGAGGTTTGTATTGTAATATTTATTGTATATTCGAATCAATTTCTGATACTAATACCAGATATATGTTCATGTTTAATATTTCTTGTGTAATTACGTACATAAAGAAACATATTTTGTGTTGGATGTTACCTGTGTCGGCAGTGCGCAGTAGACACGCCCACCTCAATGATTTCAATATATCCCTTATCCTGCCCGAACAGACATACACATTGTAGATAAGATCTGAAGTAACAATTAATTTACATACACATGACATAAAATCTAATCCTGTGTGACTGATACGCTTCAGACCGGGTGATTTTAGGTCAGTGTTATGGCTGTCAGTCAATGATGCACTCTGCTGGTAAGGGATAGTAAGATGGCCGCTCGAACACTTCCGGTGGCTTCACTGTCGAATGCCAGTTTAGAACGCAATGAGCAGGGGTGGTGACGGATATGGTAGATTAGAATCTTCACTGATGTGAAGATTAGAAGAGAAGAAGTATGCTAAAATGAAAAAGAAAATGAGAAATGAGGCCACTGCTAACATCCAACAAGTACTAAAATGTACTGTGGTACTACCGTGGCTTTTTAACACATATCATGGTAATTTTTTTTTAATTTTGTTTTTACATGTACCATGGTAGTGCATTGGTAATCTTTGAAGTACCTTGGCGTACAAAGTAACACCACCATATGTAACAAATGTGACCCTGGACCACAAAACCAGTCATAAGTATAGGACAATATTTGGCCTAGATACAACTATTTGAAAATCTGTAATCTGAGGTTGCAAAAAAATCTAAATACTGAGAAATCGCCTTTAAAGTTGACCAAATGAAGTCCTTAGCAATGCGTTTTACTAATCAAAAATTAAGTTTTGATATTTTACGGTAGGAAATTTACAAAATATCTTAATGGAACATGATCTTTACTTAATATCCTAATGATTTTTGGCATAAAAGAAAAATCGATAATTTAGACACATACAATGTATTGTTGCCATTTGCTACAAATATACCTGTGCTACTTATGACTGGTTTTGTGGTCTAGGGTCACAGATTATTATGGTATTACCATAGCACATAGCACAGAGTATTCAAATTAGAAACTGTTGCTTCGTGAAGAAAGGAGCAGAGAGCACTGCTGTTACTCTCATTTACATGTCTGTGATAAAACAATCCAGCATAGATGCAGTACATGGTTCATTGTTGGGTACATTTGTACATTAAATACTCACCCCTTATAATGCTTACTGTATGTCATATGACAAAGCAGAAAAAAGCAGCTCTTGTAACATTCAACTGCCAATTAGAGTGTTAAATAAATAATAACTCTTATTTTTGATTGGCTGACATTATAATTTGACATCATTCTAATTGGTCCACCCTGAGACACTTGCTCTGTTCTGGCACACGAGTCTGAATTTAGCGTCTTAAAATACAGGCTAATTCTGACACCCCCTCAGGGCCATATGGAGCTTGTGTAGGATTAATGTCAGTCAGGGCCATGGCCTTAACCCACATTCTTTAATAGAAACTCCTCACCATCCCGTGTGCACATTTGAGATGAAGAAGAGCGCCTGATAGCTGAGCTCTGTTTAATCAGATGTTCTCACCTGGGTATTGTGGGATTAATTGAATCATGGACAGAAACATAAATGCCCAGTGTCATTGCTTACATTTTTCAGCAGCATGCATTGGGTCAGAGCTGATCATATAGCTATGTAGGTTTATATTTGGCCTGTGACATATTACTGTCTCTCTATTTCATTTCAT
This sequence comes from Aspiorhynchus laticeps, assembly GCA_023376895.1. Taxonomy (NCBI): domain Eukaryota; kingdom Metazoa; phylum Chordata; class Actinopteri; order Cypriniformes; family Cyprinidae; genus Aspiorhynchus; species Aspiorhynchus laticeps. The sequence continues at coordinate 11,995,683 of CM041804.1, forward strand.
TAATATCCTGTTCTATCTTTGTATCTCCAGTCAAAGGCTCAAGTAAATCTTGACTTTTTTATATTAAAGGTGCGCTCAGTAATTTACTGCTAATGTAAAAAGTTCAAATAAAAAATAAAAATAATTTGAAATAAAATTATGAAATATTAAAATGATAAAAATTCATGAGATGAATACTCTGAATATTCTACTACATAGAGTAGGTCACATCCTCATAAGTATGTTTCACAAATCCATAAAAATGCAAACAAAACTTACTGTGTACTTTTAAATGAAAAATAGTTTAAAGGGTAAATTTAGTTTTGTTCCAGTGTTTGAGCTGACATGCCTTGTTTTTGGTTTATCAGGTTAACATTAGCAATCACAGGAGTGAGCCTATTGGTTGTCTTCACCACCATGATTGGTTTTCTGCCCAATGGGAGGTAGGAAACTTGGTTAAATAAAAAATATATGATTTTTTTGTCATTTGTTGTGCTTTCTTAACCTAGTGCTGAACCAACATATCTGTGAAGTCAATATCTGGTGTTAATGTGTCTGTGTGTGTTCATAGGGTGAAAAATTTTCTCAGTGAGAAAGTACACCTGATGTGTTACCGTATCTGTGTGAGAGCGCTGACTGCTATCATCACATACCATCACAGGTAAGAAGCGTCACAGATGTGTGGAAGAACATACGCACACTTACTGGAAATTTCCAAACATCTGGAGCCTTGGCATTTTGGGTCATTGTGCAATCGTAAATCGCACGTTCACAATCACACATACAAGCTCTCACAATGAGATGCTCACACTCACATTAGCATCCACATGCATGCACAGTCACACACATAAATACTCAATTAGAATAATCACAATCAAACACTCGCACTCAAAATCACATGCTCACAATCACTCTCACAATCAGACACTCATAATCATTTCCTGCACACAATCACATAAATACTCTCACAATCAGACGTTCACAATCAAACATTCACATACATGTACATTCATAAGCATACTGTCATAATCAGATGCTCACAGTCACAGAAACGCACACATACACGTTCAGAATCGCACACATGCACACAATCACATGCTCACAGTCACTCCAACAATCAGACACTAACAATCAGTCACATATACACACAATCACACACACTTTCTCAATCAGGCAGTCGCACAATCACACAAACTAATACACATTCTAACATTCACACTAACAATCACTCATGCTTACACTCTCACACTATCACTATCATGCATATTGAACACTTAAATCATTCATTAAAAATCTCACAACTCTCAAACTGGAGGAAGCATTTTGAAGAATGTACTAGTCACTCTTTTCACTTTGTTACAGTAAATGAGAGCTGGTGATTGAGAATATTAAAGGGATAGTTCACCCAAAAATGAAAATTCTGTCATTAATTACTCGCCCTCATGTCGTTCCAAACCTGTAATACCTTCGTTCATCTTCGGAACACAAATTAAGATATTTTTGATGAATTCCGAGAGCTCTCTGTCCCTCCCATAGACAGCAAGGATCCTAACACGATCAAGACCAAGGACATCGTTAAAATAATCCATGTGACTTCAGTGGCTCAACCGTAATTTTAAGAAGCTACGAGAATACTTTTTGTGCGCAAAGAAAACAAGAATAATGACTTTATTCAACAATTTGTCTCCTCCGTGTCACCCTATAGCACTATTTTGGAGAGTATCACATACATAAACAACATATGCTGTTCTGTAGCAGCAGCAGCATACACGGATACGTTGTTTACGCTTTGATCTGAACATAAACAACGTATCCGCGTACATACATTGCATACGTATTTTTGCATACGAATTTAAATTTTTGGGTGAACTCTAACAGGTTCTGTATCAATGGTGCATCAGGCACTTTTAGATTCTAATGTTATCTGAAAGATAGAGTGTGGTCAGACGTCATAACACCCAATAGGTAACGAGTTAACAGCGGCTTGGAATTTGAACTCCTCCAATGCCATCTTTGTCATTATCTCAGCTTGTCATTCCTGCGTCGCCCTAATGTGATCATGTGTGGTATTTCAGGTCACTGTCCTCCTATGCATTCTCTCTCTATCTCCTTTTATCTTCCTCCCAAAATATGATAATAAAAGAAAAGAAGTCTTTTTCTCAGGACCGCTCCCTTGACCAGTCAAACTGGTTCCTTTCAGACAAGCATTCAGGGTTTGGTGACAACAAAACAGCATGAAGAAGACACTACTAAACAGTTGGATGTCAGCACAAACTTTTTCATTCGATTTGACCTGTTTACCGTGAACTCACATTGCTCTGCTTCTCCTGACACTATTACACTCTCCGCTCACAATCTTCTCTCTGTGTCTTTGTCTGGGACAGTGAAAATAAACCCAAGAATGGAGGCATCTGTGTCGCCAACCACACGTCACCCATTGACGTTATTATACTGGCCAGTGACGGATGCTATGCCATGGTAAGTGTGTGTGTGTTTCTTTACTGGAACTGTAGTTGGTGTGCGTGAGAAAGAAGCTCTGAAAGGGTTAATTGCATGTGTGTGTTATAGGTGGGTCAGATCCATGGGGGCCTGATGGGGCTCATTCAGAAGTCTATGGTGAAAGCTTGTCCACACATTTGGTTCGAGCGCTCAGAAGTCAAAGATCGCCATCTAGTGGCTAAAAGGTGACACGACATACAGTTTATCTTGTTTCTGTGGCTTTTGAGCAGAAGTGCTGGATTCTTCTAAAAATATTGCTTGTAACATTATTAGTTCAAATATCTCGCTGAATTGTGTTTTTATAACACTCATACGTATTATTGTTATTAATTAAATTAACTTTATTTCAGGTTGAGCGATCACGTAAAAGACGAAAGCAAACTGCCCATCCTCATATTCCCCGAAGGTGAGCTGAACTCATTCTCAGAAATTATTATTAATATGAAAGGGAGACTCGAGGAGTTTTTTCCTTCATCCACTATCATTAAAAAGTTTGGTGCCAGTAAGATTTTTAAAGTTTTTGAAAGAAGTCTCTTATGGACATCAAGGGTGCATTTATTTGTTCAAAAATACAGTAAAATCAGTAATGCTGTGAAATATAATTACAATTTACAATAACATTTTTTTTTATTTGAAAATATTATATCAGCAGCCAGTACTCTAATCTTCAGTGTCTTGTCTTCCGATCCTTTATTATTATCAATTTTGAGAACAGTTGTGCTTAGTATTTTTGTGGAAGCCGTGATAATTTATTTATTTATTTTATTTTATTTACCTACTGACCCCAAACTTTTGAACGGTGGTGTATATATTTTTAAATTTAAAGGCATTATAACATTGGAGAGCAGAAAACAAATACTGGACATCCATAATTCAAAATCAGTGTTTGTTGAATTGTTTTTCTCACAAAGTGAACTAATCATAGTTGTTGATCACAGGCAGAGAAAGAATGTAATTATAACAATTCCTTGCTTGCTTGTTTGTGATTTAAAATAAATTACAATTGACCATTTACAGTTTCTCCACTAATTCATATACGTATATAAACGTATAGTTACTAACATGGAGCAGGTGTCGTGAACTGGATGTTAATTATGGTATTATGTTTGTTTCATGTGTGTATCATATAATTTGTCTTCAGGTACCTGCATTAATAATACATCAGTCATGATGTTCAAGAAAGGAAGCTTTGAAATTGACTCAACTGTCTACCCCGTCGCCATAAAGGTCAGAAATCTCACTTCTCTAATGAATACTCTGGGTAAGGATGTGAACAAACCTTGAACATAAGAATTAAAACTTGTCTTGTAATGCTCATGCTATGATCATAAACATTGTAGTCTGAGACCACTAATGAAAACATTGCTTTTTTATGAATTACATTATCAGCATAATCATTTGAATTAAAAAATGACCATGAATAATTGTCCTAGTATTTGGTTTGCACTCTTTTGCTTTAACAACAGCAGCTTTCAAGCTGAATGAGCTTTTGTGTCAGTCCTGATGATCATGTTGGATCTGTTTATTGGATATGTCCTAAAAATACTACATAAATATTTTGGATATTTTTGTCAAATTTCTTTGTTTTACAGTTTTCAAAATACTAAAATGTTTTTTCCAAGTATAAATGAGAGAAAAAAATCCCAAATTTTTAATGTGGTCTCAGATTTTTGGAACACAATATAAAACTGAGACATGTTGAGTTGATGTGTGCTATTACTTTTCTCTGGGCTGATTTGAGTTAATACTGGTGGATGATATAACAGTCGAAAACAAAAAATCCTATAGATGGAGAGACCTGAGCCATCTCTTGGGACTTGGGGGGTGGACTCTTTTGACTTGGTCCAGTAAGCAAACACCTAGATATCCCAGAACAGCATAGCAACATGTTTAAAACCACCCACAACACCCTGGCATCAAGTCTCTCAAAGTGTAGAAATCTACTAAGACCACAGTGTCCTCTTTTGAGTACTAAAAGAGCTTATTTTTTTCTTTCACGGATCATTTACATATGCAAATACCCTCTGACACGTGCAGAGACTGTTTTGAATTATTAGTAATGCTCTGTAAATACTTCTTGTATTTTTAAAGGGGTCGTGAACTGCCTTTTTTATTATTTTGTACTGTTCTCTGAGGTCCACTTATAATGTTATCAAGATTTTTACACCAAAAAAAACATAATTTAGAAGTAGGCTATTTTCGGTCGTAGGCTATGTATTATTCGAAAAATAAAAACACTAAAATAATTTATTATACTATATTACTAAATGATCATAATATCAGCTCCACAATGAGAAATCACATGAAATCCAAACAGCAGTCGACTGAGGAAAGACAGCTGTCCATTACTGCATTCACGACTGCAGGTTTAGCGCAGCTGTACCCCGAGTGAGCCGAGAAGAGAGCTTATATGATATTATCTTGAGACATATGCTTCCTTTAAGTTTCCACGAGGGAGAGTGGTTCAACACAAAGTGCTAAGAAACTGTTCGCACACTGTTATCTTCGTCGCATTCTTATTGTTTTTAGACTGAGGAACAAACTTTCACCTGAGCATGTGGATTTTATTGTTTTTCTCAAGATTAACATGTGAAACAATATAAACACGTTAAACATAGGCTGACTCGAGTGTACAGTGCCTATAAAAAGTATTCATACCCCTTAATTTTTTTCACATTTTGTTATGTTGCAGCCTTATGTTAAACTCCTTTGAATTACTTTTTTTCCCACATCAATCTACACTCCGTACACCATAATGACAAAGCAAAAACAGAATTGTTACAACTTCGTAAATTTATTAGAAATAAAAAACTGAAATAAGCACATTGCATAAGTATTCATACCCTTAACCCAGTACGAGGTGAGCCGCCTGGCCGGGTGGTGCAGTGACAACAATCTCTCTCTGAATGTGGAGAAGACGAAGGAGATTGTCGTTGACTTCAGGAGAGTGCACTCTCTGCATGCTCCTCTGACCATCAATGGTGCGACCGTGGAGAGAGTGAGCAGCACCAAGTTCCTGGGTGTACACATCACAGAGGACCTCTCCTGGACCAACAACACTGCAGCACTAGTCAAGAAAGCACAACAGCGTCTCTACTTCCTCCGCAAACTAAGAAGAGCCAGAGCCCCGGCCCCCATCATGTGCACCTTCTACAGAGGCACCATCGAGAGCATTCTGACTAGCTGCATCACTGTGTGGTATGGCGCCTGCAACGCGTCCTGCCGCAAGTCCCTTCAACGGATAGTGAGAGCAGCTGAGAAGATCGTTGGTGTCTCTCTCCCCTCCCTCCAGGACATTTACAACACCCGTCTCACCCGCAAAGCCCTCAGCATTGCAGGTGATCCCACCCACCCGACACACAACTTCTTCAGTCTGCTTCCATCAGGGAGGAGACTGAGGAGTCTCCAAGCCAGGACAAACAGACTGAAAGACAGCTTCATCCACCAGGTTGTCAGGAAGCTGAATTCCCTCCCGTCCTTGCCCCCCCTCCCCTCTCTTACCCCACGAATCACTGAACTCGGACCCCCACCCCACCACCACCACCCACACTCACACACACTCACACACACACACACACTCACACTCACACTGAGACAAGCACCGGTCACTTGTACAGCATTGGACTGACCTCATTCATTCAACTACCTCTTCTGACAGTCTGAATAAAAAAGACTGCTCCTTGTCACTTTAAATAGTCTTGATAAGCTCTTTGCACTACACCATTTATATTCTGCACTGTTTGTTTGTTTGTTTATTTCACTGATTTGCACTATCTGCCATGTGCCTTATGCCACTTTATCCATTTTTTTTTTATATTATTATTTTTATTTTCTTTATTTAATGTTTTATTTTTTTCCTACATGTCCTTATTTGTATATTTGTAATAGTTGCATTTTTGTGTATGTGTGTATATATATATATATATGTATATGAATGTATGTGTGTGTGTGTGTATATATATATATTGACTTTGACTTTGAGTACTTAGTTGAAGCACCTTTACAGCCTCAAGTCTTTTTGGGTATGATACGACAAGCTTTGCACATCAGAATTTGGCAATTATCTGCCATTCTTCTCTTCACCTCTCAAGCTCTGTCAGGTTGGATGGGGCAGACACACCTTTTCAGGTTTCTCCAGAAATATTTGATTGGGTTCAAGCTCAGGCTCTGACTGGGCCACTCAAGGACATTTACAGAGTTGTCTATAAACCACTCTTGCTGTGCTTAGGTTCATTGTCCTGTTGGAAGGTGAACCTTCTGTCTAGTCTGAGGTTCTGAATGCTCTGGACTGGGTTTTCATTAAGGCTATCTCAATATTTTGGTGCATTTAGCTTTTCTTATACTCTGACGAGTCCCTCAGTCCCTGCCGCTGAAAAGCCTGAAGAGAGGATTGAGTCTGGCCACACCACCATTAAGCCCAGATCAGTGGAGTGTTGCAGTGATGTTTATCCTTCTGTAGGTTTCTCCTAGCTCCACATATGATCATGGAGCTCAACTAGAGTGACCATCAGGTTCTTGGTCACCACTCTAACTAAAACTCTTCTCCATCAATTGGTCAGTTTGGCCAGGAGGCCAGCTCTAGGAAGAGTCCTGGTTGTTTCAAACTTCTTCCATTAAGGGTAATGGAGGCTACATGCTTCTTTGAACCTTCAATGCAGCAGAATTTTTTTCTGAACTCTTCCCCAGATGTGTGGCTTGACGCAAACCTGTTTCTGAGCTCTACAGACTGTTCTTTTGACCCCAGGGCTTGGTCTTTGCTCTGATATGCATTTTCAGCTGTTAGACCTTTTATTAAGACGTGTGCGCCTTTCCAAATCATACTCATTCAAATTAATTTGCTACAGGTTAACTTCACTCAGTGTAGTAACATCTACAAGCAATATGAATGCTCCTGAGCTAAATTTAAACTGTCCCAGATAAGGGTATGGATACTTATGCAATGGAATCATTTAAGTTTTTTATTTTTAATACATTTGCAAAGATGTTAAAAACTAGTTTTTTTGCTTTGTCATTATGGTGTATGGAGTTGGAGTGTAGATTGATGTGGGAAAAAAAGTAATTTAAAGCAGTTTAACATAAGGCAGCAACATAACAAAATGTGAAAAAAATTTTTATAGGCACTGTATATATGTGTACTGTAATTGGCACGGTCTGCTTTATTTTTCCGTTTGCTCTGTTTGAGCTTGAATGCATATGTTCTTTATATGTAGCCTCTATATTTTTTGGTTTACACACGTTTTTAATTAGTGCTGTCAAATGATTAATCGCATCCATAATAAAAGTTTTTGTTTACATAATATGTGTCTATACTGTGTATATTTATTATACACATGCATGTATATAAATGTTATGTTTATATATTAAATATATTTATATAATATAAAATATAAAAATATGAATATATAAATGTATAAACATGTAAATATTTTCAAAATATATAATGTATGTGTGTGTGTATATATATACATAATAAATATGCACAGTACACATACATATATAATGTAAACAAAAACTTTTATTTTGGATGCGATTAATCGTGATTAATCATTTGACAGCACTGCTTGAGATATAACATAACTTTGTTGTATAACATTTGTTGTGTATAATGCTTAATTATAAGCTGGTTCAGAAATCATGACAAAAACTTATTAAAAAGAATGTCTTTCTCATGAAACCTCATTTAAATAAATGAATATTCGAATACTCATTTTGTATGAGCCCAAATATTCAAATACAATATTTTTTAAAAATGCCCATCCCTAAGATGGACGCTGATGTGATTTATTTCAAAAACGCATAAATACTCAGTAACTACATATCAAACAATCTGTAATAATGGCAAAGCAATAGTGATTACGTAATGAAAACAGTTACTCACACTTTGTTGCGACATTACTGTGGGATCCAATATAGCCGTCACAGCATCGTCTTTTAGTTTCAATCTTTCTGAAAATACTGCGTCGAATTGTGCCTTGTTTGTATGAATCTGCTGTAAATTGAAGTGAACAAAGGACTAAGTTCTTACTGACGCGGTCTGGATCTTCATTAAAAATAAAGTCCATTCACTCTTTCCTAACATTGGGATCAGAAGGAAGGCAATGCAAACACTGTTTTTCCACAACTTGGCACTGCACAGCGTCTTGTTGTATTCGGAGCCATCTTTATCGTTTGGTTTCTGCGTAGACCTGTATTCGCCTCTCTCATTATTTACACTACGTGCGTGAATCAGTGGGCGGGGCTAAACAGGCAGTGATGTAGAAGCAGGCGTTAATCTTCTGTAGAGGCGGTGCTTATCTACACTATTACATCATAAAGTGGCACATTCCACAAGCTGTCGTTTTGGCAGACTGCCTTCAATATAAGCTGTTTTTAGACTAACGGGAAAGTTTTGAGTTCTGAAACTTACAGGATGTTTTTTTTATGGTGAAGTGACCACTTGTATTTCAAAATATCAAGGGATTTTTGGTTTCTCATTCTCAGTTCATGACCCGTTTAACGCTGCAGCTGGTAGGCTGTATGATTTCACTCTAGTTCTGAGCTGTGAAGCTGCTTTCGAAGGTTAAAGTACGTCTCTTACTTTATCAGCTCTTATGGTGAGAAAAATGATGAAGTGCAGATGATCAGGATGTTGATTTCCTAATCAGCATTTGTCATCAGTAACATCTAAACATCCTTGAAACAAGATTACTTGAGAAGCTAAATTGTGAAAGATATTATTATAATTGTATTATAAGATATTTTAAGACTTATTTTCAGAGAGTAGATCTGGAATTATTTTTGTTTTGTATTAGCTTGCAAAAATATGTGCTTAAAGCAAAAATTGGACCTACATTTGAAATACATGCTTTTTACTGCAATATTTTTTTGTTGTGTTGTCTTTTGTTGTATTTTGTTTTGGTGTGCATTTGGAGTTTCAAAAGTTTTATATATACCTTAATCATTTAGACAAATAAAAATATATAGACCATATAAACTTAATTCAAGAAAACATGTTTTAATTATTACTATTTGTTTTCTTGTTTTAAGAATATTTGGGTGTGTTTACTGGAAAAAAAAAGATTATGGAAAATGGAAAAAAAGAAAATGAACTTTTTTTGTCAACATTGTGGTGGTGGTTGCAATATATTTCATTTGCATATCTTTTTGTTTTTCTGAGTATTGACCCCGACAGCAGTATTGGGATGGATATCTGCCTTCTGGAATGCATGCAGTAAGTTTGGGCCATGGTTGCAGTGTATACTGCCTCACGGATGATGAGTCAGCTGAGGCTCAATCATGTCTTGTGAATGCAGTAAATCTGTGGTAATCACTGCCCTCCGATGAGCCGTCAGGTAAGGCTCACATACATGCATCCTCTGTGAATTGCAGTTTGAAATCTGTGGTAATGGAATGAGTTGCATCGTGGCATATCAATGACCATTGTTTGCATTGGTGCATTTAATAGCTCCATCCCAAATCAAGCACCCCAATGAGTCCCGTGGTGGGTTTGGCTGTTTTGTCCACCCACCTACAGATTGGACAAAGTTCTTGGACATCATGATGATTTGCATGACTGGGCATGCAAAGGTAAACGAGACTAGAAGATTGTGTTGAAATGTAACGCATGTAAGAAGGACTCCGCATCCCGAAAACCCCTCTCTCCGAAATGGTCACCATAGGTACACCTCCATTGTGCTGGATGTGATCCACCCCACCTTCCGAATGCTTAACATGGCTGAACACTGCTCCGGGTGTGAAATCACTGGAATGATTTTGTAACTAGGGCGAGAAAGGTATCGGAGCCTTTGAAGGATTGTGTTGAAAAGTCGTAACTGGGGAAAGAAGGATCATCATCGGCAAAGGTATCGGAACTGACACGTACCTTCGGTGCTCTCCTCCCTCCCGGGGGAGGGGGGCGCTGCCCCTGACGGGTACCCTCCAGTTGGGGATGGGAACCCCCAACTGCTCCCCGGGCGCTGTAACATGGCTGAACACTGCTCCGGGTGTGTGTTCACTTAGGATGGGTTAATCCTAATACAGAATACATTTCACTGCTGGGGGGGAAGTCGTGGCCTAATGGTTAGAGAGTCGGACTCGTGACAAATCCAAAAGAAATTGTGTTATTCTAATGGAATAATTTTGGAAGTCTTTCCTTTGTATTTGTAGTTTGTTGGTGGGGGATTTCAGAAAATAACCAGCTGCTCTCTCCTCAGTTAGAAATGAACATGCTGTTAACTGAAAATAATTGTAACAATTATAAAAATAAATTTAGGCACTAAAAATTTTAAAACCAAAGGTCAAGGATTTTGTCAAGGTCTGTTTTGTCTCCTTGCAGGAAGGTGAGGATGCAATGCAGTTTGCTAACAGAGTAAAGGCAGCCATTGCCAGACAGGGTGGTCTGGTGGACCTGCTGTGGTAAGCGGCTGGGCTTGTACAATTATTAAATAAATAAAAATTCCAGTAAAAAAAAAGTTACAGTAAAAATGGTAGCTGTGGTTGCCAGAGCTTTTCCTTTAAAAATGCAACATTTTAGGTTTTACGTACTGAATTTACCATTTCAGTAAAACAACAACAGCAACAAAAAAAAAACATTTCATTAAATGATATAATGTTAACTCTTTTCCCACCATTGACAGAATTTTCTGGCTTTCCGTGTTTTCACTGTTATACGGTAGGAGGTGCTATTACGCATCTTCTGAAAGACTACTGAATGTCTGGATCAAACCATAAGGTCAAGGATTTTGTCAGCAGAAAAAGTCTGTTATAAATACACGATCATCAACATTGCAGGACAGGTGAGGATGCAATGCGAGTTTGCCTAACAATACCGAATGAAATGCAGCCATTGCCAGAACAGGGTGGTCTGGTAGGACCTGCTGTGGTAAGTTTGCTGTCATCTGTCTGACTCGGCGGCTGGGCTTGTCCAATTTATGTAAATAAATGAAAATTCCAGTAAAAAAAAAGTTACTGTAATCTGATCTGGTAGCATGTGGTTCGAGCTTTTCTTTTCAAAAATGCAACATTTCTAGGTTTTACAGCTACTTGTTCAAAATGATGCTTTTTTCATGAAACTTACCCACATTCAAGTGTTGATAAAAAGATTGCATTAAGCTAGAATAAAACATTTTTTTTTTTTTAAAGTAGAGGCTCAGTTTTTGTTTTTTTTTTACAGATTGCATTTTCAATTATTCGTACAACAAAATATTCTGGGGGGAATTAAAAATGCGCATGGCTTGCGGTGGCTGAGAAAAAATATACGCTACAGGGAGAGAGTTAATATACCAACCAACTGAAGTGCTGAAATCTGTTTTGTACCTTTACAATACATTTATAACCACCATAAAACACAGGTGGTATAGAGAAAGACACATGATGAATCAAAGCTCATCACAAGTAGCTTATAAATCGACAACTGCCTGAAGTAGATACCGAATGAATATAGAATGATGCACGAAAGTGTCGTTCATAGGAAAACAAAACACGCTTATGGTAATCACGCATGATGGAAGCGATCTATTCGCATCTACGTTTTGATCATCGTTCATGTTAATCTTGAGTACCTGGACAGTAGTACTGCATTTCATATTCAAAAAAGTCATTTCGTTTTCATCATACTTGTTCAAAGAAATGATGCAGATTTACGATCGAAACTTAGCCCAGCATTCAAGTGTTGAGCTAAAGAGTGACGAGCACTTGCTATTGCCAAGCTAGAATAAAACAGTATTTGATGCCGTTTCACTTCATCTGCAGTTCTGAAGTCATGACGGCTCAGTTTTATAGCTATATCTTTCAGTATTAATGTGCAAATCCAGCGTTGAATTGCATTGTTCATATTAGTTCGTAACAAAACACTGAGAAACTATTGCTGGGGGGAATTAAACAATGAGCTATATCCACTGCTTCACGTAACGGTGGCTGTTGAAGCTGAACAAGTATATCTTCTGGCAGCCAGAAAGACATTCTTTATATACATTCAACCATGCTGAAGTGCTGATTGAATCTGTTGATTCGTACACTTGGTACAATGCGTGACATTTATGAACCATGCCATAAAAGTTCACAGGTGGTTTACGTCATCAAGAACAACGATCGAAAAAATCGAAAGCTTGTTCGAATCAAGTGAGCTTTTTGGCACAAGCTGAAGTACTTGTTATACGTCCAAATTTTTTTTTGAAACTTTGTCACGGTGTCGTTCAGCATGAGAATCAAACTTTTACAGTGTAAACAACTCTTAATGCATGAACACAGCATTGAACATTTAACTTTAACAACATTAGATGAACCCTAATGTATATATCTGATAAGAAAAAACATAGTTATTTCAGTTGAAAAAACATAAACAAGGAATTTTTTTTAATAACATTGCTTGTTCTTTTTTATTTCTAAAAAATGTTAATTTTACAGTAAAATACTGTGAAATTTCCCATTAAATTTTTTAACAGTTTTTCAATATAGAGTAAGAGAATTGGTAACACTTTATTTTGATAGTCCACTTTAGACATTCTACTAACAGTAACTTTGCAACTACATGTCAACTAGCAGTCATTAGAGTATTAGTAGACTGTCTGGTTAATATCTTCTAACACTATATTTTGATGGGTCCACAACATACAACATACTGACTATGAGAAACTTTGCAAGTATATGTCAACTTATTCTACAAACCCTAAACCTACCCTGACAGTCTTCTCTGAGAGTTAATAGACATGTAGTTACAAAGTTACTTATAGTTAGTAGAATGTCTAAAGTGGATTATCAAAATAAAGTGTAACCATACATAGTTTTACCATAGCAATTTTACAGACTTTTTCCATTAAAATTATGCTAATGAGGCCAATGAAAAGTAATAAAAACACTAATATAAGCTATAGATTGAGAGATACGTGACAACTGTCTGTTAAACCAGAAGATGTCTGGTTTTAGCTGGTTTAAGTTAATCTGACAGCTGCCCAAAACCCTTCTTAAACCAGCTAACAGGGTTTTGATCAGACTGAGAGACCAGCTTAGGCATATCAAAGCTGGTTTTCTCAGTAGGTAAATAGCCCTTCTTTTGGTAAAAGGCAATTTAGTTGAAACTGTATTTGGTTTTTTTCAGGGACGGTGGGTTGAAACGAGAAAAAGTGAAAGACACTTTCAAAGAGGAGCAACAAAAACTCTACAGCAAGATTCTGGTTGGAACGCAACCGCAGTCGTTCTTGAGGAGAGGAAGATGAATCAGGTGAGGACCTGAAGGCCAAGAGACAGTTCTGACACCTGGACAACGACGTAATGCTTTTGTTTTACGTCACATAGCAAGAACTGTCCTTGTTTAATCGTTCATCAAAGGACCAAAGCGTGTCCAGTGTTCGGTCAGATCGTGATCAAAACACCATGAGACGTGTTTTGACGCGTAATGTTCCTTTGACCGAAGTCAATGTAGCGTGATTCAGTCCGTAGTGGCCGAGTTACCCATGAGGAGTCATAAGGACGCAATACAGCGGTTTAATGGTTTCTTTCTCTTTTTTGTTCTTTTTAATTTGTTATGGTTTATTTTTCTTTTATTATCATTTGCTCTTAACGTGTCATTAGGACGCAGTAAACTATTAAATTTGATGGCCATGTATGGTTGACGGAAACGCCTCATCAGGCTCTACATAGGTGTCCGAAAGCATTTCCATCTCTGCTATACTTCTGCTGCGTGAATCACTGTAATCCTGGATTTTAACAGGAGAAAACAGCAGAAATATGCATGGAAAACTTGCTTATTTTGAGGACATCAAGCTTATCTTGACCTTTGCAGATAAATAATCTGCATTAACTTCTCAAAATACCTCTGGATAAACAATCAAACCTGTGTGAAGGGTTTGAGAAGAATTTGTTATTTATTGTTATGTTTTTGTTTTTATTCTCGTCCTTGTGTGAAAGATCCAGAACTCTTTTCCATTTACATTTACATCTGGGAGTCAAATCATAAGAGTCTTAATGGCATTGGCCAAGTGATGGCCAATTGAAAACTCTATGAAGTGTTGTTAAGGTGCGGCGCACATTCAAATTAAAACCATTACTTGTGATGTTTAAACAACACTATGCAGCATGTACTGTATATATGCAACCAGTGTTTCCTACAGGATTTTCTTTTTTTTAGATCAACCAACCTACAACTTGTTAAACAATAACCCATTTTTCAACACATCTGTAATGTTCTATTATTATTTAAAAATAAAAATACATTTTATCACAACAAAACTCTACAATTCTGTTGCAAATTGAAAAACTGCACACCACACAGTTAATGGTTCTGGGCTCATTTTGAGTTCAATGATAATATGATCCGATTAAATAAGTTGTCTGATGATTTATCTGTGCGATTTTTGTCTCTTCAGACCAATGCAAACAGGCTGAATGAGCATGAAAATTCACTCTCTGATAGTAGGTGCCATGTTTTACATGTAAAATGTAAATTGCATTGATGACATGCTTCTGTTTGCTTTGGTCTGAACAGATGCATCAATTGCCATTTATTCAAATCAAAATGTTTATCGCTCTGAATTTTTACACAGAGCATTAGTCTTAAACGCCTTTACTGAACTAAAAAATGCCACGTCATTGCAAATAACGCATTAGCGCCACAATGTCCTGATATCAGTGCAGGAAACACTGTATGCGACTAACTAGCTTTAAAACTAAAACACTAAAGGGCTCATAATGAAGCAGAATCAAAACATTGTATTTTCACAACGTGCTCGGTAAACAGAAAAGCTGTCTGAAATCACATACTCTCTGAATATGCGCTTCTTTTGAATAAGTAATTCATTTGTGACCGCTAAAATGTGTTTTATATAGTATGAATGTGTGTTGTATGAATGAAATCCAGATGTACTACATATGTCATGTTGTCATTGTCATTTGTACGTCAGTTGCCTTACTGTTGTTCACAAATCCTCTCCCATGGCATTATCTGGATGCTTTTCGCCTACTATTTTATAAATACTGTAAATTCAGATGTTCTACTCAAACTGTTTTTCACCTACTATATAGTAAAGAAAGTATGCGATTACAGATGCAGCCCATGTGTACCAAGGGTCTTTCATTTCAAGACTATGTTTGGTTGCAACCACTGACAAACAAGATGTTTGTTTAGCCAACAACGTTAGCTTTTTGACTTCAAATGTAAGGTTAGTTTGGATCGGATGATACTTGATTTGCAAATAACACTCAAGCTGTGTAATTCTTAAAGGGATAGTTCACCCAAAAATGAAAATTCTGTCATTAATTATTCCCCCTCATGTCGTTCCAAACCTGTAACACCGTGTCCTAACTACACGCAACGCGACAAGATTCCAGCGACAAGCAATTTGGGTGTCCACACTAGACGCGATGCGAAAGAATCAATCGAATATCACAGCCAATCAGAGGCGTGGGTGGGCTCTCCGGAAGCACTCTGCACTCGCAATGAAATGGATAAGTTTATAATCTAATTACTAAATATTAAACCTTTTTAACATTATTAAATAGTACATACTGAGTGACTGATACCATCTTTATGGAATACGCTTGTTGGTTCGCGTTGTTTTAATGTACATATTTGCTTTAATTTATTTTCAAGATCTGAGGTAAACTATGTTGTTGTTTTCAGTATGGCTCTAAGGTCACGCGAATAACTTTGAATAAAGCACATAATCACCTGAGAATTATCTACTGTCATATAGTTTGGATGTTGTTGCTCTGGCCGCGACGTCGTGGAATTAGAAACCGTTTCTAAAATAGAAATTTCACGTGCTGCCGTCGCCGCTAGTTAGGACAAAAATTCAGATTAACATGGAAAATATACCTTTTATTGCGTGTCGCGTGTAGTTAGGACATGGTGTCAGACCTTCAATCATCTTCAGAACACAAATTATGATATTTTTGATGAATCTGAGCCTTCTGACCCTCCATAGACAGCAACGCAATTACCACATGACATCAGTGGTTCAACCATAATTTTATGAAGCTACGAGAATACTTTTTGTGTGCAAAGAATACAAAAATAACATTATATAACAAAATAAGTGTTTTTGCGCAAAAACGTATTCTCGTAGCTTCGTAAAATTACGGTTGAACCACTGATGTCACGTGGACTATTTTAACGGTGTCCTTACTACCTTTCTGGGCCTCGAACGTGTCAGTTGCGTTGCTTGTCTATGGAGGCTCAGAAAGCTCTCGGATTTCATCAAACATACCTTAATTTGTGTTCCGAAGATGAACGATGGTCTTACACGAGGGTGAGTAATTAATGACAGAAATTACATTTTTGGGTGAACTATCCCTTTAATATAAACCCTTAAATGGGTGTGTGCAGTCAACTTGCACCAATGCATTCATTCATTAGTTTTTCTCATTCAATCATCATTCATTAGTCTAGTGTCAGAGCAGCATCTCTTACAGAGCCAGGTCAGCAGCTCAGAGCAGGCATCTACTGTATGATGGAGTTCCAGGTCCAGCAGCTAGAGGCATGTACTGTATGATGGAGTTCCTCCAATGGTTTTTGATTTAAGAAAGTATGTATTTAAATATGATTGGACTTCATCTACGTGCTTAAAAATTGAAATTGAATTGGCCACAAGCTGGTGCAGTACTTCACTAATAACAACTTTAAAGACAAGTCAGCCTGTAATAAACAGACTGAATAACTAAGGTTTAGATCTCAGCTTTGAACTGAAATAGCACGACTTCATACCAGCATGTGAATCAGTTCAGCAGCTGGCTCAATACGTGGGAATCTCTGTACAGATTTAAACCAGTTACTGAGTGCATATAAATGGCTCTGTGGAAACAGAGAGGGAGGTTGGATAAACATGCCAACGATCACAATGTATCATATACAGTTGCTCAGACCTTCATTTAAGGTCTGATGTAGTTCTCAGCTTTATGAAGAGGTTCAACTGGAGATCAGTGTGTGGAGGGAGTCATTGATCATGTAGGACTTATTCCAGTTCACTGACTTTGTGCTCTTTCTGCAGTTCATCATCAGTTCAGTATCCTCCTGGGATCCAGCAGTTCATCTGTAGATAGCATGTATTTACAATCTAAACATGTCCTCTTGAAGATTTAAAACAGATTTGGCCATGACAAATTCCTTTCGTTGTTTTTAAAAATGTCTGATATCACAAAAAACATCTACTTCAGCAAAATAAATGTTTTATTGAAATTATTCTTGGTCAAACATCTGTATAGACAAAAAGTGAGCAGTAGTACAGTATTGTTTTATTTTAAAAAGTCCACTATTGTTCAAAAGTCACAGTAATTTTTTTTTTTAAAATAACTGTTTTCTATTTGAAAATATTTGAAACTCCAATTTATTCCTCTGATGCAAAGCTGAATTTTCATCATCATTACTCCAATCTTCATTGTCTCATGATCCTTCAGAAATCATAATATGATAATACACTTAAAAAAAAAATCCTGGAGAAAGTTCAAAAGAACAGTGTTTATTTGAAATAGAAATATTTTGTAAAAAAAAAATTAAATGTCTTCTATTAATTTTGATCCATTTAAAGTGTCCTTGCATTAAATATTAATTGTGTATGTGTACATTGTTAATACATTTTTAATGCATTATTCATTTTGTTTGTCAAAAATAGAAATTCACTTCTCACCTGGTGGGGAGACATTACAGGTGAATTGGGTAATAAAAAATCCTATGAAATATGACTAAATTTGTCAAATTTCATTAACTTTCATTGACTTTTTTTTGTATTGCAAGTTGCAAAACATCTGTTAACATAAACTTGCTTCTTGCCTTCATTTTTAATGTAAGTGGGTCCTGATGTCCACAACAAAAGACATGCAGTAAATTGTTTTGTTTTTCTTGTTTATCTTTCATTTCATGTCATTGGAGAATTAAAAACATTACAGCAAATCCTAAAGACCTAAACGAACACAAACTCTTTTTGCTGGCTCTCAGGAGGATATGTAATATGTCCATGCTGCTGTGTCTGTGACGCACATTTTCTTTGCTACACTAAAAATAAAGGTTCTTTATAGTGGAAAAAGGTTCTTCAGATTTTTGAAATGTTCTTTACATTCTGAAAAGAATGGTTCTTTTAAGAACTGTTCACTGAAAGGTTCTTTGGGAAACATTTGGATGTATATTTTGACGGGATGGGGTTTATCTGTCATAACAATGTCACCAGTGATTTGACTGCTGCCACGCTCTGAAACAGCACCTTGCCAACACATCCACCTATACAGTACATCACTGACTGATATATTAGTTAAAAATGTTCCAATGTGATACAGTCATATGTACAACTATATAAAAATGTCATATATGTAAATAAAAGAACTTCAACACAACATTCACTGTCTCAAGTTTATGACAGTTATGTTGCTATTATCCTTCTTTTTCTTGAAGGGTACACTTCAAATACACCCTTTTAGCATCTTGTCCCAGGTCATGTGACAAAAGAGGCCCACCAAGGTGCAGTAGCTGACTCATTAGGCACAGGAAAGATGTGGCCCACCCATAAAAGCCTGTCCTGGGCCTGCTGAGGTGGAGCAGGCTGTAAAAACAAATGGAAAGCTGGACATGGTTATTAGACTCTACATTGACATATGACTGGAGAATCGAGGCATAGGGACAAGTTGTTCTGCCAGAGTCCTTTCACTTAACATGAATTATAAACATCCATTCAGCCTGTCACGGCTGGGCTGGAGTCGGACCTGAGAAACAGAGATTTTCCTTCATGGTGACATTTCTCTTGAAAAGTGCCAGCTCTTAGATAACAGCCTTTAGACCAAGAGGGGATACAATGACTTCAGCCAGCCAAAGAGCTGATGCATGGGTCCAGGGGCGCCGTAAGGGGGGGGGGAAGTTAGGACGATTCTAAGGGCCCGACGATGGGGAGGGCCCCCCCGAGGGGGAAACGTGATTTCTACCGAAGGGAAAGCTAGAGCCCTGCATTTCAGCCCGGCCCCGACGGGCCCCGACTTTTTTACGCCTCTAGGGCTTCGATCAGGCCAATTTTCCCGTCATAGTTCAGACGTGGGCCGGGCCTCGGGCCTGTTTTAGGCTTTCTCCTTATTTTTATATTTTAGACATCCATCAATTAGTAATGAAAAAAATTGCCACGCTGGTTAGGGCTGCACGATTATGACAAAAATCATAATTGTCGATTATTCGCTTGAAATTGTAATTGCGATTAGAAATTCGATTAATTGTGCAGCCCTAACGCTGATGGAAACAACACCAGACCGTGCTGCCGCGACTGTGAAGAGCATCTCGACGGTGTTTAGTGTCCCGCAGCAGCAGAGAGCCGTCAGCGCAGCTGAAGAGTTCTGCTTTCTAATACACGCAATAAAGCTTGCCATGAAGCCCCAGCAAAAGTAATTACCATGAATGTGTCCGGGGGAAATAGTAAGGAGATATTTGAATTATTTACTAATAAACTAGTGTTTTCTGTGTCAGTGTCGCAAAGATGAAGATGAAGAACCTGATCGCCATCTCCTCATTAGACGCACCTTTAGAGAGAAGTGCATCTTCACGGATTATAATGAAAGAGGTTTTGTTTTCGAATTTGATTTATTTCGTTAAGTAGTAATTTAAAGCTTTCTATAGATATATTTATCATGTCTGTGAGGCATGTATTCGCTGACTTTTGGTTCATTTTTGTGAAGCGCTCCTGTTCTAGACGAGACGGCATATCATTGTTTTCTTTATTTTATAAAATTATTTTATATATTTTATAAAAAGTTTTGTTGATATTGTGAGTGCACACAAATAAAAGTAGACCATTTACAGTTACGAATGATGTATTACTCTTACTTTTATGAGCAAAAATAACGGCGTTGTTTCCATTGAAAAAATGCAATTGATTGCGCTGGTGCTTCCATGTCCTGCGCTTTAACTTCCACTCTCCGCACAAACTACTGATGCAGCGCTACATTTTATTCTTAGGTAACGTTTAAACATTGTTATGATGCTTGAGAAGGCTAAATTTGAGTCATATCTATAGGCCTATGATCAGCTCACTGTCTAGCCGCAAGCGCTTGATCGTTACTTTAAGAAAGGCTAAATTGAAAAACATGGCTAACGAACAAAAAAATGTCTGCCGCTAAAAGCTTGGTCGTTACTTTAAGAAAGAAAAAAAAATTAACTTTAGATACAAAAAAATGCTCCAAACGTTTTTCTAAATATAATCACTTGATAAAAAAAAGCAACGATTACATACAAAACTGAACTATTTTAATAGCTGAAACAGTATAATCTGATTTGTGAGAAGGGGGAAAAAAGACGGCTCGGGTCGGACTCTGGCTGGTAATTCTGTTAAGCTCTCGGACACGGGCCGGGCTAGGACCTGAGCATGGGCGGCGCTAGCAGGTGCTCCAGCGCCCCCAAGAAAAACCAAAGCACCCCCATAATAAATGAAATAAAATAAAAACATTTGACTCATTAAACACATGCATAAATACTGCAGTGCAATACAGCGTGATTTGCAGTCCATTTAATGTCAGCATTTTATTTTAAAAATGGATCGGTTTCTTGTGCCAAGGCCTGCCCCCGACTAAAGATTTTTCTAGTCAACTAGCCGCACGTTTATATTAAATTGATTAGTATAATAACCTACTAAACCATCCTTTAATATAGGCATTTAGGCGTATTATTCCGCGCTCAAATGCACGCATAAAGCTTGCCGCAAAGCACCGGCTAAAGTAACCTAATGATTATGAATGCATCGGGGGAAAAGACATTTTAATTATTAATTAATAAACTAGTGCTTTCTCAGACTCGCCATCTCCACAGTGGACGTGCCTTTAATAGAGAAATGCACCTATACGGACTACATAATCAGAGAAGATTTTTTTTTTATTTTAATTGGTTTTCAAGCTTTCTGCAGATTTATTTCTTATGTCTGTGAGCTGGTTCATTGTTGTGACGCACTCCATTCACAGAGACGGCATGAGACGACAGAAAGCACATCCAAAAATGACGGGAGTATAAGCTCTTTTCGCAGGAAAAAATCAAATATAAAACATTGCGTGCACGCCCCCATGTCATACAGTAGGCTAAGCGTGATAATACTCCCACATTCCTCATAAACATTTGAAATGCGCCTATATAGCGATTTTATTATTCATTTAAAAAATAAGAATAATAGCAACCTGTTTTGGTCATATTTACTATTAATTGGCCAGCTCCCCCTGTCATTGATCTAGTACCCCCCTCAGCTCAGCACCTGCATTCAAAACTCTCTAAGTCCCCCCCCACCCCCCGCGCAGGAGGGCCCGAGTGAAAATGCTGTCCAGGGGGCCCAGAATCCGTAGCGGCGCCCCTGCATGGGTCACAACACAAAAAAACAGCATGCGGAGTCCACTAGCGAACTGCATGCTGATTGTTTTCACATGCTCGGTACAGAGGATTCAATTGAGATATTTAGGGATCTTTAAAATAGCCATAATCACTTACTGTGTTTGGATCTGGTGAATATCAGTTCCAGATCTCCAGATCAGGTTTGTAGGAACATTCAAAACGATGAACTGACCCCAATTATGTGTCTGCCAGAGCACACTGTGCATGTGAACGTGCGTCAGTTTCTAAACAATTACCTTACCTTTCCCAGCTCTAAATCTATCAAACTAACTAGATTATCAACGGATCTGTTCATCTATCTAATATGTGCTGCTGTGATTGCACGGAAGCAGAACCAACTACTTTCATCCGTTTTTGTTTTTATTTTAGTTTCACAAAATCTTGCCGGCGGGATCTTTTTAAGCCCATGATGCAATAGATATTAGATGAGATACTGTAAATGCCATTAATAATGTATATGGCATTGTTATTAAACAATAATACTTATTGAATTCTAACCTGAGACCAAGCAATTCATTTTTGTTTGTTGCATTTATTCATTGTAGAGGACATAATAATGTATAACATAAAGTCAATACAATTATAAAATTGTAAAATTTGTTTTTGTAAACTTTTGCCAGCGGGATTATTTATTGAATGCCACGATAGGCTACAATAAATATTACAGAAGATACCATGAATACTGCATATAAACTTATTTATCAATATTGTAATTTACCAGAAATTCTTTTTTACATTATTGTAATTTAAATTTCGGTGTAACATACATCCCAAAATGTGTTAATAATAAGTGATAATACATGATATAATGCTATAACAAAATATTAATACAAATATAACATTTTATATATTACCAATGTAACAATTTGACTAAAAAGTTGAACTGAGGAATATAAGATTTGTCTGTTTGTTTTGTGATGATAATGTTTTCCAGCGTGATTTGAGAATGATCCAAAGAGCATCTTGTGCTTCAATGGGAGGAAATCTGACCTTTTGAATAAAAGAGTTCACATGATCAGGTCACAGATTTACTCTTTGAATTAGAGACCTAAAATCTCCAAACTCCAAAAACAGATTTCAATGTGGTCTCAGACTTTTGAACACACATTGACCCATTCGTAAATCAAAATTAACATTACTGAGCAAACAGTTGTACTCTAAAAAAGTAAGTAATTATTACTAGCTGCAAATTGCACTAGTGTAATTAGATTACTGCACTAATTACTCTCTCTTGCGTTACTTATTACCAAATTCAATATCAAACCTGGCCAGTTAAGCAATACAAAGATAGACATGAAACTTCTTTTAACTCTTTCAAAAAATAATATAAAATGTCATGTTTTTTTTCTTGATTTTAAGATTAGACTTTAAATTACATCACAGAAAAATTAAAAGTAATCCCTTACTTTTTCAAGGGAAACGCAATTAGGCTACAGTAGCCTAATGAATTACTTGGTAAACGCGATGAGCAAAATAGCTCCTCAGTTTTCATTTCCATTTTAATGTATTTTATTGCCATTACATTAATATTACCAATGCATTTTTTCTACACATGCTCAAACAACTACAATACAAATCTTTTAAACCTGGGAACAGGCTACATTTTAAGAGAATATTAAATAATAATAAAAAAAGGTTATGGCATGAAAAAATATGTAATAAAAATTAGATTCTTCACTATTGAAAAAACCTGGTTAATTCAGCATTTTAAACCTGTAAACAGGCTATGGTTGCATGATAATATTAAAAACGTTATGACACGATAAATAATATTTTAAAAAATAAGATTCTGCATTATTACCTTAACTTAAACTGCTATGTTGAAGCATTTTATTGTGTGTGTGTGTGTGTGTATATATATATATATATATATATAATACACACACACACACACACACAAACACAAAGTATGTGTACTTTTTGTGCGTGTATATACAGTATGTAACCTGACACAAGCTCAGTAAGCACAAAAGGCCTAGATACATTTGCGTCGCTTCAGTCTGAGTGACACACGGAAACTTTGACGCGGCGCGTTTGTACAGTAGCTCACAGTACATGTGCAGGGCGGAGCTTCGCATGGAACATAACATTGACAGCGCAACTAGTTTGATTTAGTCTGGCACGGCAGGAACACCGAGGCTACAGATGCGTCGACGCTGGCTTAATTCAGCTTAGAAACCTAGTCCAATTACCATGCAGACAGGAGGAGAAATCCCTCCGTGTTCACCGCCGAGCAACTGAAGACTGTGGAGCTCTTTCCTCATGACAGCAGGACTGGAGACGCGAGCGTCGCTCTCGTGGGCTCTGTCTTCAGTGCGAGATAGCTAGACTTTTCTAATCTTATCTGTAAGCCGTTTGTTATTCTTCCACCAAAGAGCTGCTTGTGGGATTTCCTTCGTCAGATTAGACTTTTCTCCAGCTCGCTTCTTATCATGGAGCTGCACACGGACGTCTTACTAGTTGCTGCAAACGTTGGATCACTGTTTGACAATGTAAGTCGTCTCTGTTTAAATCCCTTATCATTTTCCAGCTCAAATATTCGGAGCATGAGTCGAGGCAGCGAATTATTTTGGCGTTCGTTATTTCACAACTGCTTTTGCAAATGAACGCGGTTGGCTGCTAGTTAACCTGGTGCTGAACGCTAACGTTACCTGTGTTTCTTAGGTGTTCTTAAAAACAGTCGTTAAATGAATATAGGTAGGCCAAAACACCCTCCTGAATAGCTGACGCTTTAAACCGCTCCGACAAGCGCGTTAATGATTTCAGTCTGTAACGTTACATTTCAGCCTGTATTATTTTATAACTCAACCGTTATAGTGTAAGATACCGTTAACATGGGACGCCTTCTTGCGTCATTCTGCGCTGTTTTATTGAGTATTAGTGTTATTTTAATGTAACCACCCGCTAGACTGACGCCGCCGTTGATTTTTCAGCTTTGTGCGTTTTGTATCAAGTTAAAAGGAGTTCAACTTTTAAAACGCGTCTCCGTTGCGCTGCGTCTCGCTGTTTTTGAACGCAAGAACGCGTCCTGCGCGAGCGGCACCGACGCTTCTCTCTCATCAGTGATAGAGCTGGACCTCCTTGTGTGGTTCCTCCACACTGAAGGACGGTTCTGCAGTGAAACACACTTCAGCTTTTCTTCGCTCCACTGGGCCTTTCTCGCACTCAAGTCCCCAGTCTAGAGTGATCTCGCCTCCCATTCACGGTGTGCTCTCTGACAGCACCTCCCCACAGGTCTAACGACCTATCACACACCGCGCCACCGGCCTGAGTGTGTATTCAAATAAAACAGGAAACTGACAGACAGTTGTGAGATTTTTCAAAGCGCTACCGCGAAACTGGGGCGCTGAGCTACTGCTGCACTATATAGGGTACTGCTAAACCCTCTGTCCTGCAGTTATGGGCATCTAAAATAAGACTGGAGAATGTTAGTTTATACTGAAGAGAAAAACAAATACACATGTGCTTGTGAATAGTAGCCTAATGTTACTGTTACTATAAAACCATCAAAAACAATGTTTACCTAAAATATATAAAAAAGTAAACTTATTTTTTTAAACTAGTTGCCAAGGCAGCATTTCTCATTTTTATTTAGTTTAAATTGTGAGTTTACTAAAATCAAAACAAAACTAATTGAATTGTGATGTACTAAAATAACTAAAACTAAACCTTAAATAAAAAATTAATAGACTAAATGTATACTATAAAAATGACAAAAACCCAACAAAACCACTAAAACTTTATATAAGTTATATATAGTTAGATATAAAGTTCATGGCAAGCTGTTTAAACACTCTTCAAAATTGCTAGAGCAACCCATTTTTATGTTTCTAGTATTTTTACTAGTATATTTTTCTGTTTCACCATTACTTATTTATTATGTACTAGTTCTTAATGATTTAAGTACTGGTGACTAGTTTCATTAGAGTACGTAGACTAGTCACTATGTGAATTTGGATTCTCATGAAACTAGTCAGGGTTAGTTAATACTAGTCTCTATATTGAATTGCTTACTACATGCTGAGTCGACTTGTAGGGAACGATGATACCTTTAAAACATGAAAACGGTTAAAACATAAAACATTGAGTTTAATGCTGGCAGCAGGTGACTGTGATAAACTGGGAAAACCATACACAGTAGACTGATTGATATTTTTTTTAAATAGTATGTCACACAACAGTTTGAGACTTTTACATTGGATTTAGCTCAGTTGTTCATCAGGTTTTCAACTTAGGTAGTTTGTACGCTACTTGTGCTAAAGGTATGTTTGATACCAGAGTAAAGGATTGTGATACATTTCTAAATGATCGCATTTCTGGATGATAAAACACAAAAAAATGCTACACGTTTACACTAAAGGAGGGCACAAACATTGTCTGAATGCAAGGAAATCTCATACAACACCCTAGAGCACTGTTTTTTATTTTTATTTTTTATTTTTTGACCACTCAAAAATCGTTAAAATCTTGCTGTGGAGTTAATTTTCCCTCATACTGTGCATGTTCAGTCCAGATTTTCCGGAGTTGTGGTTTAGTCAGATTTGTTAGAGCATTGGCTTCATTGTGCGTATGGAGGACTGAAGCTACAAGTGGAAATTTGGCCCTGTACCCAGTTTCCTCCGGCTATGTTTGGCTGAGAAAAAGCACATGTCACAGTCCATTGTGACTGTAAACAGATGAATATCTTTCCCCAAAGGACTTCAACCCTGCCTCGCTTCTTTTTTAGAATAGGTCGGTATAAATGTTGTAGAAGACTTCCAAAAATGGTTACATTTTTCCTATCCACAAGAAGGGTTTACCAGACCTGTCAAGTTTTGAAACATCCTTAAGTTTAGAGTGTTTAGCTATGCTTCATCATGTTTAATGAGGTGATAACATTTGGGGTGTATCTCACAGAAAATGCTGAAATGTCCTGGCCTGCATTTCCTAAAAGCATGAGCCCAGTGCTGATGGTTTCTGTGAACCACTGAGGCCTGGTGATTCGCCCAAAAATAATAAAAAATATATATATACAATTTCAGTTTCATGGCAATGAAAGCTCATTTTTGGACACCTTTTTTTTTTCTTCTCAGTATATGTTACATTTTGTACAGAAAATATTGTCATGATGCATACTTAAATGTAATTTTATAATGTAAATATTTAAATAATGAATATTTTTTATGTATTACAGTAAAATGATAATGCCACAGTACAAAGTAAAAACCCATAATGTTGCTAAAAATAAGCGTCATTTTGTTTATGCAGAATATAAATTCAAATTTTACATTTTGTATAACATCTCTTGATGTTTTATTTTATTATTCACACAAAAATAGCCTGCATATTAAATCTCATAACTATGAAGTTATTAAATTTGGTCTCGAAAGTGTATAACTGCAATTCCTATAGGGCACTTAAAGTATGCTATAGCTTCTTTGCATAAATGATCTTGTATTTTCGTGTTCTGTCATGGCAGATCATGAGAATCCTGCCAAACGAGTAAAAGTCAATATGTTTATGACAACTTACTTGAATTGCAACACTTCTGTTTTTGCATTCTTACATGAAGTATGTTTCAGGCTAAAGGCATTTCTGTCAACAAGTTTTTGTAATGCACCAAGTGTTTCGGCAAAGACTGCTTGTTTTTGACATTGCATGTGTGTTAGATCAAATCATACAGTCATGCTGTTATAACTGAACGCCCAGGTGCAAGCGTGTCTGATGAACTCTTTATCAGCACTTCATCAGAGCTGGTTAAAAATATCTTGTCCCCCGCGACAGTGTCCCCTGTAAGACACTGCAGTGTTTACCTGCCGTTTAAAAGCACGCTAAGTCAATGAACTTAGTTCTTGTGTGCTATTTTAAGTCGAATGTTAGCACAGGCTGGAGCTGGCAACAGGAAATGATGCATTGCAAATTTGGGAAATCCTCTTGAGAGATGAGATGAAGGAAGTTTCCATTGGCCTCCCCACCCTTCAAATTCAGTGGAACTAAGAACACAAAGATCGAAGGCATGTGAGTGACAGTCCATAAAAGGTCTTCATAAGATCAAAGTAACACTGTACATTGCATCAGATGCAATTCTATTCTAGGCCCTGTCAAATTCACTAAGTCAATGTGATCCTGTGATTCTTTCACCGGCCGTGCAGTCGAAATCTCTTGACCTGGTTTCACCGCTTGCTTGATGGGTTGTGAAGGGAGTGGTCAGTGTTTGCACTTTTTAAGTGGTTATAGCATGAAAGAGAAAAGAAGCAGAGGAATTTGTACAGCAGTGTCTCAGTCAGCCTGCTCGTTATCACAGTTCTGTCCTTTACCTTACTGCTCTGCGTTGAATCGACAGAAGGAGTGGAGTAAATTTCACACTTGTGGTTAGCAGACCACAGGGGCACACATCTATGACACTGATAATGCGTTTGTTTTGTAGCAACCAGTGTTAGGAAGTGAGAGATATCTTTAAATATGTTGTGTAACATTTAGTCATTCTGTGGCTGAATTTTTTTTTTTTTACTACATGCTATACTTATCCTTTGAATAGTTATAGTCTTCATTATTTATGACCTGCATTATTTATGAATCTGCAGTTTCACATTGACCGTTCTTAAGTCACAAAAGCTTCTTATGTACTTATTAAATATTTTGGCTAATGATACTTTTAACTACTAATAATGAATGCAGTAAAAAAAACTATGAAATTAATTCACACGTTATAGAGTTTTATAGATTTTTTTACCCAAAAATTTGGAAAAAGTCCATATTCCATTTGGAACCCTTGTAAAAAAGAAGTGTGTTTAGTAGTATTAAACGTGCACTTGTGTACTAAAATCTAGTGTGTACACTTAAGTGCACTTTCAGTGTTTTAATGTTTCAAAGTTTTAATGTTTTCTCATGCTCAAGAAGTTCACTTTGATGTGTTGACTAATGTAAATTACTTTAGTATTTTAATAGTCAGCTATTCAATATTACATTTAAAGTTAATTTATTTTAAATGTACTAAATTGCAAGCTCATCATTATAAATGTGTAATTACATGATAAATGTGTAATTAAACATTAGTTTAGCATAAATGGTTGTAAGTATTCAGCAGTGCCATATTTCAAAGACTATATAATTACATATAAAAAGCAAGTTTAACAAGGTTTAGCTGCATTTAATATATACAACATAAGGATAAGTGCATGTCTGAAAACATTGCATTCAGTTCACACTTAAGTATATTATTTTAAAGTATATTATTTCCATAATAAATACTCTTTTTTTAAAAAGTATTCTAAAGTGTACTACTTTTTCCAAAGGGACTGCTTGAAATAGCTGTAAAATATATGACACAACATAGAACATATTATAGTAGCTAATTCGCATCCTCCACCCTCATAACTGAAATATCTAAGGTCTTTCCTGAACCCACATCACATTCTAGAGCTACATGCTTGCTGGTTTTGTCAGGTCAATCTTAATTCCTTTTGCCTACTCAGTCAAATGGCAGGCATTTCAGCAATGCATGACCTGCAGCGGCAGCACACAGATCTTCAGATGCAAATACACAGGCACTGCTCCATTCACCGGAGACTCCCTCAATCTCTAATAAAAAAAATTACTATCAGGAAGTTTGTTCCACACTGTAAAAAATGTACTGTAGAATTTACAGGATGTTACTGGCAAAAAAGTTGCCAATAAAATCCTGTAAAAATGATGTTAATTGCTGTAAAATGGATTACAGTATAATACTGCAAAGCAAATTACAGTTAATTGCCGTATGTGAAATACAGTAATGTGTAGTATTTTTTACAGTAACATTGAATTAAACTTGTAGTTTATTTTACAGCAATATTTTGTAATTTCACTAAAGTACAGTATTTACCTGGCAACAAAATTGCCAATAAAATCCTGTAAATATATTTTACAGCATTTTTTTGGAATTTCATGAAATTACAGTATTTACCTGGCAACAAAAGTTGCCAATAAAATCCTGTAAATACCCCTAAATCCAAAATGATGTTGTAGTAATTTAACAGTGAAAATGCAATAAATAAAAATGTTAACAGTAAACTGTAAAATACTGATATAAATGCATTATAATGAGCACTATCTTAATACATTTACAAGTGAATAAAAACCAAGTCAAAGATGTTGCAAATAAGTATTTATTAAAACTGGCAGAAAGACATCGCAAGGCTTTTACTGGTAAAATAACATTTTCAGTCTTTCAACAGTTAAAATCTTATCATAAAAATAACATAGCATCACAAACTAACTACAAATACATGTTAAAAAAGCCATATTCTGAGTAGAACATTAACTTCAAGGTCAATCAACAGAATTTGTATAATTTTGGTAAACTATTTTTTTTAATGAAAAGGATTAAAATAAAATGCTGCAATCAACATTATACCACAAATTCTGTTGTTTGAGTTTATGTTCTATTAAATTAAGAATATTCCTGCAAAAGACAATTTAATAAATACATACTGAAAGTCCATCAACTTTCTGAGATGAGCACACACGAGGGTTGTCCCTCTCTGAGACCTTTCCACTTGTTTTGCCTTTATGTATCCGTCTTGTATCCAGTGAGTGTTGTGATTCCAACAAAACATCTGCACAAAAAAACAAGCAGAAGCTTTAGGATAAAGTTCAGTATTGAATGAAACTAGCTCAATAAAATAAATGTAAAAATGCCACTTATACAATACAATCAGCATTTACCAGTACTTAAAGGGTTACTCCACCCCAAAATGAAAATTTTGTCATTAATCACTTACCCTCATGTCATTCCAAACCCGTAAAAGCTTTGTTCGTCTTTGGAACACAATTTAAGATATTTTGGATGAAAACCAGGAGGCTTGTGACTGTCCCACTACCTGCTGAGTAAATAATATTGTCAAGGCACAGAAAAATATGAAAGACATCGTCAAAATAGTCCATGTGACATCAGTGGTTTAACCGTAATTTTACAAAGCGACGAGAATACTTTTTGTGCACAAAGAAAATTTCACAAAGATTAATTGCTGAATAAAGTCATTATTTTGGTTTTCTTTGTGCACAAAAAGTATTCTCATCGCTTCGTAAAATTACGGTTGAACCACTGATGTCACATGGACTATTTTGACGATGTCTTTCATACTTTTCTGTGCCTTGACAAAATGCCTGCTCCTGGGACGCCAGACTGAAGTTGTAATAAGACTGCAAATCCAGCCACAAAGTTGAGGTATGAATTCACAACCATCTGACCCTCGAATAGTCAAAAGCCACTGGGTGCACCTGAAATGAATAAATATAAGCAATAATGTAACCTACAATGCAGTATTTCAATATAAAATGTAATCTAAAATACAAGTTTATCAAATGATTTACAGAATTAATAAGAATTAATACATTACCTAATGTCTCATTTCACTGCTGGTTATACAGTCTCTGTATAGTCGTGTATGTGACAAATAAAACTTGAAACTTGAAACTTAATGTAATCAGCTTCAGAGAGTCTTGAAGCATCAAACATTTCTCCACATCAGCTGCTATTCTTTGCACCTACAAGAAATATAGAAAATTATCTTGTGATTTCTTTAAATGCATTTACATAAATGAGACCAAAATGAACACCCAAAAAGGCATCTATTTTAAAATAAACAAACTCTTACATTTTATCAATAGATTAAATTATAATAATACATTGTAGAACTGTACCACCAATCAAATTAATGCAATGCAAAATTACAACTGTGTTATGACATTAATGTTTTACATTACTTTTTGAAAATACAAATAAGAAATGTTGGAAAAATGCAATGATACTTTTTAAACGTGGAACTAAATCGCCATTAGGTGGCAGCAAATAACTTAATGAGTGAGTCAATTGAGTGATTCATTCATTGTACCGATCTGTTCAAAATGCTGAATCATTCAGTAAAAACAAGCTGAGTTTTGCTTTATGAACTTAGTTAGGAACGAGTTTCGTTGGTGAAATAGAACAATAGTCAATATTGTGTCTAAAAAGTAAGTAACTTAATGTTAACTAACTTAATTGTTTATTGAACTATGTATTTGCAATGGTGATAATCATCAAAACAGCTCACTTGTTATGCTACTTAACGATATGATATGTTATAAATAAACTCAACAGTTTGAACATTTACCTCATGTTTCTTCCGTGAGTTTATGTGTGCCGTTAAGCTGGTTTGTTTTGATGTTGAATGTAATATAATCAGAATCAGTCTCGCGTTTTGATGCTTCCTTAGTTATTTTTTTCACTCAAATTTTAATCAGGCTAAAGTAACTTGTCCAGTCCGGCATGTAAAGATGTCTTTCACTTAAAAAAATGGCCCAGACGAGCTTTAATGTCGAGTACAACTACAGTGGCATAGACACAATTTCTAATTTACATGTAGTTTCTAATTAGTAAGGCATCACGTCAATATGGGACAGTTGAACACATATAAACAAATGCAATTTCACATATTTTGCTGTTCGTCAGTTATTTTGACAGATAGTTACTATGAAACTCGTTTGCATTGGGCTTTAAGCTAAAAGTTAGGTAAATACTACTTTAAATACTCTCAATAAGAAAATTAAACTGCCAAAATGAGAAAAAATGCAGCATTTAGCTTAACTATGCAATGATAGCAATTTCCAGCTTACTGCACATAAGTTACCAAGGCCGCTTGTCTAAATGTCGTGATAGCAGGCAATTGTGACATGATATCACGTATACATTAACTTAAATAAATATAAAAGGATATATTTCTTAAGTAAAATTAAGTGAACTTACCAGGAATTATGAATAAAGCCTCTAATCTTCAATCGTTCTGGCACTGCTCCACTCAGCTGGATTTCAGATTTGAATGATGCGCGCGCAATCCCATAATGCCACACTACAGTAAGTTAGTGTAAAAAGCAGGAGCTACAGTGACAACACCTGCTTCTTGTAAATGAATTACAGTTGACATGGAAATATACTGTTAACAACTGTAAAACCTTATTTGACCCATAATGCATTGCGAATTACAGCTACATCTTGTATAATGTTTAAACAGTAATATTCTGTAAAATTTTGCTGTAGAAACTACAGTTTTCATCTCAATGTGGTCAAGAAACACCCCTTCACTAAATTTCTCCAAATATGGCTCTGTTAAAACATTGATCTGTTTATTTGAGCAACTCAGCCAAGGCAATATGCAAAAGTTTAAGCCTATAAATCAGTCCAGTCTCTTCCACTTTGATTAAATGTTAAGTTATTGTCTTAACATTAAACTTGCAACATATTGTTTATGATACTTTCAAAAATGTTTATTATGTTTTATATTTAAATGTTGATTTTGTTCCCCCTATGCATTTACACTCTTAAAAATAAAGGTGCTTCACGATGCCATAGAATAACTTTTTTTTCTAAATGGTTCCATAAAGAACCTTTAACATCTGAAGAACCTTTCTGTCTCACAAAAGGTTCTTAGTGGCAAAAGAAGGCTCTTCAGATTAAAAAGGTAAGAAAGAGATGGTTCTTTAAAGAACCTTTGACTGAATGGTTCTTTGTGAAACCAAAAATGGTTCTTCTATGGCATCGCTTGAAGAAATTTTTGAAGCAACTTTATTTTTAAGAGTGTAATTGACCCTTCTTTATTTTTAGGTTTAATAGTTTTAGGCTTATGTATGGAAGTCTGTTTCCGCCACTGAAAAAAGAAAAGAAAAAAGTAATTGCAACTTTTTATCTCACGATTCTGACTTTTTTTCCGCAATTCTGACTTTTCTCAGAATTGTAGTTGCGAGTTATAAAGCCAAATTCTGAGGAAAAAAGAGCGACAGAATTGGGAGATATAAACATGCAATTGCGAGAAAAAAGTCAGAATTGTGAGATAAAAAGTCACAATTACCTTGTTTTATTTTTTATTCAGTGGTGGAAACGGGCTTCCATATTTTATGTTTTACCTTTACTTTTTAACGATATCTAAAGTATCAGATGTGACTGTGTTTGAAGCCTGCTTCTCAAGCCAGTGCTTCAGATAATGGTTTTTCAAACATTTGATCAATGTTTTCCATCGCACACATGCACAGACTTGCTTTAAATGCTTTTTGCTTTCAGTTTTTCATATATTATTCATTCAGTTTTTTATGTTGATTCTTTTCTTTTGTATCTTTGTTCATCTTTTCAAACACACAATAGCCTCATTTAAGGATGTAGTTAGACATCTGGTCTGTCAGCAGCATATGTTGACTGCATATACCGTCATCTTAGTTGACACAATACTGTGTAAATCATTTTTTTTTCTCTTGTGTAGTTTGGCAATAGTATAAATGTAGAAGGGATGTACTGTACTTTCACCTCATGGATAGATGAGGTTTAGACTCTTCATGATAAATATCACATATATAGCTGCTTTATTGTTTTATCATCACTTAAATTTCAACTGAAATTCAAACTAAATTTGCAAAGTGCAAAACACACCTCTAGAGTACAATCTGTGGTGTATAACTATTATTATACTGTGTACTGTCAATATGTCCGTCTAGTTTAGAGAACTTTTTATCCATTTAAAATGGAAGTAATCATGATGGAATCACTTGTTATTATTGGACATAATCATGATGCCTTTAAATGGTTTGATACAGACCTTCAGTAGCAAAATTGCCTGTAATGTCACAATTGAAAGCACTCAGTTACTGAATGTGCTGCGGAAATCCTTTATCCAGTAAATCTAATCCACACTGCAGTTTAAAGCTCACAGCGGAGGTTAATCTGACTTTGCTGTTAGTATTATAAAAGTGGGCTAACAGGGAAATCTGGTTGTTGTCCTCAGGTGGGTGAGATTGAAGGAGACTGGCTGCGAGAGTTCTTCACGGTGAGTTTGATGCCTTTCACGTGTTCTTCTTTCAAACACACACATTTGATGATACTCAATGTAGCGTTGAAGAAAAGCTGTTTTTTAAACATGCTCTTTACTGTTCTAATGGTCACACAGACATTGTCAGAGCTCTCCATCTGTTCAAACCTGCTATAAACGCACCTTTGCAGAGTGAACTTTACTCCGCTAAACGGACACTGTAAACCTAAAGGTGTTTGTCTCATTTATACAACCTGTCTTTTGTGCACCATAAAATCATGTTATCTGCTGTTGTCATGTTGTGTGCACATGGAAGTTGAATCACAGATTTGATGATTTTCCTGCTAGATGTAATGTGTACACAATCTCTGTTGCCTCTTTTACATTTAATTGCCATCTCAGTTAATTGTATTTGAAATCCAGCTGGCTCTAAATGGGCATGACACTGTAAATTTTGTTAAAATAAAATGTCAAAATACATTGTCCAGGGGTAGTTTATAGTCTTTCATCAGTACTGAGGCACAGCCCCCCCCATAAAACAAAAAGTGTGCCAACATTTTTGGCTCGTTTCCACCGAGCGGTACGGTACGGTACAGTTCGGGACCGAACACTCTGATATAGCTTGCGTTTCCACTGCCAACAGTACCCTTTACTTGATAGGCGTGGTGTATGCCGGAAAGTAGTGATCGACAACAAAACGTGATGATAAGCACAACTCTGCCTCTTTTATGTCAGTTTTAATGAACAGTAATAGCCATTATAAATGTATAAGTACAAAGTATAAGTTTATATAAAGACAAAAGCAAACAATTCAGTCAAACGTATGCTATAAAGTCAGCGCTGTACTACGGTAAAGTTTAAAATAAATATATAAAGTTAAACATAACTTTGTGCTCAGCAAAAACTATATGACCAGGAACAAATAATAGATTAATGAGACCACAAATGCCTGTTAAATATACACAAAACGAATTGTATCTCACAAGCGTAGGCTGCTCTATGTGGATACATGAGCACAGAGCGTCCGGTGATCGCCTGGAGCTCCGAAATCGGCATAGCAAATTTTCAAATAAGCTGCAGATTTGAGTTTTAAACAACTACATTCTCACCTGAAAAACTCTTAAAACTACATTTCATAACACTATAACAGTAATATTTTGAAAATTATGCGGGTTTTTGGGCAATGACGTTTCACAAGTCAACAAGAACGCATATTGAGAAACGGCTATTGTCTGTGTGAAAATATAAACTTATAAAAAAGTTTGTGTTTGCGCACTGTAAATAAGCCCAACACTCATGGACAACAGAGCGGAACAAGTGAAGAAGCTTTATCCCCTTGTATCAAAGAGTATAGAAGAATTTTGTATAAGTTCTTTGCTTGTATCATGCAAAAGTGGCGATTCTAGTCAACAAATCAACGTTCTGCAGTGAGTTTAGCTCCACCCTTTTGGTACCCTTTGCTGTGCTAGGTACCCCAACGGAAGGGTAGGCTACCAAAAAATAGTGGTACGGTACGGTTCGCTATTTTGGTACCATTCACAACTTCTGACAATGGAAACTGACATTATTGCATACCGTACCGTACTGTACCGAACCGTACCGCTCAGTGGAAACGAGCCATTTGACACACTTTGACATACTGTTTTCAATGTAAATGGATATAAATCATCTTTAGATCCATTCACAAGCTGCACACACAATAAATAACTGCTTTGTCAATAGAAGACATAAAAGCAATATAGAAAACATGATAGAGTTTTGTTTTCTACAATAGATTGTAGGTACATATCCACCTCATCTAGCACTCCGTTTCTTGCCTTATAAAATGTCCTGTCACTATTTCAGTGTGAGAAACCACTGCAGACAAACCACTGCATGAGTGAACTGTCTGAAAAATCAAAGTGACCCATGAACAGTTTTAAACCTTTTTGCAAACCCAGTTGAAATCCAGTCATTTCTATAGAAGTCCATGCATTC
Source organism: Aspiorhynchus laticeps (assembly GCA_023376895.1). Lineage (NCBI taxonomy): Eukaryota > Metazoa > Chordata > Actinopteri > Cypriniformes > Cyprinidae > Aspiorhynchus > Aspiorhynchus laticeps. The sequence continues at coordinate 12,032,235 of CM041804.1, forward strand.
GGGAGATTCACACGAGGGCAAACAAGTTCTCCATCCAGATATCGCTCATGTTCAAGTTGTTCACATGAATTTGCCGCACTGGGCAATTGAAAGCTGCTTGGTTTGAAATTGACTTCTGTGTTTTATTGCTACACTGTTAACAATGGACAATTTTTTATTTATTTAATTGAAATATCACTATAGTCACTGCAGCTTTAGGCTTTTATTAAACAACAAAATGTTCTGAATGGGTAATTTTTTGGTGCCGTGTCTGTCTTTAAGATTGTGTTAATCCATTTTTAAATAACAGACTTTTTGTTAAGCTGTGAAAAAAAAATCCATGGTGAAGTGTGTGGGGCAAACTGTTAAGATGAAACTGACACGAACAACAAAGTGTTGATATATATATATAATCTATATATATATCACGGAGTGATATTATCTATCCTGCTTCCTTCTCTAGACAAGTTTCTGAAGACTGAATAGGTATCATTGACATCACTGTAAATGTGGAAGATCATGTGTTAATTCATTCTTCTGATGTCAAAAAATTGGAAGTGGAAGTTTGGAATGAAACAGTTTTGCTGCTCAGTTTAAAAAGAAATTATGAATTTGAGTTCTGCTAATTACAGTATGTTTTTTTTTTTTTAAATCAGTGTTCTTGTATGATTCTCAGGATATGAGCCTTTGATGAATTTAGAGGTGCAACAGTGGATAAACACACTGGAAAATAATGAACTGCCTTATGTTAATCATATCTCTTTAGACGGTGCACATGCATAAGCCACGCTTCATCGCCCTGCACTTTCAGGAAGTTGGTGGAAAGGACTATATGGTGAACATGGACCACGCACAGAACTTTTTCTGGTGAGTATATTGCAAATTCTGGACTACAAACTTGTAACCTTATTAAAAGTACCATAGCATTGCCATGGTACTGTACAGTGTCAGTATCAGATAGTAGCAAACTATTGATTACCGTGTTTGTATACCATGATATTTACACGGATAACATACAGAATGTTAACAAATTACAGTGTTTATTCTCTCTCTCTCTCTCTCTCTCTCTCTCTCTCTCTCTCTCTCTCTACTATATATATATATATATATATATATATATATATATATATATATATATATATATATATAGTTGTGCACAAAAGTTTACATATCCTTTGCAGAATATGGAGAACGTTAATCATTTTAACAAAATAAGTGGGATCATGAAAATTGCATGTTATTTTTTTATTTAATACAGCCCTGAATAAGCTATTTCACATAACATATGTTTATATATTCTCCACAACACAAAATAATAACTGAATTTATAAAAATTACCCCGTTCAAAAGCTTACATACCCTTGAATCTTAATACGGTGTGTCGTTTCCTGGATGTTCCACGACTGTCTTTCTGTTTTGTGATAGTTATTCATGAGTCCCTTGTTGGTCCTGAGCTGTTTAACTGCCTGCTGTTCTTCAGAAAAATCCTCCAGCTCCTGCACATTCTTTGGTTTACCAACAATTTCTGCATATTTGAACCCTTTCCAACAGTGACTGTATGATTTTGAGATCCATCTTTTCACATGGAGGACAATTGAGGAACTCATATATAACTATTATATAAGGTGAAAATGTGTACTGATGCTCAAGAAGGCAACACAATGCATTAAGAGCTGGGGGGTGTAAACGGCATAGTATTAAGATTCAAGGGTATGTAAACTTTTGAATGGGGTCATTTTTATAAATTAAGTTATTATTTTGTCTTGTGGTGTATATATAAACATCTGTTATGTGAAATAGCTTATTCAGGACAGTACTAAATAAAAAATAGCATGCAATTTTCATGATCCCTCTAATTTTGTTTCAATTATTAACATTTTGCACATTCTGCAAGGGGTAGGTAAAATAGATCTATCTATCTATATATATATGCAAGAATTATATTGTTTTTATCTCTTTTTTTATAGGTCCATAGAGACCAGCTCTGAGATGAACGAGTTCGACAGAGTCTGTGTCTATGTAGACAGTCATTTCAAGGATGTTGACAGTTTCACGGTGAGTGATATGGCTGTTGTTGCAGTATCTGGCAAGATGATTTCACTTGGTTCCTTAGTGATTTAGTTCAAAGGAAACACATCTAACCGTCATGCAATCTCTTAATGTGTTGACTCTTGCACCACTAGAGTTGTGGTTGGTTTGAATGTCCACTAGGTGGAGCCATACAACTATTTTGAATTCTGCCAGTACTCACCTCACTCACCTTCCTGTTATTGTAGTGCTACTCTTATCTATAATCACAGCAGTGCTTCAAAGTTAAAGAAATAGTCCATCCACCTAAAATAAAAACTTTTTTTTTTTTTTTACAAAAGTGAATGAGGACAGGGGCTTTCAATGTCAAAACATTAAAAAAGCACAATAACAGTACTTATACGAGTTGTGCTGTGCACTATATTGAAAGTCTTCTGAAGCCATGCAATAGTTTTGTGTGAGTAACAGACTGCAGTTAAATTTGTTTTAAAGGGGTCATATGACGTTGCTAAAAAGAACATTATTTTGTGTATTTGGTGTAATGCAATGTGTTTATGCTTTTAAGGTTTAAGGTTCAAAAAACACATTATTTTCCACATACTGTACATTATAGTTGCTCCTCTATGCCCCGCCTTTCTGAAACGCGTAGATTTTTTCAAAGCTCCTCGTTCTGAGAAGCGAGGCGTGTTCTGATTGGACAGCTATCCAGTGCGTTGTGATTGGCCGAATACCTCAAGCGTGAGACGGAAATGTTACGCCCCTCACCGTATTGTGATGCCGTGTCCCAGCACGATGACACAAAAACAATAAAACCCATTATAAACTAGGCATTTGTTGCATCCAGTGGGGACACGATTACTGATTATAATGACTTATACTGTCTTTTTATTTGTCGCGTTGCATCACGCAGCATAAACATTACCATGTCTGCATTTGTGATCGGAGAAACGACAAACAACAAGCACTACTCTACACTGCTCAAAACTCGCGTTTGAATTAGAGCTGTCGCGATCCGTCGATTTTAGTCGACTAGTCGATTTTAAAAAATCGTCGACTTCATTTTGCTCGCGTCGACTAACCGCAAAATGTTGCGACTAACCGCAAAACATGCAATGTAAGTCGCTTTGGATAAAAGCGTCTGCTAAATGCATAAATGTAAATGTAAAATACCGGAAGTGCCGCATTTCACGGACGAGAATCCATAAAACACAGTATTAGACTATTTTCCAAGGCTGCATGACATTAAACCCATTTAAAAATCATAATTAAGCCTAATTGTGAATTCACAAAAGCTATGATTTAATTAAATAATTATATGCCATGCAGTTCTAACAGTATATGCGCTTTAATTATTTACATGCGTGTAGGTTAAGCACGTGCGTCTCACAGCGGCTCCGTTCACAGTAGCTCCACAGAAACTTATCATTTACATGTGGAGCATCTCAAACTCCATCTCTGCATGTTGTTGTGAGTTTGGGTTTATTATAACGTTTATCTGGGAACGCAACATGCGCCATTTCATCAGATTTGTAAGGTAAATCATTTATAAATCTACACAAACACAGGAGAATATATCGCGATTTCAAAATAAAAGCTCAAACCCTCACTCTGAGTTTACACGTTTTGATGTCCACATATTCATTTAATTACGGTGGCTACAGCATTTCTGTCCTAAAGAAATGGCCAAATATTAAAGATTAAGTGGACATTTGAATTAAATGGTGCTTGGTCAATATTAAACAAGGATTAGATTGCGCAGTAATGTTTAAAAATCATCATCAGGCGCCCCCTTGCAGGCCTTTGTTGTAATGCGTAATGTACATTAGCTCTATTGTTTATAATACATTATGTATTTTAACAGTTTTGTTCAATAAAACCATATGATTTCATACTTACAGGCTGTGAGTCAGAAGCGTCAGACTGTCCTTGCAAAGTTGGAATTGCCCCACTTTATAGAAACAGCCTTTGTTCAAGCCAGCATTGTAGGCTACTCTTCCAGGATCAGGAAATAGTCCTCCGTAAAATGCGCTGCACAGTGCACACACTCTAATATTTGAGTTGAACTGTTGTGGAACAGTGTTGCAAATACAACTCAACCACTGATTTCTAGTTGTGTCATCTTTTGGAAGCCCAAACAAAGTACTTTCGCTCTCACAACGAAACACACAGCATCTCCACGACATGGCGCCGGCGGCAGCAACAATACTACAGCGAGAATAATAGTTCCGCCTTCTTTCATTGTGTATACATTTGGGTGGTATTTTGCAAATCTCCCCACACCGTGACGTAGACATGTGGGGGCGTGTTTAAATGAGCCGTTTTAGGGGGGCGTGGCAGAGTCTTAACTTTTATAAAGAATATCTCTTTGGTTTTGAGACTTTAGTCTTTGCAACTTCAGGGACCTTATCTATGCACTAACAGCTTGCTACACACCAAAGAGAAAGGAAAACTTGAAATCGCATCATATGACCCGTTTAAAATGTATTATTGTTTCCTCCTGTGAGCTGTTATCTGCTGTAATCATATCATTGAATCAGTGAGATCAATGGATCAGTCCAATTTGTGAACAAATCAAACTCATAATTTAACCATCCTTGAGCTGATTTGAACTGGTCAAAGTGCTACAACAGATCCAAAAATATTAAGTTATGCAAAATAAAACATACACTTGGGTCTTAAAGTCTGTGAAAGACCATATTGAAAATGAGGATTCAGAATCTAATTTAAACCTGCAAACAGAAATTCTAAAACAACAACAAAAACTTTCTAAAAAGTTCATATCATTTCTAAACAAAAATACAAAGACCTCTTAACTTGAGTAAGTCCATTCTTAGTTAGCTGCTGTCTAACAACAGTAACGGACCAAAGACAGAGCCCTGCAGCACCCTTTTCATTACTCAAAGTAACTTAGTAAAATCTGTAAAACGAGAGAAGTTGCTGGTGTTTGGCAGGGTATTAACCCCCAGCCCACCCAGGTGAGAGGTGCTGTGTGTGTGTGTTTGTACACAATGTGTTAGGTCTGTACCTTGATGGACTGGGTTAATGTGCGGGAGTGGCCAGGCAGCAGACCGAGTCAATACGTTTAACTCCAGATTAAAACTATTGATTAGGCCCCTCTCACCTGAACATGATAAATAAACTTAAGGTCTACGTGTGTGAGTGAGCGAGTGTGTATTTGTTTTGTTGATGCAGGAGGATTAGTGAGTTTTTCTGTATGTAGACCCTTTGCCAAACCTACTTCAGTTTTTGTTACCAAAAAATATAAATGTATGTAAAACTTTTGAAATGCCACACACAAATAATCTTTGTCAAACCAGATTTGGCCCTTCACATGAACCTGTTTCAACATGCCCACACACACACACACACACACACACACACACACACACACACACACACACACACACACGTACACTAAAATAGAGATCAGCACACTCACAGCTTTGCACCTATCTTCATCAATCAGGCCAGTGCAGCGTTTAATAAAAATGTATTGACTTAAAAGTGATTTTTTTATCTAAACACCATTTGTACGATGAGTGTGCCAGACGCTCTCTGCATTTACACACACACTCTCTTCCCAGTCAAGCGATGATTCACAACCCTCAGAAAACTAATTACAAATCAATACAGATGATGTGAGACAAATGAGAATGAAGGTGGGTGTTAACACAGCCAGTGGTTGTGTGTGTGTGTGTGTGTGTGTGTGTGTGTTAGAGAGTATGTGAGTGAGTTCATGCAGTGCAATGAGGACCTTCATTATAAAAAGTTGCAAAATTTTAGCAAGATTAGTTTATTTTATGCCATCACACAGAAATTAGTTTTGGCTATCAAAGAGACTAATTTTTCCCATGCCTCAGTGGTATTTCAAATATAGTAGATCCTTGTCAACAGTATTTAATGATACTTTACTGCAATACAATGTATTGGCTTTTAGTTCTTTAGCCTCAAACTGTGGAAGAATCGAAATCTGGAAGTATGTAATATTTGAAGTCAGTTGTCTTCGCTCATGGGCTAACAAAAAATATACACCACAGTTCTGTAGTTTGGGGTCGGTAAGATTTTTTTTTAACATTTGAAAAAGTCTGTTTTCATTTGATAAAAAATGCAGTATTTTTCTATTTTAATATACTTCAAAATGTAATGTATTCTTTTGATGCAAAGCTGAATTTTCAGCATCATTACTCCAGTCTTCGGTATCATCTTCAGAAATCATTCTAATATGCTGATTTGCTGCTCAAGAAAAATTTCTTATTATTGTCAATGTTAAAGAAAAGCATTTATTTGAAATAGAACTCCAAACTTTTGAACAGTATTGTATAATTATTATGGAAAATCCATTTTATGTTTTTTAAAAGTCTTCCAAAAACAAAAAAGTGTCACTGGCAATACATCTATTATAATACAATTAAAATATTAAATTATTGAAAAATGCTAAAAAATATATATTAATCACCCAAAATTTGACCTCTTGTTAAAAAATTCAGAATCCAGTCATTTCCCAGTCTCATTCCCCATCTCCCTCCCCAGTAATGTCTTGTCCCTCCATAGCCGTGGCACTTGGGTAGTGCATGTGCCTGCTGTAATGTCCAGTCTCTCAAGACTGCTCATCTAGAAAGCACTGTCATATTAAAAAAAGCATAATTTCTCTCACAAGATTTATATATTTCTCCTGGGATGGATATTTGTAAGAAAACATGGCTGTGTGTGTGTGTGTGTTTATGGTGTGGCGTGCTTCATGTCAAAACATCACTCAACGGCAGGTCATTTTTCTCTGCCATGCACTGGGCTTGTGTTGGGCCAACAGCAGGGCTCTGTGTTTAATCCCTGTGTGATTGTTTTAATTTTCTGTCTGTATTGATCTCTGCGGGACTGGATTGATGTGTGCTCACTGGAGCAAGCAGCTAGTACATTAAATCCATTCAGCGTGCTGTCAGAAAAGATGCGGGAAGTGTGCGTTTGTACATGAGGTTTGTGAGAATCGCATTGGTATATCTGGGTGTTTTTTGGGTACCAAAACTATAGGCAAGTCTGTGATGGGTTAGTTCAGAAAGATTATTGACTGTAATAGTGTCTTGAAAGTCAGGGTTTAAAGATTATGATGTGTGCACATCATCATCATCATCTTTCAAAATCAAAGCAGCTCTTTAGACATTAGGGATCTCTGTTAACCCCTGCTTGTGCATGACTTTAAGCTGTCAGGTCATTAGCCCAGTATCCAATCAGGACATTATTAAAGCTTCAGTCAGAAGATCACATGAAATCATGCACGATTGTTTGTTTGTTTGACTAATTGATTTATTTGTTTCTAGGCTCTGGGAAGCATGTATTTCATCCACAAGTCACTGAAAAATATCCAACAATATGACTTCAATTGTAAGTTTTTATACTAATATAAGGTATTATGGTTGATTTTCATTAAATCTGTCAAGAACAAGTCCAGGTCATATTGTAAAATCAAAAGAAACAAATACGGAATCATATACGGTCTCAGTCTGATCACCCTTTTGAGGATTATTTAGCAAAACGACTAGCTGAATGTGCATCATCCTGCTTATTACACGGCTATTTAGCAAATAAATAAATGGGCAGGAAATAGTCCAAAAATATATAGAATAAAATTGTTGTAGAGTGGTCATCTGGTCATGCATTGTAACCTGGATGAGCTGAGATTTCTTCAAAAGTATTTGAACACTGAATGATGTGAATAGACAGAATTAGGTTTTTATAGAATTAGGAAATTATATTTTTTATTTAAATAAATAAACCTATTTTTAGGACCATTAATATTGTGACAATATTGTCTTGACATATTTTAGTATTTTAACATGTCAAATTATGGTATATTATCTAAATTGTCAAGTATCTATACATGATTAAAGTACTGTAGTATTGCCTTTAATTTATACTTATAAAAACATAGTATTAAGTAACAGAAAATGACAGAATTACGGTCTATTGAGAATAATCATTGAAAATAATGTGAATGAATAATTTAAAGTAAAAACACTGGATGATTTACAGTAATTAGAATTCAAATGTTCAAAATTTAGGTTAATTCATATAATTTAAAAAACAGTACTGGTTCTCAAAATTATTGACTATTATATATTACAGTATTAGTATTTATGTAAATGCTAAATCAATTGTTTGATGATTTGGTTATTTATATACAGGGAATTATGTTGTGAAGTGGGTTAAATGGTCCAATATATGTGAATTATATTTATAAAATTGTTTTGTACAAAATCTGTACTTTTAAATAATTTTTTTTTTTAATAAAGTTAAATTTCAGTGAAATTCACACAATCTAACAGGTTGAAAAACAATAGATTAACTGCTATTAACAGAGAGATAAATTTCCATCCAACACAACACAAATAAATGCTCTCCTTCGACTCATTTGGTTAGTCTCTGATAGAACAGGATTTAACATCATAAGCTTTTTTCACTAGCCTTTATCTTTTCTAGTCACTGCATCTCATGAATAAGCTCTCCAGAAGAGGACTAATAGAAGAGACATTAAGATCAGCGGACCAATGAATTTGGTGTCCTATCAAATCAGTGTCTCATAGATCCTGCGCTCACAGCCTACAGCCGCGCGACAACTCCAACATTAGTATATTGATTTTACATTTGCATGCTTTTCTTACAATATGTCTTGTTTGTTTATTCCTCCTCCTTGTAGTGAAGGAGTTTAAAGCCGTCTCAGGCCATAACAAGTACATGGGCTCGCTGGAAGGAGTGACTGCCATTGAAAAAGAGAAATTCCCTAAGAACTTTTGGCCTGATGTAAGTGTGTGTGTAGTGGCAGTGTTTTTTTATTTCTATTCACTTCAGAATCTCATGTGTCACACACTGCTGTTTTGAATACATTATTAGGGTTTATTTTGCTCATACTTGTATTGCTTAAATGTACAATGTACAGCATTTGTTGCATAAACCTTGAAACCCAGAGAAACACTGGAAGCAGAACAAAAATGTTCCTCTGTACTATTCTTGAAAATTACAGTATTACTAAAATACAGTTATTTTCAATTCCAAAAAAGCACTGTTACTCATATGTGGTCTTTAAAACTATATGAATGCATCCTTAATTTTAATATGCATATGTGTGTGCATTTAATTACAGTTCAAGTGGTCCAGAAAGGGCTACATGAGGACACGATGGCTCATTCACAACCAGTATGTTTGCGCACACACACTTCACCATTGGAGATGTCCCTTATAATTTTCTTTACAGTCTATCGTGTATGTGTTTTTTGGCCTCAAACACATTGTGTTAGCTGTGTGTTAGTGGAATCGAGTGTCATCAAAAGTGCATTAATTGCAGACATGTGGCAGCAGTACAATAGAGCAGTGCTGGAACCTGAAGACTGAGTGATAAATGAATGGAGCCTGTGAACTCCATCCTATCAGCTAATGTCCTGCATCAGTCAGAGAGACTGACAGGATTGATAGACCCCCCCCCCACCCCAATATAATATGTCTTGCGTTTATCTGTGTGTGTGTGTGTGCAGGGGTTTTGATCTGGTGAACGTTCACCTGTTTCATGATGCCTCCAACCTCATAGCCTGCAACTCTAGTCCGTCAGTGTATTCTGCAAACCGCAAGAAAGCGCTCAGATACGTCATCAACAGGTTTGTGCTTCTGAATTATTCACTTGAGTTATTCACATGAGTTTGTGTAAATTAATTTAAGAAATAAAAATAACAATGAATGCAAAGACAATATGAAATTAAAATTAAATAACGTGCATTAGTGCATGTTATATCCCTACATTCATTAATGCAGAACAAAAATGAAAATTTGCTGAAAATGTACTCACCCTCAAGCCATCCAAGATGTAGATGACTTTGTTTCTTCCTCAGAACAGATTTTGAGAACTTACATCACTTGCTCAGCAATGGATCCTCTGCAGTGAATGGGTGCCGTCAGAACGAGAATCCAAACGGCTGTTAAAAACATCACAATAATTCACAAGTAATCCACACCACTCCAGTCCATTAATTAATGTTTTGTGGAGGGAAAAACTGCATGTTTATCAGAAACAAGTCCCATCATTAAGACATTTTAAGTTAAAGTCCATAATTCATAAAAACACTTCCTCCCAGTGGAAAAAGTCCTCACATCAAAATCCACCAACATATTTGTTTACAACTGTTTTGACTTGTAAATGATGCTTGATCTGTGTATATTTCTCACCTGATTCAGACAAAATGACTGTGTTACTGGAGAAAGCAATATTTATAGATAAAAGTATTTTAGATGGAAGTGACCGTTTGAAGTTAAAAACAATTAATGATGAATTTATTACAAACACACATCTTTTCACTGAGTCATGTGGATTACTTGTGGATTATTGTAATATTTTTATCATCTGTTTGGACTCTCATTCTGACGGCACCCATTCACTGCAGAGGATCCATTGCTGAGCAAGTGATGTAATGCTACATTTCACCCAATCTGTTCTGATGAAGAAACAAACTCATCTACATCTTGTATGGTCTGAGCAAAGTAAATATTAAGCAAATTTTCACTTTTGGGTGAACTTGTCCTTTAAAACAAGGCCACAATAGTGGGGAAAATAATATTAAGCTATAATATCGTAGTTCACTCATCACAAGCTGAATAGAATTGAGCTCTGGCCAACGATATTTCCAGCTAAATATTTTCTTACACACAGAAATACATCACAGTAAAATGCCGTGTTATTTTATCTTTCAGCAGAAAAGACATGGAGTATAAAGTGGTTGGTGGTCCCATTTCTAACTCTAGCTTTTGTCTTGCAGGATATCAGATGGCAGCTACAGTCCTCTCCCCTTCTTCCTGTTTGGGGATTTCAATTTCCGCCTTGACACACTTAGTCTAGTACAGGTAGATCTGACTAATATATGATATATCTAACCACTGATTATAACCACAATTATATAAAGATGCATATGTGTATTTCTTTGTGTACAGAACCTCTCCATGTCGGCTGATATCCAGACGGTAAAAAAAGACTGTAGCAACGAGGTAGAAAAAATCATTTGTGAGGAGAAAGACAATGACCACAAGGTGATAATTTATTTTCAAAGTAGTTCATTATATGTATTAAATGCATGCATGCAATGTAAATGCATTTCTATGCGTTTATTAATTCATTATATGATATGATGATTAATTAATTCATTAAATTAACTGCAAACAGTTGCATATTTTTTTTTTTTCTGAGAAAAGCAGAAAATGAAGATTCAGTCATTCAGAAGCCATTACAAAAGTGGTTTTATATGTTAAGTTTGTCAATTTGCCTGCAGGAAATTTACAGGCTATTCACACAGTGCATTACTTATTGGTGTTTATATATACACGGTACACTACTATTTTTTTAATGAAAGAAATTAATACTTTTATTTATATAAATTGATCAAAAGTTACAGTAAAGACTTTTATTTTTATTTCAAATAAATGCTGTTCATTTGGGGGGGGGGGGGAGTATTACATGTTCCACAAAAATATTAAACGAAATATTAAGAAAGTTTTCAGCATTGATAATAATCTGAAATGTCTTCATATTAGAATGATTTCTAAAGGGTCATGTGAGACTGAAGACTGGAATAATGATGCTTTGCATACATTTTAAAATATATTAAAATAGAAAACAGTTATTTAAAATTGTTATAATATTTCACATATTACTGCTTTACTGTAGTTTTGATCAAATAAATACCTTCGTGTATATAAGAGACTTACACTCACCAAGGTAGTAATTTTTTTTTTTTTAAATAAAAAAATAATATATATACGTATATATATCTATATATATATATATATATATAACTTTATTAAATTTGGCTATATTTTCTTGCTGAAGGGCACAGGTAGCTATAGGCTATATGACATTTATTATAATGGGTTTATGTGAAAATTGTTTTAAGCTCACTTAAATTAGAAGTTGTTTTTTTTAAAAGTCTAATAAATGTTAAAATTGATATCTCAATTATACTGTAATGTGGAATGGCTACAGTCAATAGGTAAATATTGGAGGGGGGGCAATTTTATAGAGAAATCAGTATTGGTATCAGTGATGCTGGCCTTCAGTCATAAAAAAAAGATGCCATTAAACAAATATGAAAGAATATACTGTCTTTGTTGTTTGTACATTAATTTGAAGATTGAATGTGAAATTATTGCAATATAAAAGTATAATTAAAAACTTTAATGTTAGGTGGGATTAATCGCAATTAATTTCAGAAAAAATGTGCGATTAATTAGTCGATTGACAGCACTAATATACTGTATATATATATATATATGTCACACTCGCTTTACTAAGACTTTGTAAACATAAATGTTAAAGGCTCTGACTTTACGTCCAGGAGATGATTAATATTTTCTTTTTGTGTGCGCTCAGACATATCCAGTACACTGTCCAGCCAGATTTATGGTTTTTTGAGGGTTGATATTGACTTCTTGCCAGTCCAGAAAATGCGAGCTTGCATTTAGATCGCTCCTGCAGACGTGTGCTTCATTTTTTGTGCCAGCAAAGTTGGAGTTACTCTCCGTTCTTTGCTAGTTTTTATATGCCCTGCATTAACCTCTGTCCTTCTCTTTTCACCTCTTTGTCTTTCCTGTGTTTATTCTTTCTTTACTCTTGTTTTATTCCATTGCTTTCTCTTCCTTTCCTCATTCTTTCTTTCTGTCCTTTTTTTAATCACTCCATCACTAGGTCCTCCTTCATATAGAGACCAAGTTATTTGCTTACTTGCACCAGGCCGTGTTCAGAGAAAACAACGGAAAAGAGGTCGGAATTTTGTTTTAAGAAATCAGATATAGCGTATAATCAAAAGAGTATATCATTAAGTCTGTGCTCATGTATTTTTCTGTCTTGCAGCTGCTGAAATATGATAAGGAGATCTCTGAATTCCACGACGTCATCACAGAGGAGGAGATCCACTTTCCTCCCAGGTGAGCAGCTTGAAGAAGTCTTGTTAAACACTTGACAATGTTAAGTGCACAATATTCATTAGTGCAAAATATTCTACATATAAAAATCAAAGCACAATATTGTTCTCAGCTCCTGAAAGAGATGACCTTTCTGCAAGATCAAAATGTATAATTTTAAACAACATGAACTAATCCTGAAAAAATGTATCACAGTTTCCACAAACACTGATGATAATAAGAAATGTCTTAATCAGAAATTCAGCATATTAGAATGATTTCTAAAGAATAAAGTGACAGTGAAGACTGGAGTAATGATGCTGAAAATTCAGCTTTGCATCACAGGAATAAATTAAATTTTACAATATATGTTATTTTAAATAATCACATTTATCTGCTACTTTTTTTTACTGTATTTTTTGATCAAATGACAAGAGACTTTCAGAAAAATTGTAAAATCTTACCAACCCCAAACTTTTGATGCAGTGTGTCAGATTATAGAAGTCAAATGTCTTTAAATAATGTATTGTAATTGTCATTCCAAAACGGTGTAATTTTCATGTCGCGTATCTTGTTTCGATGTTTTCAGTTATCCATACAGTGAAGACTACACTAAACCTACACAGTACATGAACACGCGATGCCCGGCATGGTGCGACCGCATCCTAATGTCCCACAGCACCAGAGACATCATCCACCAGGTGAGTTTACATTTAGTACTGGTATTGTGAGCTTAAATAAGTTTTGTTACACCATAACTAAATATTTTCTTAGCTATTACAGATCCAAGGGATTGATTAAATGAATAACCAGTTGATTAATTGTTTGTTGTCTGCAGAGGGAGGACGGTGAGAGTGGTGTTGTTTATAACACAGTGGGCTCCAACATCTGTATGGGAGACCACAAGGTGATCAAACATCTCATCTTTAGCTAAATTAATAAACAAATGACAATGAATGAATCAGTGAATTATACTAACTATTTGCCACATTAATGTTTATCTTTTATGTCTTCCCTCCAGCCGGTTTTCCTGTTTTTTCCAATGAAGGCAATTACACATTGATACACAATACTGGGAGAGTCAGAGGGTGAGGCATGTGATTGTACTGTGTTTACTGTTTTATAATGATTTCAAATGACAAAGATTTTTCTTATAATCATAAAACTATCAGATGTTTTGTTCAATATATATATATAATCAGTATGGGCAATATAACAATAATTTTAATGGGCAAAGAAATACAATAAATCAACATTGGCATTTAATTAAATTCTATTTTCATATATGCTTACATGAATTAGCTTAAAAATGTAAATAAATAAATAAATAAAGTAATCGCCAATAGAATTAACTTATGTAAAGGATCTATTTTTGTAATATTATCATGCATACACATGACAATGTAGTTTTATATTATATTATATTATAACATATCATACAAATATTGACAATGACAATATTTATAAATGATAATGTAGTACACAAAATATTATAAACATAAACATCAAAGCATAATATCGTTCTCAGCTTCTAAAAGGCCAAGATATATCATAGATAGATCATAAATATTAACCAGTAATATTAGGCATTAGTTTGGGGTCAGTAAGATTTTTTTTTATGAAATAATTTTTATTTTGCAAGAGTGCATTATATTGCTCAAAAATGACAGAAAAGCCATTTCTTAAATTTACATTTATCCAGATTTATTTTTCAAGTAAATGCTGTTCTTTTGAACATTTTATTAATTAAAGAATCCTGAAAAAATGTATCGCTGTTTTCATATAAATATGAAGCAGCACAACTGTTGCTATTATCAACACAATTTCCTATTATCAACATTGATAACAGGAATTTATCACTTTTTAGGTAATTCATGTAATTTTATGTTTTAATATTGATTGAGTCAACATGGAATATTTGTACTTTATAAAATGTATTCGTCAAGCAGCAGGGCAAGTGAAATAATGAGGGCAAAAAGGTGATATATATACAGCTATATATATTGTAATGTAGCATGTTGAAAAAAGGTTCATGCCCACATTATTTGTCAGCTACCCAAGTACACATCTCCCATTACTGGATGTAGTCTCAGAAAGGCCGTCTGTCCGCTCAAGGGCTCTGTTCTGAACTTCCCCGAGGAGCCATTAGCAGCCCCTCGGCCCTCATTTCCTGTGACGCTGAGCTGAGATGAAGCACCTCAGTGCTGTGTGATTGAAGACACGTCCCACCGCTCGTCTCCTGATCTATGTCTGTTGGATTCTCTGACTCTTAAGCCTACGCAAGCAATTCCGTAAAAGCAGCAGTGTTCATTAATTACAGATACACAGGACACAGATCTATCCTGCATCGTTGTCCTCTATTGGCATTTTTAGGGCAATGATTTTGTTTTGCTGCCAGTTTTATGTGTGTTCTATAGGTTACGCTTGTCTAGGGTTTAGATGGCTTTACTACTGCCGCTGGTCTGTCATTTAGTCTGCTATTGCTGTTCAAATAGACCTAAATTATAGACATTAGTATTCCTAGACACTTAAATCAGAGAATTGGGGTCTAAATTTGTCAATAAGATTTTTTTGTTGTTGTTAATAAATTAGTAAGATTATGTGTGTAAGACCATACCATATACATTGTAAAACATTTCAGTCAGCTAAGACTGAAAACTTTAAGTGCTTTCTTAACATTTTTCAGTAAAATAGTACCATTTAGACCGCTTTGAATGAAATTGCAAGAAAATCCAGATGAAACTGAATATTCAGTATGGATGGAAAGGGCAACTAACCCTAGTGAAAAAATATAAAATGTATTTGAAATAAATGTATTTCATGCTAAATATACTACAAATACATTTACATATTTATGTGCTTAATAAAAATACACTGCAGTTGTACTGTTAGTATACTAAACTGGTATACTTAAAGTCTGCTAAACTGGAACAACTAATATTGTGCTTAATACACTTTAATTGTGTGGACGTAGTGCTGAAGTCCAACTGAAGATATATTGAAGTATATTTGATTGTGCTAAAGTGGAACTATTGAAGTATACTTCGGGTACACTTTAAATATCTTGCATTTAAAGACTGATATTATCTAAAGATCATACAATTCTCATCAATAGTGACATTAAAATACATTTTAGGCTTAATATTAAGAAATGTGCATTGTGCACAAGCAGTACTCCAAATAAAGTTTAATTATAATTTTTTATATCAGTAAGTCTCAAGCGATATGTCAGCAAATATGTTAATAGATTTGAACTTAGTATGAAATAAATGTATTTTAAACATATTTTTTTACTAGGGAATTTTAATGGGTGGAACCATATATCTTGTTATAATGTTTTAATACTACATTATAGGACAATACTGAATACAGACGCAATACAGAAGAATTTATGTTATAACATATCATACAAAACAATACACACTATACAGTATAGTACAAGCTGTCTGATCAAAGACTGTACACAAATTGAAAACATGTGAAAGGATGTAATATAATGTTTCAAAAGACAAAATGACACCACCTGGAAAACTTGCTTCTCTGCAATATTATACAAATATAAATTTTATTATGCAACATTTTCTTCATAGTTCATATACGTTCATAAACCAATTTCTTTCCTTATATTTACAGTTTACACTTTTTCTACACTAATTTAAAAAAAATCGAATAAAGTTTTTCATTTATTGGAATATACACAGTGGAAACTGTAAACTAATTTCACCAAGATCAAGATTTTGGGTTAAAAATTCAGTATACTGTGTAATAGGAAAGTGAATGTTACAACTTTTATAATAATAAAAGTTGGTGATTGAATAATTTTCAGTCACCCTTTTCTCTCAGTAATTCATTTCAGCGGCCTTCAAAAAGTATTTTATGTCTAATACTCAAACCAAACAAATGAGTCTAAAAGTCTAATGCGCGCGTGTGTGTGTGTGTGTGTGTGTGTGTGTGTGTGTGTGTGTGTGTGTGTGTGTGTGTGTGTGTGTGTATATATATAATGCATATGTATATTTATATTTATATATATATATATATATATATATATATATGTTTCTAAACACTCTTTCTCTTTTCATCAGGGCTTCCTGTGTTGTTGACGTGTACCTAGAGGTTATACTGTGGACATCTCTACCGATCATGCCAGGGCTCTACAACAAGTACACACACACCGAGACATGAGCAGACCCCTACGCCACCCACCCACCACCACCACACGGGACCCCCGAAACCTCCTGCCAAACGCAAGTGGGCACAAAACACAGGAACTGTTTATTTCTGAAAGCTGTGTTCTCTGGTTTCACAATATACATTTAACAAAGACTTCAAGTACGTTCAGCGTGACTTCAGAAATAACCGAACAAAGCAAAACAGGACACAATCGAGGAAGACCAAGAGAATGAACACGAAGGCACTTCTCAAAGCTCTCAACTCCTGACTTTTAGGTCTATACTTTGCATAGAGTATGTACACTTCTGCGGATTACAATGGCAAAGCTTTAAAATCACAACTCCATTGGTGTGCTTTTACAGTACTCATACAAGTATGCTGAGCATATCCAAACACAAGCTGCTGCGACGCACAAGCTTTGATTGCTGTTTCAATCCAGAATCCGGAAACGCTTTGCATTGCAGTTCATTCATCGGGTGTAGCGATCGTTCTGGTAAAACACTGTTCATCTAGTTGCTTTTCAGTTCTTATACTTCCTGCATGCGTGAGTATGGATTCATAAGCGTGTGTTTTTGCATTTACACTGGCCTCAGCACTTACGGCTGTCAGCTTCAGTCATTGTCTCTGCGGGGTTGTTAGTCAGACTCTTGGATCGATGGAATATGTACAGGACAGCAAGGGACGAGTTATAAAGCCATTAGCACTTGTGAATTATGGAAATCCCACCCAGAGTGGCCTGGCCTGGAAGCCCCCAGACTTTTAATTAGAGCACTAGTGCAATGTGAATGCTAATGTGGAGCGTAGCGCTCTTTAAGATGTTTTTGTTGTTTTAATTGCGTTGAATCTTGGGTAACTGGTATTGTTTAAAAAAGTTTAAAAGCTCTGTATAGTTTCTCAAAGGTGTTGGTCCAGCGTTAAATCCGCTTGACCAATTTTCATATTTTTGTGTGGTAATATGCTGGTTTGTTAATTGCTTTATTCAATGATTTATGAAATTACTTTAAATTGTAAATACGTAGCGCTTCTTAACTGTTATTGAATCACCTTCTAAATTGTTGCAGAGTCACAGATGCTCAGAAATGTTATTAAAGGGATAGTTCACCCAAAAATTTTAATTTTGTCATTATTAACTCATCCTCAAGTTGTTCCAAATCTGTTCGAGCTTCTTTCTTGCGTTGAGCACAAAAGAAGATATTTTGAAGAATGTTGGTAACCAAACAGTTGACAGTAGCCATTGGCTTCTATTGTATTTTTTCCATACTATAGAAGTCAATGGCTACCGTCAACTGTTTGGTTACCAACGTTCTTCAAAATATCTTCTTTTGTGCTCAAGAGATGAAAAAAACTCATACAGCTTTAGAACAACTTGAGAATGAGAATGACAGAATTTGCATTTTTGGGTGAACCGTCCCTTTAAGAATCAGAGGTTGACACACTTTTATAGTAAAATATCCCTTTAAATGTCCTCAGCAACATGTTCCTCATTTCAAATCAAACAATATACAAACCTCTACAAGCGATCATATCCAGATATGACAGGGCCATGATTTTGAATTTATTGATTCAGTCAATATAATCTGAACACCCCATGCATAATTTACGCACAAGGGTTAAACCGTACGGCCCACCTGTCAATAATGGACTTGTTGTAGTTGATTCATGGTATGGTCAACATAATTTACTGTTCTCGAGGGCATCGCTTCAAACCGTGGTTCAATAGGAGGCCACGGAGTCGCTCAGCGTCGATGTCATTTAGCATTTGAGATTTTACAAAACACAAACACTACAGTCTTTTGAGATTTATGTGCACTGTTATTAGCATGCTAAGTTAAACGTGTATGTAGCCGTTCATGTTTGCACTCGTTTTGGGGAATTATTTTACTTTGCAGTGATGTGAACATTCATAGAACATAGTAAAAGTGTTGTTGTTTTTTTCATAGCAGTTGTGAAATTAAATACATTGCTTATTTTATGTTAACATTTTTAAGTTATTTCTACTTTCTGTATCTGACTTTCTTCTTTCTTTTTTATTAAAACAATTAGACTTGTTTGAGGCATTGTAATGGGATCTGCTGAAAACTATTGAAAAATATATTCTACATTATTATATTGTCTATCCAGAAGATGGATAGTGGTGAAAAGTTTAAGATAAATGGTGACTGCTGGGCCAAGGGAAACTTGTCGATAAGATCAGAACATTTGAAATTATAGGTCATTCATAGGGTTAAACACAAGCATAAATCTTACAACAAACAGTCATATTCATACCTAAAAATTGCAGAAGCTGAAAAAAAGACTCGACTCTCTTAAGCGATTGACACACTGTGCCAAATATTTGTTTATTTCCTCACTTTTCTTTTCCATATTGTGACTTGTGACAAACCTTGTGTTTGGTAGGTCTGTTGTAACGGATGTAAAATGCAGTAAGATAGATGCAATGCATTTACTCTAGCCGTACCTCACATGCTGCCGAATGTTGGACTGGTCTAAAACGGTCTAAAGAAAGACCCTCTTACTGTACTATACCTTCTGCGGCACCTATGAATGTTTTTCTGAAATATATTATGTCTTATTTCCTAATAAAATGTATGTATTCATCAACTGAGAGGTTGTGTTGTTTGTTAACAGATACATTAATAGAATAAATTAATATTTAAATTGGCTAAACAAATAGTAACATCTATTCAAACTAAAATATTGAAATTATTATGTATTTTAGTTGTGATAAAGACCATAAAAGCAAGTTGTGATTGTATTTATTAATATTTTATTAAATATATGAACACACACTACTGTTCAACAAGTTGGTCAGATTTATTAATGTTTTTGAGAGAAGACTTTTATGCTTGCCAAGGCTACATTTATTTGATCAAAAATACAATAAAAGAAAAATATTTCAAAATGTTATTACCGTTTAATATAACTGTTTTCTATTTGAATATATTTTAAAATGTAATTTATTCCTGTGATCAAAGCTGAATTTTCAGCATCATTACTGCAGTCTTCAGTGTCACATGATCCTTCAGAAATAATTCTAATATTCTGATTTGCATATTATATGCATATCTAAGCAGCATTTATTTGGAATATAAATCTTTTGTAACATTATACATGTCTTTACTGACACTTTTGATCAATTTAACGCATCCTTGCAGAAAAAAAGTATTCATTTAAAAAAAAGAAGCCTTACTAACCTACTTGGGTCAAGAAAATGTACTGCATAGAATGAATGCTAATTTTATATATATATATATATATATATATATATATATATATATAAAATCCTGATATATCGAGTTTGTCTTGATATTTTAAATATTGCAACAGGTGTTAAAATTAGCATCACTGAGAAGATCCATTAATGACTGTTTGGTCAGTTGTTTCACATCGACTCAGTTCACATTAATTGATCAATCCAAAGTCATTATCATTATGAGTCTATTTAATTGAAGTGTGCAGTTAAGATCCAACGCAGTGTCCATAACAAACAGATGCTCAACAAACACCCACCATCTGCTCTCTGATTTAGATGAAAGGATCAGAGCTCTGACTAATGTCTGCCTGTAGACATCTGATCTCAGAGGAGCCATTAGTTCAATGAGATTCATCAAACTGACAAAGACCACTTCATATGGAGTGTCTGCTGATTTGCTGTGGAATGATCAGAGTTGGTTTAACATTCACTGACAGTTCAAACACTCTTCAACAGGTTAAGCATCAACTTTGAGGCATTAGCTTGAAATGTAACTTCCTATTAATTGTGATAAAAATGAAAACAATGAGAACTGTGGCTTTATTTATTACTGTAAAATGTTATTAAATAATATCAACACTATTTTAAAAAGTTTGAGTTTAGTAAGATTTTGAAAGAAATCTCTTATGCTCACCAATGCTGCATGTATTTAATCAATAATACAGTAATATTGTGAAATATCATTTCAATTTTAAATAACTGTTTTCTTTTTTAATATACTATAAAATGTAATTTTTATTTATTTTTTGCAAGTTATGCATTACCTTAACAAAATACCCTTAAAATTTCATTCATTTACATTTTCACCTCTTAAAAAAATGTTTTTTACTAAAACATAACTTTATGATGTTGAAACGAGATTTCAACATGACAGCACAAACTCACCATTCAAAACAGCAATTTATTGTGCATTTTCATCATAATTCATTTACAGATCATATGTATTATATGCCTTTTAGATGTTAACATTTGACTGTATTTGCGATGTATAACTGAATTTATGTAATTATTGGGGGAAATCTATCTACCCTGTCTTCCAGAGTTTTTAAAAATCAATAAATAATATCTCTTTGCAGTGCTTATAATTGAAAACATGCTGTTTTATTACTAAACTGATCTGATTCTGAACCCCTACTTGATTTCAGAGAGTTGCAGGTTCGTTTAACTTCACTCGCACAACATGAAATGCTTGGAAACAACAGATGAAATGAGAACGAGAGCTAAACAAGACATGGCTGTCTGTGAACTCTGATATTGCTGGACAAATTGTGCCATTTTAAGGACTAACATAAACACACATTTCATAATCATCAGAACATTTTGGAAGAAGGAAGAACGTACATCTACAGTGACAAAATGACAAAGAGAATGAGAATGAAGTTCATTCAGAAATTATTTATGTATCTGCTTGCTTTTACTGGATCTGTTTATTATTCCTGCAGATTTATGAGTATTTATAAAGCATTTTACCTCAAAATAAGTTTGAACAATATTAAAATCGAAGACGTGTAACACTTTCTATGAAGCCTTTAAATAATGCAACTTCAATTTTTTCTAAAAAAAAATCCCTTAAAGTTTAAATCCCTTAAAATTGATTCTTAATGCCTTGTAATACAATCTACTGTCAATTGTATGTTCTTAAATAAATAAATAACTGTCACCAGTTTCATTATAAAAATTATAAAGATTTATTCATAGTTATATATTTAGAGAATATAGGCTATTGTAACACAATCAATAAAAAGTATATAGGCTATTAAATGCTATAATAGGCCTATATTTTTCCAAATGGAGCCACATCAATAGTTCGATATTAAAAAGTAGGCCTATTACAATGAGCATAAAAATGTTTTCTCAATATTTTTTTTTCTTCTAGAGGAAATTTGTTACAATGGGCTACATTTATAGCTTAGAATTTATTAAATGCATTTATATCCACTGCCCAAAACATTTTGTAGTTTGTTACCTTTTAAATTTTATTTTGCTATTTCATACATTGTTACTGTTTACATTTGTAACTACTAGTAAAAAACCTAATGGGCTTTTTAGCGGCAGGTTCAATTTTGACAGCTTTTCTGTATCTTTTTTTTTCTTGGCAAAAATGGTGGGATTTCATAGAAAGTGTTACCGATATCGGTTATATATTACTGCGTATTTGTATAATTTGATTGGTTTGAATTCGCGTGTATGTTGAGCGTGAGTTCTCCTCAGATGTGATGCGGTCCCAGGCGCAGAACTGAGAAAGCTCTGCGGTGTTTGCGCAGCAGCTGTCGGATCTTCTCGTCGTCTGTGTCGGGGTCCAGCGGTCTGTTGTACTCCTCGTCCTCCACCTCGTTTTCCGAGCCGTCTCCTCCGCTCTCCCCCCGCGAGGCCTGTGTGGAGCTGGGCTCCGTCGCGCTCTTCTTCCGCCATTTTGTGCGCCGGTTCTGGAACCAAACCTGAGAGGAATCACAATATCGCGAACACGCAGGTGCTATTAAAACTCATTACAGATCATTAAAATAAATACATTCTCTCAAAACGTTTGAAAATGTTAGTGATATAACCAGAACCTACTTATGTTTAGCTTCTCAGCAACTTTATCAAAGTTAGGCTACACCAATTAACAATAAGTTACCCTGGTATGTTTACAGCTATTGAATAATTCACAAATGCAGAACTATTAAAAACTGTAATAGTTGAAAAAAAGAAGAAATTACTAGTATGTTATCTTACTTTAACTTGTGACTCAGTCATGCCTAGTGAGTACGCCAGTCTGGCTCTCTCTGGTCCTGCCAGGTACTTGGTCTGCTCGAAGGTTTTCTCCAGAGCGAAGATCTGGTGTCCACTGAACGTGGGTCTTGTGTGCTTCTTTCTCCCCACAGTCTCAATGTGATGCCCGCCATCTACAGAGAAAACACAAGACTGTGTATCACAACTGGACCTGCATCTCCTGACACATTTGAAGAATTCAGGTGCAAAAGCTTGAAGCCCTAGCTCTGAGATCTTTCTTTTAAATGAGCATTTTAATCAGGCTCCTATGCAAATAACATCGGACAAAGGCATTCAGTAAATAACTAATAACCTTTTGAGCGCAATTAAAGTAAAATTACTGAACCTAAACTTAAGAGCCTGATAAAAATGCTCATTTAAAAGAAAAAAATTTCAGACGGACTTAGAGGTTTTTGCATCTGAAGTCTTCATTTTATCCCACTTAATTTATTTTCTATATTTAGTCCTGCAACTTCAAAGCATCAATTGTTAAAATGGATGAAGCATAAATTGGTAAAATGGGAACAAATAAATAATTGAGAACAGCATTTACATCGACATTTAGGCCTACATTTATGTACTTTTACAACTGAAACTAATAGCTGAAAAAGGATATGAGATGATCTTTAATAAAAATAAAAGAAACATCTGGAATAATTTAGAAGAATTAAAAGTTTTACTTTTCATGGTCAACAAATTTCTATGGAAAATGTCAAATTGTTTAATTTTATTATGTTATGATTATTTATTATATTTTATACACATAATTATTTCAATATATTTAAAGAATATTTTTAACTTATATTTTATAAAGCTTATAATAATGAACTGTTTTAAAAGGATGATTTTTTTTGTTTACTGTAAAAAAAAGTAATTAGAAAGATTCTCCACAACCATTAATTTCAATTTAATTTGCATCATATACAGTAAGATGTATATAATAATATCACACTGATTACTTAAATCTTTTTAACATTTCCACTGAAAGCTTAAAATAATTACCTGTTTATTAGGATGAAGGTTTTTTTTCATTAAATGTGTATATTATATTATATTATACTATACATCGTACTGAAAATAGCAAACTTTCATTTAACTTTACATAATATACAGTCAATTTTATATACGCTAATAATATCAAGATCAAGGTTTATCAAGTCAAGTCCTTAAATACAGTACAGTGTAATCGGAAAACTTTTTAATGGTTTTTCTTCTGTTTGATATTCTTATTCAAACCATTTACAAAAATGTACTAAATTAGTGTGGTGAATATCACCGTGTTGGTGTCACGTCACACGTAATGCTCCAAATCAAACTCTCATATTGCACAGACTTACTGTTGGGACACTGCTGTCTGGCTCCTCTCCACTCGTACCCTCCGTCCACCCAGCAGCTGCTGCCTTTACCCTTCAGACCTGAACATTCGACTCCGGGTTTAGGGAAACTGCTCAGTCCCGCTGGGGCGTAATCCCGGTTATAATACACCCCTGGACTGGGCACGGCTGTCCCAAAGCCACCCATGGAGGGGTACCCGGACAGTAGCGCAGGGGTTCCCGGGCCACCCATCATGGATCGACTCAGGATGTCGCTGATGCCATGCGGCGTGCCGGCCTGGAGCTGAGCGTTGATGTTGGCGGGGCTGAGCTTGTAGAAGGAGTTGGGAATGGAGTACTGGCACACCGGGGCCTTGATGTCTGAGGGGAACTGGTTCAAGCTGTTGTTGAAGAGGAAGGACCCTGAAATATTGGACTCCATGGACACCAGTGTGCACTTCTTCTGCTTCCCAAGATGACGACGATGGCGTCAAGTACTCCGAAGGGTCTAGTCCAGTTCAACACAACCTGACAACTTTCTGTGCGAGTATTTCCAGGGCTCAGTGTTGTCCTCACATCACCCCCGAAATGTCTCAAAGATCAGGTAAGAGTCTGTGTTTTTACTTCTTCTTCTCAACTCTTTAACTAGTCCATAATGTATCTCCAAAGTGAACACCAAGCGCCACTCTCACTTTCACAGACAAATGTCCCACCACCGGCTCTCTGGCTGCAGGTCATAAATAAGATGCACCTTAGACCGCTGTGGCACTTTCCTCATAATGATGGACAGAATTAGAATGGCCTGCCTTGATTGGTTGAGCGCTCAACGTGCCTGGCCTCCTCATTGGTCTGTTCGCAGCAGGACAGCCTTTGATTGGTTGTCAACAGATTAATAGTTTTTTAAAAAGTCTGGGTGAGAATAAGTTGCTTTTTAATGGGCCGTCTGCTGTGGCTGTGGAGGAGCAGCTAGCAAGCGTAACACAAGGAAATGGGATTTTTGTCATCTTGTAATGGTCACTGGGAATGTATTACGTTGTCTTTTCCTTCATTATGATTGTATTTTAGAAGATCTGCTTTGGTGACCATTTCTGACAGATTTTTTTTTCTTTGCCATTTACTAATACCAGATGGACAAGTGTAAAATCCCCCTTTCTCTTAGTTAATAGCATGATTTCTCAAAATAGGCATATTCCTCAAACAGAAAGTCAACAAAGGTCTGGAAAAAGGTCAAATGTTTAATTTCATTTCATTAGTAGAGGAGGTTGTTTCTTATCTATGTACACTTAACAGTAACAAGTGCACAAAGGTAATGTAAAGAAAGGATGTAATATGTCATGTAGTAAGTGTAAAGGATTGACGGCAATGAAAATCCTTTTCTGAGACCTGAACTTAGACATTGTCCTTGACTTTCTGAACTTGGACTGTTTGATATTCTGTCCAGGACAAGAAGGGTTTTACAATTACTGTTTGTACTGAGCTATTGATTATGTCTAGGTTCATGCATAAATTCCTTAATTTCTTGACACAAGCATGGTGTATGCTTTTTTTCTATGAGGTATAAAAAAGGTTTACATGTTAGAAAAAAAAAAACTTAACAAAAATAATAATAATAACAAACGTGGTAATTTTAGTGAAGGTCGTATTGAAATATATGACCGTTATATTAAAAAACAGCTGACATTTATTAGTTTTAATAAAAATTAATATATTAGAAACATATATATTAAAAACAATTACACCTTAAAGTAAAAATACAATAATAATAATAAATATTTAAAAAACAGTTCTTTGTACTCACAGTATACTCACCATATTTGATGGTTTCTATAATGCAAGGATTCCCAAACGTTTTTTTAGTCAGCCAAACCCCATTGACTTTTTTTGACATACCCCACTAAGATTTTATATTAATATAATAATTAATTATTATTAATTAATTCATTATTAATTTATCAACACATTTGCATGTTCATGGTTCTCTGATGTTGTTGAATGGTCACTTGACATGCAGGAAAACAAAATATGTATTTTTTTTAGAAAGTGTTTTATTTCAATTTTATTTAAAAATAATTGTAATTTTATTTTAATAAATTATTAGCTCAAAACCCAAGTTGGGGAAATCCTGCTATAATGCATTAAAATCCCATAACAAATAGGAAACCTCTTCCAGCAACTTTTAGCTTTTTATAAAGAAAAACTGGCATTAAATTACAAAATTCCCCAGCTGGGTTTATTGAGTTGCTTTAATCTGATTTCCTCTGTAGAGGGCGATGGAGGATCGCCATGATGTCAGAGATCAACAATCTTCCTATATGAGACCTGTTGACAGTCCTCTATTAAGTGCATGAAGACAAAAGACCAAGCATGAATAATGAAGCGTGTAATAAAAAAACATTACAAATGTAAAGTAATATGTCCTAATGCCAGTATGGCCTATATGTGCAGGTACTTTTATTTCATGTCCTGCTGTACTGTTTCACCACTGGCAGATGTCATAAACAAAGATCAATCTAGGATTGTCAATGCTTAAAAACAACTGCTAGTCTGTCATCAGCAGGCAAATCAAGCTGCTGAACGTGTCTCAACCTGAACTTGGCTTTGTATTAAGACATTTAATAGAAAGAGATGTAATCGAATCAAGTGAAACCAGCCTCTTTGAGGTTTCATGTTATAATGAAATGTAGTATTACATTAACTTAGGAGTAAAGGGACATTTTAGATCAAACGGTTACATTCTTGTTTACACGTGACACAGTATCTTGTTTTATCTGATCACAGGGTTTCTTCCAGCACTATCTATTCATCTGGGCTTTCTGTGGGTATTTTTAGTTTTGTAAAGTTCTGGAATTTTTTTTTTTTTGCTGCCGCATACACTGCCATATGTTTGCAGAAAGCTGTTGCAAGTTCTTCATAAGACAAATTTCAAAGTAAAGAAGTAAAGTTCTAGCAGAACTTGGATTTGTACAGAACTTTTCCATTATTCTGGAGAAAGGAATGAAATAAATGTGTTAAAAGCTGATAATTATACACTTTTTGACATCCTTTGGTGGAGAAGGCAAGGCAAGAATTCACTTTCCATGTAAGTTGACACTTGATGAATTTTTTTTGTATGCAGACCTTTCTGCAAAAACAGCATTATACTACATGTTTTCCCACATTTATTTCAGTTAGTGGCACCTGGTTAATATAGAGTTTTTTTTTAAATGCAGTTTTGTGTAAAAGTGTATTAATGATTGACTGAAAATAAATAAGTGCAAAAATTTTAAATTTAGATGTTAATATTGTGACTGATAATTCAACATCCGGTTCATTCGTCAAGCTTGGAAGGTCAGGTGGAAACTTCCTACAGTCCACAGCAGTTATTGATATATTAAATATATAGTTCGCTGAACTGATCTGCAGCGTTGACAAAAGGTAGATCTCGTGTCCATCATGTTTCATCATTGTTTACTTGATCAGTTTCCACATTTCATCAGTCCTGTTGATACACTGCATTGTTTCGCAGATGAAAGATGAGATGATGTGATGATGAAAACATTTTACAGAACCAAAGCTATACAGAACATGAATTAGTTTCTTATTCATTTGAGATTTAATTTTTTTATTTGCTTTAGTTCTTTTTTCGTATTTTTTTTTTCCTGCCCGTTTTTATTATTGTGTTAAGTGCTTGATTCATGATGTTAATGTCTGAAGTTTTACAAACTAGTAAACAGATGTTGCAAGAAAACAAAAGTCAAATTCTTTTGAGATGTCATGTAAGATCAGTCATACTTTTGCTTTCGTTATGACCGTGTTCTTGCCACATACCTGTCTGTACAGAAAGGAAAACTGGGATGGGCTCTGGATCTCAGGAGTTTTTGAAACATGACTAGGTTTGTTATGATTTCAGAAAAAAAAAGTATTGCCGTAAAATGGAAATTCTACAAAAGGGGGGAAAACACTATGGAAATTGACCATAAAAAATATAGTAAAAGTGTTTCAGGTATTACAGGATGGCATTTTAGTAAATGTATATTTAATAGCTCATAACTACATATTAATACTAGATTAAAAAATTATTTAAAAAAATAAAGAAAAAATAAGATAGCCTACATTACTATTAAAATATAATAAAATGTGAACATCTGGGAACTCATTTAAACCATTTTAATATTTTACTGTAATAAATTATTTATTTATCTTAAATCACATGCCTTGTCTCATCAGTATTGCAAAGTTATTCTTTCTGTAAGCCTCTTTTGTTTTGTTTGCCTCTTTTCAGAACACTGATCTGCAAAACATCTCACTGGGTAATCAAAAGATGACTATCTTGTTGTTCTCCAGCATGTGTCTTGAAGTATTGCAGTAAATAGCAAAAGCAGTAAAATACATTTTCCAAAGAACTCAACTTCTTTAGACCTTTGTTCATTATGTGAAAGTTTAAAAAATCCCAAACAATATTACACAAATAATATGACATTGATATAACACATCATGTGGTTTTAGTCATTTATGCAATTTAAATAAAGATTTACTGCTATAAGAAATGCATTTACAAATAAATGACCATGTGGATTATAGTGCTGTGTTACAGCCATACATTTCATCATCCCTGAGGTTACAAATTGTGGTGCGTTTTCTTTACATTCAACTAGAAACAAGGTGCTTTCCTGTCATGTCAACAGTCAGACGCAGACATGCCTGTTTCCTCTAAAGGGTGGAGATTTTGACAGAGTTATGCTAATATGCATGTCTGTCTATATTTCATAGACAAGTACAATGAGATTAATCAGAGTTGTTTGGGCATAGCAGAGCATTGATTTAAATAGGATAATCTTGTACCATATTTATATAAAAATGCAAAGAAAAAAATATATATATATTCCATTCGTTGTTAATGACAACTTAAAGTGTATTAAGCTTAAATAACCATTAATTAATTATTTAAGCTCTGATAAATAACTAATTAAGTCATAAAAACGTAAAATGTAAATCAATCATTTTAAAATAACATAAATCAAAATAAAACACTTACTAAAAAATGTAAATATTTTATTTGTTTTCCTGCCTGTCATGTGATCATTAACCAATGTCAGAGAACCGCAAACATGCAAATGTGATACCTAATTATTAAAATATTTATTTTAAAATTTCTGGGGTACTCCTAACTCAAATAAAAATTAACATGTTCATTAGTAGTTGATGTAATGTTGAAATGCTAAGAAAACACTTTTTAAAACTGAAATGATTTTTGTCAATCCAGTGGTCAAATGTTGTGTGACCTTTCAAATTTCTGTGTAATTATATCCACCTGACTAGTGACATTTTTTTTTTTTTTTGTGAATGTCCACAAAACTGGAAGAATAAGTTAAAATATAATATCTTTTCATTAGGGAGTAAAATGTGCTGTATAATCTCAAGAAGATTTTATGAGATTCTCATACTCACCTAATTTCTCAGGTAGCACATTTCTTAGAAAAAGAAACTTGAACACTTGAATCAGGATTGGCTTACCATGCAATTACATTTTTAAAAAAAAACTTGTAATATAATTCGTTGAATGTTAAATCCAGAAAAATCAGTCAGCCAGTAATTTCCCTCATTCTGCTCCACCTGCACATAAGCTCGTCCCCTTTTTCTTTTAACTGCATTCAGCCAAGGCAACTCGTCAAACAGGCTTTTGTGCTTTGCTCTCAGAAAGGACGATAAAAGCGGGAGCAACACAATTCGGTTTTAGTTGCATTTACCATCTTGAACATCAGGGCCATTTCATGAAGCAGAGACAAACCAGCAATGAGTGAGTATAACACAAAAAGTGTCTCTATATACTGTAGGTTTATTGGTTTGTCAAACTCACTGTCTGATTCATTTATATCATTTTAGAGCACGATCGCATGTGTGGCAGTCGATGTCTGGGTCCGATGACTTTCAGTGTGGACATGACTGGCCAATATGTGACCCTCAGCCAAGAAGGACAACTCGCGTCCAGAAACACCTCGTCCTTTATGAACGGTTTGGCGTTTCTCAGCCGCACTGTAAAGGTGGATGAAAAGCTGTGTATACGTATTGAGGATCACACCTCGTTGTGGGATGGAGCTCTTCATGTGGGTTTCACCAACATCTGCCCACAGAGAAACAGTTTACCACCTGCCTCAATACCAGAACTCAAGAACACACGGGGATACTGTGTTGTGCCGGTGCCTGAGGACTTGTGTAGGCGTGGTGTACAGCTTCAGTTCTGGATAAACTATGCAGGCAAGGTTATTGTTCAAAAGATAGGTGGGGAGAAATATTACCTCAAAGCAGAAGGACTGAACCTGAATAATCCGCTGTGGGTTTTCATTGATCTGTACGGGAGCACAAACGCCGTCCGCCTTCTGAGTAAGTGTGAGAAAATAACTCATTTCAGTTGTTAGATCTGCTACTTGAATCTGTTTAAATATATGAAATCCTTTGTTGAATGTGCTGTAGGATCAAGGAGGGGCAGTCGAACATCATGCCCAGTTTGTCCTGTAGACAGTACTTCTGGTATCAACTGGCTAGCGAGAGCAGTTGAGCGACAAACATCAGAGGAAGAGCACAGCTATAACCATAAAACAGGTGATAATGTTTTCTTAAGACACTGAGATCAAACATGAATCATCCAGAAAACAACTTTCATCTTTGTAGTTTTAGTACCCAGTGTATGGATATCATTGACCTTGATTCCATTATACTTAGAAACCAGAAAGGTCCAGAAAACATCATCTTACTGGAAAACGGGTCTCTTCCTTGTACAGTATGCCAACCAGACGACCATCCCAAGCCCCCGAGAATGTTCAGAACTCACAAGAGCTGGTTTAGGTACATTATCTGGCTCCTTTCAGCTTAAAATACATCCCTAGCATTGACAGTTCTCCATAGTACTCGTAACTTATATGCTAAAATGAACACCAGTTGGGAATCTTATGTTTTCTCTATTCGCATTCTAGGCGTACCTGTTCAGGAGGCAAGAGGGGTAGATCTACACTGGACTTGGCAAGAGCTGAATCAGTTCATTTGCTCCAGATATCCCTTGGTCAACCTGGATGTGATTGGTTTCCATTTTGCGAAGGCTAATAAGCATGGACGACTTGTTAGAATACATGCAAACACTCTGAAGAAAATAAAAAAGGAGCTGGCTGACAACATACTTTATATAGTTCCTCAGACAGACATTGTTCTAAATGAGGTATAGTAGAAAATACGTATTTACTTTTAATTTAATCAGTTCGTAAATACTGTGGAAGTGCCACTCAGAAAACTAAGGTGAATGTTTAAAGGGATAGTTCAAAATGAAAATTATGTCAGTAATTACTCACTCTCATGTCGTTACAAACTCGTGAGACCTTCATGCATCTTCGGAATACAAATAAAGATGTCACAATTTTTTCAAGAATTTTCATCTTTGGCTGAACTATCCCTTTAAACACTGCTGTTCTTTGAATGCACTATTTTTGCAACTCAACCTGCTAGTTGACATTTACTTGACAATACCAAACAATTAAACTGCTACTTCTTATTCACAGATGATCACTCACACATTATCATCAGTCATGAATGCAAATGCTTTCACACAATCACGTTCTCCTCCACCTGTTCCTGCACAACAGAGGCACCGGTTGACTTCAACCAGCAGTTTTCTTTCAGATTCAAGCCGAAACTCTTCCATGGTAATAATATTTATGATAATCTTACATATTATTTTATATGCTTATTATATATATAAGAAATGCACACAAATTTACATACACCTTAAACTGGTGTATAACATTGACATTGCAGAAAGACATTATTTACTTTTCTTCAACAGGAGGACATGGACTTTAGCTCTTTGCTCAGAGAGTTCCAGCAAATGCATCTCAGTGGCAGCGAGCACGTTTCAGTATTGGTTTCTCGTAACAAGGTGCTGCAGAGTGCTAAAGATTCTGTTTCCAACTCAAATTTCCCTTGGACCAAAATCCCTCTCGTGACATTTGTTGGTGAGGAAGCCCTTGACTGTGGAGGTCCACGGAGAGAGTTTTTCAGGTATTCCTCTTACAAACAAGAATAAATATTCTATTACAAGAAGTAAAAGAATAGTTCTCAAACATGAAGCATGCATAAGTTCACAGTTTTGTTTGACATCTGTTGTTTCCTCTTTACCCCTGCCTCAGAATCCTGATGATGGAGGTGCAGAGCTCACTGGGCATCTTTGAGGGGCAGCCTGGACACTTGTTCTTCACCTATGACCAGATGGCCTTGGAAGAACACAAGTATGAGTTGGCGGGGAAGCTGATCGCGTGGTCTGTGGCTCATGGCGGCCCAGGACTCAAGTCTCTTGACCCCTGCCTGTACCAGCTGATGTGCACCCAGGAATGTCAACTGGTAGACTTTGACTGGCACCTAATACCAGATGCTGACATTCAGGACAAACTACTAAAGGTTTCTATCCATTTCTTCATCAATCCATTGATCTTCGCCCTTCTTTAACTGGAAGATCTCTAATCATTTTATCTTGCATTTAGATTTCATCATGCAAAACGACGGCAGATCTCCAGAGGCTGCAGACAGAGCAGGGTGACTGGATCTGTGAATGTGGGTTCCCTGGAATATACAGACGTGAAATTTCCATTCAAGATGTGCCAAAGATTTACTCCTTTGCAGTTCGACACTACATATATCTAAGGTACTTATATATAACTGAAGGTTTTCTCATTGATTTGATTATCACTCATTTAAATGATAAAAGTTACTTACTATGTTTTTATCAAAGTAACACTCATTTGACAGTTAGCTCTGGTCCTTTAGATGGTCTGATTGAGTTAATATTTAGTAATGTGATGTGTTGCTTAAGTACAAAAATGGACATTTAACAGCCTATGTTCATTTTTGCAGAACATCAAATATGATTCATCAGTTCACAAAGGGTCTGAATGCTTATGGACAGTTCTGGGATATGGTAAGAACTCACTGGGTTGAGTTTTTGCCCATCTTTACCAACATGCATGAGCCCCTTTCCAGAAGCACATTTAGAGAGCTGTTCCAAATCCACTGGAGTAAATCAGGGACCAAGAAGAGGGAGGCTGAGGAAGAGACTATACACTACTGGGAACTGGTACTTAAGATGATTGAAGGTAAGTTTCCTAGTTATTAAATTAACTGTGAATAATTGTGCATTATTGTGCTTGTAATTGTCAATTCGTTTGGACTTGAGCTTGTAATTTTCCCTCAACAGATAAAAAAACAAAAGCTCCACAAAATGAGTTGCATTTTGAGGAGATTTTGGCTTTCGTAACTGGAGCGGATGAAGTCCCACCACTTGGGTTCTCTCAGAAGCCCAGCATTCACTTCTACCAACCAGAGCAGCGTGGATGCCGTCTACCGTATGCCAACACATGCATGATGGGATTGTTCCTGCCCAGGGTTGTAAAAGATGACGTGGAACTTTACAGGATGCTCCTGAGAGCAATCAGAGACTCAGCTGTTTTTGGGAGAACATAAACGTATATAATTCTTTATTATAATGTACACGGTCATATAATAATAATTATGCATATTTATAAGCTTTATTTAATTATTTCATTACTTAAGAAGAAAGCACTTATGCACTTACTGTATATTTTTGACATAAATATGTTATGCATTCTATGCCAGATACATTTTTTTATATTTGTAAAAAATATATAATTATATATATAAAATTATTATTATTATTTTCATACACCTGTCAGTCATGTCTTGAATAAAGTGAAAGAAACTGAGTGTTTCTCTGGTTTGGTTGGGGAGGAAGGAATGTCAATATAGGCATAATACAACCGCAGGTCTTTAAAATATTTCAAGTACAACAAAACAATGTTCCGTGGACCTGCTGAATAGCCGAACACATCAAAACATACTCTCCTGAATATTCCTCCTTAATAAACTTTCTATGTTCCTCTGGTAACTTTGTTTTAGTTGACTGCATACTAGTCACGTGTTGCATTTACGACTGTTTGCAGATTGAAGAGAATAAGCCCTATCAATCATTATTGTGTAAACCAGTTTAACCTGACAAACCCCTGCAGTAACACGGGCTAGCGTATCGTTCTCTGAGCTGAGGTTTGGTTTCGCTGCTTACATGTCAAAGAATGCTTCAGCACGCTGAATAAACTGGAAACGGCTTATCGTCTGCAAATCTTCAACGTGTTTTCCATTAAAAAAATATTTTGGAGTGAACTATATATAGAGTTTACAACCTGTTTTGTTAGAGAAGTCTGACAGTTTTGAGATGTATAGAATTACAGCACTCATTTCCATATTTCCATGATATCCACAAACCGCGAGTGACTGTCAAGGCTGTAATGTGATTGGTTTACGTGGCACACGTAACCATTATGTTTTGTCCAATGGTAGAGCCTCAGAGGATGTTTCTATCCACTGCCATCCACATCCAGCTCAGTAACGCCAGCCCTACTGTAGCTCCTGCTAAAGGAAAGTTACTGTTTGGCAAACTATTTTCTGCTCTTTCAAGCGGCTCACGTGATAACATAAACTAATAAACGAGATAAAACTATCACATGACTTCCTAGAAATGTCTACAGAGTGATGACATCTCGTTGTAAACTTCCAATAAGCTGGTTACCGCTTTACTACTGTATGTCATGGGATTTTTGACATATTTTTTTAATGATTATATATATATAAAGATTAATTCAGAAATAGGCTACATTTACCATAGTAAACATCACATTTTAAAAGAGACTTATATTTCTTTTTCCCAAAAGCAAATTCAGAATAAATAATAAATGTTACTTACTATATATATATACAGGGCCGTGCAGAGAGCTTTGGAGGGGCAGGTGCTCAAAGTATAAAAGGGGCACATGATGGAACACGGCTTTTAATAGGGCTGTGCTGCTTGCTGATATGGTGTCTCGAAATGGATGCTTCTGTATTGATACAGCAGCAAATGCCATGACGCAGGTTTGAGAAAGAAACAGAACAGAAAAGACCATTTTAAGTTTAAATGTTAAAGACATTTTTTGCACCTCTTAACTACTCTGGATTGATATTATTATTATTATTATTGTTGTTGTTATTGTGTTTACAGGGTATGGTGGTTTTGCTGTTGTAAACACTTGTTGTTGTTGTAGAAAAAATATTCCTGTCTTATTTAAAATAGAATTCTATTCTAATCCTGTTCTGAATTTATTCATTTTTTGAATGATAATGATTATAAAAACAGGATTGATAAGTATAATTCGGAGGAAAATCAGTATAAGCCCAGCGTTTTGATAATTATTTTTTTAAATAAATACTGTAATAATAGTTCAAAGTATGAATAGTTTTTAGTCAGATAACATAAAAAAGACAAGACACCTCGACGAGCTTTAAACTTTTCCCAATTAAACAACAAGAACGAAAGAGAACAAGCACCTTTGTTTGTATTGCTGTGTGTAGAACTATGTCAGCTGCATTTTTTATTTAATATTAATTTTAATAAAATGTCCATTCGTCCCCCGCACTTTATTCAAGCTCGAGCAGGTGTTTTCACATAGAGGTTTCTAGATTTAAATGAAAAGAGACACGACCTGATGTTTTATTCGTATCCAAAACGAGGAGATATGAATATCAGGAGAGGGAACACTCTCGTGCAGTGCGTGTTTAATACTCTCGAAGCCAGAGGACGCTCTCGCGCAGAAACGTTTGTCGTGCATATGGACAAACTCACACGCTACTGCTGTATCTGAGCTGAATAAAAAGCAGAAACGTTTTTACTGATGAAACGTGAAGACAATAAACACACGATTGCGAAAATATATGGTTTATGTGTGTTTTTCAAGTTATCTCCAGGTAATAAATAAATAAACTATATGAAAAATGCAGTACTGATTAACATATCAGTTAGTATAGAAACTATAAAATATAATTCCTGAATTATTAAAAATGGGAAAAGGGTGTTCGTAGTAGCCTTTATAAAGCAATCATAAAATTATCATTAGGAAAACATTGAACAAAAATATTGTAGCCCCTTGCTGCAGAGCTAACCGTGCTTCCACAGACTACACACAGCAATATAAACAACAGCTGTGCATGATCTCTTCACGCCGTTCTTGTCAAATAATAATTCAATAATATAATATAAGTTTACAAGCACACCGCTCCGCTGAGAACTCCACTTACTGGCACCCGCGGACGTTATTGAAGGCATCCTAAAGGTGTCTGAAGGTGAGGGGTCGTCCCGGATGAGATCGTCAGGTGAAAGGTCATCATGTGGATAATTTAATTTACGGCTAAACTATTATTAATTCATTTTACTAATAGTTAGATTGGGCAGGCCTTCACAAAAGGGCGTTTAATTACAAAAAAAAACAAACAATTGCCTTGACAAAAGGGCACTTTGGGCATCAAGGGGAAAAGGGGCAGGTGCTCAAGCACCCCCCCCCCCTCCCCCCTCTGCACGTGCCTGTGTATATATATATATATATATTTTTTTTTTTATCTATCAAAGTAACCCTCATTTGATAGTTAGTTCTGGTCCTCTAGAATCTAGATGATTGGTTGAGCTAATATGTTCATTTGCATTTTGAGGAGATTTTGGCTTTCGTAACTGGAGCGGATGAAGTCCCACCACTTGGGTTCTCTCAGAAGCCCAGCATTCACTTCTACCAACCAGAGCAGCGTGGATGCCGTCTACCGTATGCCAACACATGCATGATGGGATTGTTCCTGCCCAGGGTTGTAAAAGATGACGTGGAACTTTACAGGATGCTCCTGAGAGCAATCAGAGAACATAAGTATAATATACTTCTTTGTTAGAATGGACACAGTCACATCCTTAATAATTACGTATATTTAGATTTATTTCATTACTTAAGAAAGCACTTATGCACTTTCTTATAGTTATTTGTATATGATGTATATTTTATATACAGCATAGCCTACAAATATACATATTTTGTATATTAGACTTATGGTTGTATAGGTAGGCCTATAGTATATTTTATAAAATATTTAAAGTAAAAAGAAACAAAATGTTCTGTGCAACTGCGTATATCATACACCCTGTATGATTGTGTATGTGACAAATAATAAAGAACCTTGAACCTTGAACTGCTAAATATCAATGTTATACTGTATATCGTCCAGCCTAAAACAAATATGTTTTTTCAGAGTTTATTTAAAAACATCCAGTTATGCAGAATATAAGATATTTCATTGATGAGTTGTCAATACGATATATAACAATACAAGGCATGGTTTTACTGCAATATTCGACATATTAATATAAAATGATATTCTGCAAATCCGCTGTTTCTGCAAACATTCTGCACATTCTACAGTTTCGCTGCCTGGAATCCATTTGTTTCTTTGACTTGCAGGGATCCGCTTGCCTCTCTTTTCTGTAGCTTTCTGCAGTCTGTACAAATATACCTCAGGTTTCTTGTCAAATCTGTTTGTACAGTCAATCACAAAGCTCTTTCTCATTATTAGATGTGTTTTGTGTGTGCTGTGCAGCATGCACGCTGAAAGCCAATGTTTCCATACAGTCTTTTTGCCCTGTGTCCCTCCTGCAGACGCTGACGTCACGTGCATACCCTCTATAGATAAACTGTCACATGACTTCCTCGAAATGCCTAACGAGGGATGACATCTCGTTGTAAACTTCCAATAAGCTGGTTACCTTGTTACTTGGTCATGGAATTTTTGACGTCGATTTATTTTAAAAATAAAAACAAGTATAATTCGGGCATGTGTAGTAAGGATATCTATGACAGGAAATCAGTAGACTAGTTCTTGAGAACTTTTCAACTTTTCAGAGGCAATCTGAGAGGCATCTGTAGCCTATTTGGATCTGCAACCTGTGAAATTCCCAGAATGAGATGATTCATTTCTAAAGCTGTTCACTTACACTTGCACTACAGGTATATAGCCTACAGGCCTAACTTAAATTTAGCTTATTGATTTGATTTAAATAATAAAAGTTAATTACATATATATATATATATATTATATATATATATATATATATTATCTATCAAATTTCTGAAACTGTTCACTTACATGAAATCCATACAGTCTCACATGTTTAATTGTGGACAGTCATAATTAATGCAAAAGTTCAAGGTTAAAAAAAAAAAAGATTGATTCAGTCAGTGTGGAAGAACTTGACTGGTCTGTATAAAACCAAGTCCTAATCCCAGTTTAACACCTCTGGTGTGACTGTAAATGCAGACCTTGAGACCAAAAACTCATCACCAAACACCAATGACTTGTACATATGGGTTCAGTCATTTTAGACACTTCCAAAACAGTTGCAACAGAGATGGAAATACAATTTTTAAATACATGAATTATGTTCCCATCGTTGTTGCCACAGATTTGGAAGTGCATTTTTCTGTTCTAAAGAAGGGGGTGTCCCAGTACTTTAGTCTATATAGTGTATGTACAAGTCATTGGTGTTTGGTGATGAGTTTTTGGCTCAAGGTCTGCATTTACAGTCACACCAGAGGTGTTAAACTGGGATTAGGACTTGGTTTTATGCAGACCAGTCAAGTTGTTCCACACTGACTGAATCAATCATTTTCTTTTTGAACCTTGCCTTATACACAGAGGCATTGTGTATATATACTGTATATATAAAGTGAGATAAAACCATAGCTTTTTTTACCTTTTTTCACTGGCAACATATATTAAACCAGAGCATTTATAACTGATCTCATGTCAGCTCCAGTTCTAGAATGTTTAAGAATAAGTTTAGTCATGTTGATATTTCACTAAGCCATATTCTCATATGACAATTAGGTTGTAAAAATATAAAAATATCATGTGAATGCTCACAGAAAATACATATATCTTTCCGCACATTTATGCTCTGAGCTTCTGTTAATAATAAACTTATTATGCTTTTCATCTATGAAGCTTATCTATGTAGATAATCTTTAAAGAAAATACAGCCATATCTTTTATGGGCATTAATAAAGGCATATTTCACAACATCATTCACATCTTCTACGAAGTGAAACGAAAACATTATTGCATTATAATGACATAGAAGCATTAGTTTTAATTAGTCACTAATTAGCGTTAGTCACCTCCACAGTAGTTTTACTGACAGACTCGTCCTTGACCTGCAGTAACTGTGCACTTGATTAAGAAGCTCTAAGCCAGTTCAGTTCTCAATGAGATAAATCAAATGGTTTTTTTTGTTTTTTTTTACTTAATGAGGGAAAATACACATTGATATACATGACAACTTATAAAATGTGTCAGATCTAGCCAAACTGGCTAATTTTCACCCATAGTCCCTTGGTCTTTGAAGTTAGTTATCTATTTGGCCAAATGATTATATCATTACAGTGACATCTGCCAAGGTGTGGGATATATTAGGCAGCGAATGAACATTCAGTTCTTGAAGCTAAAAGATCTGAGTGACTTTGACAAGAGCCAAATAGTGATGGCTATGACTGGGTCAGAGCATCCCAAAAAAGCCAAAACTTGTGGGGAACATGGGCACCCAAGACTCATTGAAGCATGTGGGGAGTTAACCTGTCTGGTCCAGTCTCACAGAAGAGCTATTTTAGAAAGGTGTCAGAACACAGTGCATCACAGTTTGTGATGACCCCTGTTCACCACTGAAAGTGTCTACAGTGGGAGCTGATCTTCTCTTTGCTGCTATAATAGCTTTTACTCTTCAGTAAAGGCTTCAGAGCTTTGAGGCAGCATTTAGACACAGGAGCATCAGTCTCATTTTGGCGGATGGGGTCTTGGCATCCCAAATGTGTTCAATAGGAGTTGCACGTTTGTGTAATCAAGCTCTTTCCTACCAACTTTGACCTTAAATGCCTGCGTATGTTCATGATGCATGAATGTACACGTGGTTTTGCACCTGTTAGAAAGGGAGTAGCTTTAATGTTCATTAAAACTGTGTGTCTACATACTTCTGAGTACTTAATTAATGCATGGTATTTTAAAAGCACCTGCCTGAGGAAACTGACTCCTCGTGATTCCTGGTAAAGTTTATTTACCAAGCCTGAAAAATTGCAATCATCTGAGGAGGAACTTTAAACATTAAAGTAGAAAGGCATTATCACTATTAATTATTACACTACTTAACAATCATGCATTTTATGAGGCCTAATCCTCAACACCATGGTTTAGTTTCTTTTTTGACTGTTTTCTGCTAAAGTCTGAACTAACTTGCTGTGAATACACAATAATGCAACATACTTACACTTTAATCCATACTGTAAAACAATTGCAAAATACTGTAAATTTTATTCATGCTTTACATTAGGTTTTTAGGTGTTTGTATACAGTCACTATTTGGGGTATTGACAGCAGATTTTGTATGTGCAATGCTTGTGTGCATGAATGCTTGCATAGAAAATACATTTATGTATGTAATCCATTTCCGGATTTACCCTATGAAATAATTACAAAACATGATTTTAATGGAGTGGCAGACTGGATGAGCTATCATTAATATAGTAACCTTAGTCTCACGTAGCCAGACCTTTAGACTGACGGCTGAAGGTCTGGAATAGAGCTCCGGACGTCACGTGACCCATTCTGTTTACAGCCGGGAGCGAATATGAAATGAATGGCACCAGAATAAGTTTCAAGGCAACAGAGTTAACTGCGCACTTTAATTAATAAGACATAGACCTGTACATAGCAAAACTTAATAGATTAAACATAACAGTTCCCTATAATGCCCCCGAGGTGCTTTTAACATGTATTAATATATGAACGGATAGATTTCCTGACCTGCAGTATCCTGATATCTACAACTACCTCATCAACTTTCCTTCCTAACGTTACTCCAGAGACTCTTTAAAAGCCTACAAAAGCCTGGAGGGGTACAAATGGACGCAATCTAATTTTTTTATGAATATTCAGGAGTCTGCCGGCTAAAACCATAGACTGTAAAAATGTCTTCACTGGAAGGTTAAAAACTGTGTTGTTAGCTAAAGTAATCGACCCTAGCTGTCCTTGTAGATAGCCAGCATATCACTGTCAGAGGTGTGAAAAGTACTCAAAAATTTTACTCAAGTGAAAGTACAGATACTCAGTGAAAATTTTACTCAATTAAAAGTACAAGTATCTGGCCAAAAACATACCTTGAGTAAAAGAAAAACTTTAAATTGTACTCAAGCATTAAAAAGTAGAAGTCCTTTTTTTTCTGACAGACATACAGAAGTTTGATTTAAAGGGAGAAAACAAAACAAAATGCAATCAAACAAATATATCTAGTGCAACAACAAATGCAGCACAGTGGAGCAAGAAACAAAAATCAGGGAAAGGGATTAAAAGGAAACTCCATCCTTTCCACCCTCATGCCATCCAATATGACCTTCATTTATCAGATGAACACCAGTTTTAGAAAAAAAAACATCTCTCTTTGATTAATGCAAGTGTATGGGACGTCCAAAAATGACACTTCAAAAACTACACAAAGTGAATATGACAGTAACTCATACAACCCCTGTTGATGAATCAGTGTCTTAAGTGAAGCGATAGGCATGTGTAAGAAAAATACAAATACTAATATTTTAAACTTGACATCATGTTCACATGTTCCTGTCCCTTTGCATTATACAGACTAAAAATCTTTTCTTGTGTTCATCTGAAGAAAGAAAGTCATAAACATCTGGGACGACATGAGGGTGAGTAAATGATGAGAGAATTTTCATTTTTGGGTGAACTATCCCTTTGAAGAGCAAGTTGTGATGCAGAGGCCAGAAACATTTTCCAGACAGATTACAAGAATGTGTTGAATTAATGAGGAGAGTCATAGAATTAAAACATACAATATTAATGTTTTGAAGGACCACTTTTTTTGTATGTGTGTTGTCTCAATGTCAGTCTAAAAGGACAATTAATCTTTTATTTGTTTATTTGGGGCATTTAGAGTTTTTTTCTCAGCAAATATTGATAAATAATTATTCTGAGTTATTCTTATACTATTTGCGACTAATTAGATTCATTAATAAGCAAATCATGTAATTATTAAGATTAAAAAAACAAACATTCCTACTCAGTGTGTCATATAATGGCATATTAGAAATATAACTTATCCACTACCTGGTAAGAACATCACTAAACATGAATTACAATTAATTTAACATACAGTGTTCATTTTTTTTTTTGAGATTTATAACATTTAGCTAATAAAAAAAACAACATAATTCCGCCAAAAATATTAATTGTATTTAAAATTCTCATCACTGATTTTATTTGCACTCAATCTTGTGCATTCAGCCAAAATATTAAGCAGCTATGGCTTTATCAAAACAAAGAATAATGAATAAACTTTTTTGGGGGGGAAATGCAACTTTGCTACCTCAATATGCTTCCTCAGATTTGATGGTGAACTTTTGAAGCCAGACATTTACTTGATGAAAGTCATAACTGAAGTAGAAAGGTGTGTGCTTGATGCTGAAAACAATGATCATTGGTTCTCATGTCAAGCACGCACGTTTGAGCTTCCGTTTACCATATTTAATGTGCATAAGATAAAATAAAAATGTAATGTACTTTTCAAGATGAAATAAAATTGTAAGGAGTAAAAGTACAGTTTTTTTCTTCAGAAATGTAATCAAGTAAAAGTACAAGTACAAGTAGTCAGTTTAAATTGTACTTAAAAAAAGTACAAATCCCCCAAAATAATACTTAAGTACAGTAATCAAGTAAAATTACTCAAGTATTTTACACCCCTGATCACTGTACAGTATACATCC
Source organism: Aspiorhynchus laticeps (assembly GCA_023376895.1). Taxonomy (NCBI): domain Eukaryota; kingdom Metazoa; phylum Chordata; class Actinopteri; order Cypriniformes; family Cyprinidae; genus Aspiorhynchus; species Aspiorhynchus laticeps. Next base: position 12,075,356 of record CM041804.1, read on the forward strand.
TAAATGTACGGTGACTGAGAAGTGCAAAACAAATCACGATTCTGAAAACAAATTACAAATGCAAATGCAAATCTAAAAAACAACATAACAATTCAGAAAACACAACAACAATCCCGAAAACATTATAACAAGTCAGAAAACACAACGACAAATCAGACAAACCAGAAGAGGTATGTATAGTTTGAGACAGCGCCATTGGTTTGGGAATAGATTACTCACTGCTGACTGGACGAGACATCTGTCAATCAAGGTACAGGAAGAACCACAAGAAGCACAGCAGAGTCTATTATATCATCAGCTCCAGTGGTGCAGATGGTAAATCTTGTGTCATTGTATTTTTGATGCGATCGACCAGTGGTTCGATCCGCCTTTTGCCGAACTTTTTTCCCTCCCTTTTCAAATCTCGTATCGCATCGTAAAGGCATTTATTTTAAAAAAAAATTAAGGAAATAATCAAAAAGTTGAAAATAAAGTATGGGGTAGGGTTAGGTGTATAGAGGGCTTTATTGTACCAATAAGGTGGCATCCATTTAATAATTTGAATTAAAATTATAATTTACACTCAATACCTTATTATTGCATACTGTTTTATAATGTACTACAATACTGAAGTGCAGATAATTGCCACTATTTGCAACAAGTAACGTTAGTATACAGAACATCCTGCTATTTTAACATAGTGTAAAACCCTACCCGATACTTTATTTTCAACTTTTTGATGTTGTTTTTTTTTATGTGATATGTTGTTTGTATGGTATTCTCGCATTCTTTCAAGTAAAAAGCTGGTCTGTCTCTGAAGTATGTGCATACATACGCCTATGCGCTCCCATTTAAATCGTGAAATATGCGTCGGAATATCATGACAACATTTTTCCTCGTTTCGTCATACCCGATTAATGATTGAAAACTGTGGTTAATATGTTTTAATGAAACATCTATAATGAATTGTTCATTAATAAATCACAACAACCCTGTGCTACGGGCATTGCCATTCATACAGGCTACAGCAGAAGTTATTTTACACAACTACTCGAAGTTTCTGGTTTTCGAACGCGGACTGTGTAAAAGGCCTATAGCAATGGCATTGTCCTCCTCTGCCACCGCAAAAAACTTCCAGACAGGCGAAGACATGTTCACAGATGATGACGTAATGAGCGCGACACAAGTACTTGCACTTGGAAAGCGGATGAATCTCAGATATGAATCTCGGTAACCGTCTTTTCATCACACTGCCATCGGGCAAGCGCTTCAGAAGCGTGATGGCAAAAACTGAGAGACTGAGGAGGAGCTTCTACCCTCAGGCCATCAGGCTCCTAAACTCAGTCTCATAACATCTACAGGACTCAATTTAATTAACTGTAACACCCATCATTCTCCATCTTCCGCATTGCTGCTATATGTACATACCCGGTACAACCTGTTTGCACATTCCTCTTGCACATCCCTGGTTATATTAATATTTATTAAATCCACAGTAGACTGTACTGCACATTTTAGTTCATTGCACATTTTACTCCTCATTTTATTTCTTTGTTTTTACTATAATTATTCTTATTATTCTTATTCTTATTTTTATTTTATTTTTTTATATTATTCCTACCTATATTTAAATATATGCTCCTGTGTTATGTTTCATCTTTTATTTTATTTTTTTTGCACTGTCCATTGAGCGGACCCGTCCTGACCTAGATTTCACTACTGATTATACCCTGTATGATTGTGTATGTGACAAATAAACAAGAACCTTGATATATCAGATTGACTGATTGATTGATTTACCTGCAAGCTACTTTATCGGATCTAGTTATCGGATTTCATTTATTTATCGGAGCAATAAAAATGACGTCATTTTCACCCATATCGGTCGATAATTTATCTGTCCGATAAATATCGTGCATCCCTAGTAATAATGTAAATTATGTGAAAAATAATGCGATTTTCGAACCACCAAGCATGAGAGCATGTTCTAGTACACCCCCAAAACAAAATCAAGACTTTGTAAAAGAGCATAATAGGACCCCTTTAATGTCTCATTTCAATTTTAGTTTGGCTCTAGTTTTGTATTTATTCCAGTTTATATGAAAAGGTTCATGTAGTGTGGATTAACATTAATATGTAGAGTAAATACTTTTCACTGAACGTGTTAAAAAGTTAAAAATAAGTTTGAGAAAGTTGTCGGTATCGTGTTGATTGTGATGTGAAGGTGAGCGACCGTGGTGCTGTAGATCGTTTATAGCCTAAGTTTAGCTTTTAAGTTCTTCTGGCGCTTTTATTTAGGCTTCAAAATTTTGTGAAGATTATCTTGATGGACAAAACGTGTAAGTTTCATCAACTATGGTTGAACACAGAGCTTATTTTTTGCAATAATCCAAAAGCCCATCGAAAAATCCCATAGGCTTTTTGTCGAGGGAACCAGTGTCATGCTAACCGCTGATCCGCCTACAAAGTGACGCCATAGTTCCCCCACTCTGGCAGCTTTCATTGGCCAAGGCCCACCCATGATGCCGTTTGACCGACATGTCAAACAACCAATCACAGTTTGTTTCGTTCAGCGTCACATTTCGGGGCGTGGAAATGTCGCCACAATAACAGACCGGTGTGTAAAACTCTCGGACGTATTTTAAAGATTCTATGCCTTGAACGTTAAATATTTCACATACTTTGAAAATCCAGCGTTTAGTTGATCCTGATAAGTCAACCTAGGCTCATTGGAAATACGTGTCTCTACATACATTTCTGCAAAACTGAAAAAACTTACCTATATGCACGATTCCCTGCAGCTTCCAGTTGAAATCAACACTAGAGGCAGTAAAACTCTGACAACTTTTATTCCTTTTCACACGAAGTATGACTTACAGGAACAGTGTTGATTATTTTCTCACAGTTACTTGCAGAATGGTATATTATGACTTCTAAACAATTTTAACATCCTGCACGATTTGAAAACTGATACTTTTGAATGTTGTCGTCACATATACAGCTTCATATGTATGAGTTTACTAACTCAGTAAGTTTACTCGGTAGCTCACGCGATACAGCGTTGCACTTAGGTGATGAAGAGCTCCGGTACGAATCCCATCAAACTACAGTTCAACAAAACAGCTCAAATCTGCATAAGGAAGTTAAAATAGCATGGCTGCATCAGCGAATACGTTTTTATATTACTTTTGCATTTGTTAACACTTTCGGGTAGGTTTAGGTTTGGGTTTGGTGTAAGTTAGGGGATACTTCCAACTTCATAGAGCTTAATCTTTAGCGACACTCACCGGATATTTGAATTATGAATGGCGGCAAAACGTGCTGCAAAGTACATAATTACGGTGTTGCAGAAATGTATGTAGAGACACGTATTTCCAATGAGCCTGGGTTTTAAGCACTCGTCGTCACAGTTGTAAACACGACGGCTTTCTTCTTTCGTGAGGAGGTTTGGCGCCACGGCATCTTTGTTTCCAGGCGGAACGTTAAAGAACACGACACACACGTCTCCCGGAAATCCTGTGTAATCTGACCAATCCGACGACGACTTCGACACTCCTGAAGTGTTTACAGATAAGTGTGCCATATGCATCAGACGTTTAGCCAACGTTCCGTGGGCGTGACATCTGAGGCTGAGACTAAAGCCAAGACTATAGAATACCCAAGACGTGTCACTCGTATAGTTTTGAACGGGGAAAAATGCAACGCTCAATATGGCCGCTCTATCGAACGAAGCCATGCCTTCTGAGCAAAAGAGCCAATCACTAATCGGTAAAGTCATCACGTCACTGCAGCTGCCATTAGAAGTCCCGGTTGCTATAGAAACAGTCAACGCTCTGAGACGTGCACATGTGCACTGGCTGGTCTAGCCTGAGAAATATTTGAGCAAAATAAACAACACTTATGATACAGTTGTTGTCAGATTTCATTGGTGATTTCAAATATGAAATTTAATCGTAAGCTTTGCGAACAGTTTTGGAGAATTTGATGATTCCCCATTCAAAGAGATAGGAGCTGCACTTGGATGCCCGAGAGGTGTTTCAAAGAGGGCCGCCGAGTGACATGACTTGTCTTAAAGGGACTTTAACTATAGTAACCTTGACTCAAACAACACTCAAACTGAAAGTGAAATAATACTGAGCTTTCTGAATTTATTGACTGCTTATCTTTAAACTCACCAAACAGCCAAACAAACCAAAGTACCCTTGATCCAGCAAATATTCCTACTTTAAAAAACACGCTTGATGGCTCATTGAAATGGCTGCATGGCAAAAGTGAAAATTTACACTGAATTTATTGAGTTTTACTCATTGCTTGTCAAATGTAATGTTAACTGTGTTTTTCTGAATTTCAATAAATGACAGCATTTCTGCAATGACAGAAATCACTACAGTTTCTTAAATGACAAAAATCAAAAACAAAAATCAAACAAAAACAAAAGAGGAAAAGTGGTGCACAACAGAAGATAGCAGCATACTGCTAATGGTAAACTGTAAAACCACATGGTCAAAAGTGCTCATTGAAACCCCCAACTACTTTCTTTTGCTTTCCCTTTTGTACACACAAAAACATTTGGATGACTAAATATGTAAAAAAATCCCAACTGCTTTTTTTTTTTTTTTTTAACTGCCGCGGAATGGAGTCATCCTCAAGGTAACTTTCCAGGCTCCGCCCTCAATAGTCCCTCCTCGATCCTCATCCTATGAGAAGAAATGTTTAGCTATAAACTACAACACGTGCATTTATAAAGCAACAGATTCCCCTTAATCCGCTTAGATACAGAAACAGAAGTAGCCTACTGAAGAAGATACCAAGAGCTGGCTAAGAAAACAGGATGACAGAGAAAAAGAAAGGTGAGATGAAATAGGCAAATGGTACATTTTAAGCAATATCTCTTAATGAAAAAGAACATGTCAAGTTTAAAGAGAATTATGTTGGTGTATAAAAATGTAATTTAGCAAGTTGTAAATTCAAATTAAGTTATTTTTGTTTGTTTTAAGAAAGTTAACCAACCAATGAATTTACAGTAATGCATACATTACATCGTCAATGAATAATTAGATTCAATTTTATATTATGTGTTAATAATATTTAATTATGATTCACCGTGCAAGAGTCCGAGCTGGATTATGTCTGATGTGATGCACAAGGAAACTTCACGAAACAGTCAGTGAGCAGCGGCCTCTAGAGGCGAAACGAGAGCGGGACTGTAATATGGCTACGTTCCATGAATCGGTTCTTTCGAACAGTCCGTTTCAGAGAATCAGTTCAACTTATGTAATTAAACACAATTATTACATTTGCCCCCGGTTTCACAGACAAGGCTTAAGCCTAGTCCTTGACTAAAATGTAAATCTGAGCTGTTTCAACAGAAATAAACTTGCACTAACTGATCTTAAAACATATCAGTGCCTTTGTTTTGTCTCAAGATGCACACCAGTAATGCTTTTTTTGCATGTTTATAAAAATTACTTAAATGTCCTAATTAAAAACTATGGCATAATCCTGGTTTAGGCTAAGCCCTGTCTATGAAACCGGGCCTTGAAGTTTTATTAATACGTGTGTTGATTGTAATTTCATGTATCCTTCAGATTGTTGCAGACATGATTCATGTCAATTTGAACCTAAATGGAATTTACATTTACATTAAAGAAAAAGTAATTTTAATCTTTTGGTTGAGAATCAAACCAACTCTGTTTCATATGTGTGTTTATAAAACTGTCACGTCGTGTATATATTTGACAATTGTTAGTTCCTCATTTTTAGTTCAATCTTAGTTCAATGAGGATTGACTCGAGAGGCGCTCAGATCAGTCCGATTCCCGAGTCGTTTGAACCAAAAGAATGATTCGCGAATCAAACGTACTGGAAAGTCCCGTGTTAACGAAAGTTGCAAAAGAGACAGATGACTCAAAACAGAGAGAGCCACGCCGCTTAGACGAATCTGTAACGCCAGACTTGTCTTATTTCTCCTCCAGAGAAAGTCAAGTGCGTGTGTGACACGCGGTGGAGCCTGAAAGAGATTTCTTTCCACTCAGACGTGAAGGGTCATCTGATAACGCTGAGTGACGGCGGGCGTCGGGTTTCCAGGGACGAGTCGTCCTTCTGCCACGGGCTGACGTTCAGCGGGCGACCGGTGAAGACCGAGGAGAAGCTGCGCCTGCGGGTCGAGCGCTGCGGCGGAGACTGGCACGGAGCGCTGCGGCTCGGATTCGCTCATGTTTCACCCGAGCAGACGACTTTACCTCCTCTGGCCATCCCAGACCTGACCAACTCTCCGCTGTACGCCGCAGTGATAGTCCCCGAACACATCTGTCGCCCTGGCTCAGAGATTGAGTTCATGCTGAAGAAGAATGGCAGTCTGAGGATACGAAGCTCTGATGGCAGAACACACACGGCGCAGACCACCCTGAACCCCAAGTGGCCCGTCTGGGCGATGATTGACGTCTACGGGCAGACCACGGCAGTCACGATGCTTGGTGAGGCTTCTGTCTGTCATATTGTGCTCTGAGCGGATTAAAGGGATAGTTCACCCAAAAATGAAAATTCTATCATCATTTACCCACCCTCAAGCTGTTCCAAACCTGTATGCGTTTCTGTCTTATGTTGAACACAAAATAAGATTTTTTTTGAAGAATGTGGGTGGCAACAGTTGACGGTACCCATTGACTTCCAGTGCATAGGTATTGTTTCAGACTCATACAGGTTTGGAACAACTTGAGGGCAAGTACATTTTGACAGAATTTTCTTTTTTTGGACGAACTATACCTTTAACCAACACACACACACACACACACGCACACACACACACACACACACACACACACACACACACACAAAGTATATCTTTTTAATTTTGTGGTATGTGTTTAAATTTGATGGTTTTTTCAAACTTTTTGCCAAGAATATGATGTCCTAGAATGAAGCCCCTTTCCTGAAATATAAATGCATAATATTAATGAAAACCCCATTTATGCAGTGTGCAAAAAATATTATAAAAACAGCAAATTAATTTATTCAAATGAATTAATGATGTTTGCTAAATATTTTTTTATATTGTAATTGTAAAGAAAATTGTTAAAAATATTATCTAGAAAACTGTACTTTTTATTGAATTGTCATAATATTTTAGATTAACATAAGAGTAGAATAAAATAATCTCAATTAATCTCATGATTTCTGACCAGTCTTTCAAAACATATAATAATAATAGTATTGAATTAATTAATAAAATTTAAAGATAGAATTATTAGTAGTAATATTAATTATTAACTGATAATAATAAGATACAAATAATAATATTGTGAATATGATTGTAAAATAAATAAGTCATGTACAACAAACAAATTCATTAGTATCTTAAATGTACCTGTTAACTTTGACAGCTCTAAAAATACATTTAGTAAAATCTTATTGTTTCTCTAAGAGATTTAATGGATCCTTTGCGTCCCCAAGTTTGAAACCCCCTGAATTATAGCTACACTCAAGCAATATCATAAAGAAAAGCTTGTTTTTTTGAGTCGTCTTTGTCTAACAGTAGATGTGGTCTGTGTATATAGGGTCCAAAAGGAAGCGCTGGATCTTCACCAGTCGGTCCTGTCCTGCTCTCACACACATCAAACACACTGAAGATAAAGAAACGCAGGAGAAAAAGAAACAAATGAGCACGCTGGAACAGAGAAACCCGAGAAACACAGGTGAGAATCAGACAAGCGCAAGGCAGCTCTGTTATGGCCTAGTACACATAATTTCACCACCTAAACTCTCTCTTCTCTTGCTTTAGATCATGAAGCTCCAGACTGTGAGGAGTGTGTGGTGTGCTACAGTGATGTGGCAAACTATTGTCTGAGCTGCGGTCATAAATGTGTGTGTACTCCATGCGCCATGAGGGTTCACATGACGTTTGGGACCTGTCCTCTGTGTCGCCAGCCCTTGGGTTCCTTCCATCCGTATGACCACTAGCTTTCTTCCCAGTTCAAGTAGTGGCCGGTTTGTTGAATGTATACTGAATGTATTTTAAGTTCTTATGTGCTGCTGTAATGTACAAATCTGTCACTGCACCGTGCAGATGTTGTATATGTTTTTTTTACTTTGTTTTGTAAGTCTTTTTGGATAAATTCACTGAATTTAAATGAATGTTTATTTTTATTTTGAGTCATTTTGATTATATATGTTTATATGTATATTTATACATATGCTGAGATGTTCTAAATCTATAATGTAAATAATATGATGTAAATATATGTATTTATGTATATAAATGTTTTTATTTTTAATTTTGTATTAAATACATTTTATGTAAACTAGGGATGTCAACGATTAATCGATGATCGATTAATTGTCGATAAGAGATGCAATCGATAAAAGCTATCGATGGTCGATTAAGCAGTTTCAATTGGGGAACGTCGGCTCGTGCGCTAAAACGCATGCAAACGGCTGTGAGTGACGGTGAAAGGCTGGATCTTACAAGAAAATAATTATTTTAATATGATACAAACTTTAAAAGTACATTAAAAGAGATACAGTACAAAGTTCTTTTGTATTGAAATGTAGTAATAAGTCATGTTCAATCATAATTTCCCTAGATAATTATTGCATATCGGGCACTTCGCATTGACAGGGCTGCGAACAGCATTGGACAGTCTATTCATTCATATAACTTGTTAATTCGTTCCTATGACATTAATTTGTGGCAGCTGTCCATGTTTCATTAATTTGTTCCCTAGAACAGGGGTTCCCAAATTTTTTCCATTCCACGACACACCTAGACAAGTATAATCTATTTCAAGACCCACCAAAATATTTGAGATAAAAAAAACAATTGACATTACTATAAGCTTAATCATAATTAAAAGCATAATATGGCAGAAATGAATGTATTTAAGAAAAATAACCATTTTATTTTATAGGCTAGTACCACTGTAAACATTCACTACTAATATTTACGTTTTCATTTCTTAATTTACAGACGTTAATGAGTCTAGAAATATGTCCATAAAACCTGGAAACGCGTTCACTCGTGCGGCTATGAACTGTGATCCGCTGCGAGTGCTATAAAAAGTGCCCTCACAACCCAACACTTTTTTATTTTATTTTAGCAAAGCATAAGAAGCGAAGCAGAATTCTCAAACAGTTTTAGAGATTAAAATAATTTTGAAATAATTGTAAAAATAAAAACATATGTGTCTCATTTTAAATAAACACTAAAAACCGAGAAGACAAATTTACTTCAGCCAGAAATTTACTTTTGCAATGGTTAAATAAATGTTCAGCTATATCTTCAAAATATTATTTTACATTTTTTTTCTCTATATAGTGATGATATGGCAAGGAAATGCATGTGGAAATGTTTGTATAGTGTGACAATTAAACCCCGCATTTGTGCCCCGCTCAACCCGTACATGTGAAATGCTTTTTACGGACAGTTTATGGATTAAATGCATATGAAGGAACGAAAACAACAAACTCTTTACATCTCTAGGAAAGATAAAGTGCAGAGTTCAAACATACGATAGAAATGAATGAACAGCCTACCTGATACAGTTTTCGCAACATTTGAATTTTCCGGTGTATGCAATCTCATGCAGAACACAGCGCAGTGAAGTGAGAGAGTTTCTTCTCATTAATAAAGCGGACCGAGCATTTCAATAATGAACCGTCGCTCTGAGACCCTCACTGTTATTACAACTCGTGCGCGTCCGCGCTTCAAAACACGCAACGCATGTTTTAAATCCCGGCCTTTGCGATTCGAAAATCGCACTGAGCAATATTGCAATTCGTAATTAATCTTTGTATATCGTCCAGCCCTAGGAACTGTGTGTGTGTTGTGTGTGTGTGTGTGTGTGTGTCATTTAGCTGCCGCCAAGTGGCTTTGTGCGACCCACAGTTTGAAAACCCCTGCCCTAGAAAACCCATGATTTAACTTAAATGCGGGAACAATTTAAGTCATAGTAACGAATTCTTAATTCATGGCCATGAAATCTTTCCTTTCCCCCCACACGTTTACCACAGTAAGAGATGCGAAAACAGTGATTAAAAATGAACAACAATAAAATTAACCTGCGAATCTAGAGGGTGAGACAGTGAGGATTTGGGAAAAGAAACAATAAATAATATTAAATTCGTGACCATCCGGAAAAACAGAACACAAAGGCGCGTTTGGCTTGATTTAAATGTATGCGCTCGGCATGAATCAAAAAGCATGGTCGCGATGTAACATTTGCCTGCTAACCAATTATTTATCTTATTAACAAAGCTTTGTACATCACCTGTGTCATAATACTCACATTAAAATGTTTCAAATGGGTAACAGTGTGTTCTGCCGTAGCAACACGGGTGGTTCTGGAAGCGGATCACTGACCGCGCGTCACAGCCCCACGCGCCGTACTTGCGTTTGGGATCATTTTATTTTAAATCCTGATAATGTCAATTGCAAACATTGCTATGATGTTTTAAAAATAAAAAAACGAGCACCATGAAACCATTTAAAAAGGCGCATTCAGCAGTCTCCGTGACAGGATATGAAACAGCACACATAATGATCCTGTGCGTAATACGGCGCGCTGCCATGCTCTCTTCCTTTTATCAAATGATCGTAATCAAATCCATTCATTTTACCATCCTGCCACTAGCCTTTTATTTAGACTAAAAACCCTTTTCATTCGGGTGAGGAAGATGGCGTTTTGAGTGGCATTTGCACATCCTGTCATGCCGGTGACTATATGCCACTGCAATAGATGCATTTTGCAGTAGTTATGGTTAACGATTAATCGATTAATTGATCGTTAATTTAAACGACGATCGATTATGGAAATTATTGAAAATTGACATCCCTAATGTAAACAGTTTGTTTGATTGATTTTTTTGCTGGTCGTGCAGTACTGCACATTTCCGCCAGATGTCAGTATTTTATAGGAAAACAGAAACTACCAGCAACAGAAGAAACGTTTACGAAAGTTTGTTTCCACATAATTGATTGTTATTCTTATCCAAATTGTTTACGACGTTCATGTTCAGTGTTCATCAATATTGCTGCAGTGCTGCAGAGAAAGTCTCAATTGAAACGTGAGTGAGCTTTTTCCTTCAAAATATTAAACTGAACATAGTCAGGAAGGGTGGAGGAGAGGAACCACGGATTTGGGCGCGAGAAATGCACTGTGTACTAATAAGAGAAAGTGCTATATTTGGTTTAGTTTGTTAGTTTCTGGCTTTTTGATGTTGAAATACCACAGATTACTTAAAATTTTAGGGAATATTGAGAAATACAAGGAAAAAATATCTCAGGATGATGCTTATTTTGATATTATCATTTTGAAATGGTAGGCCCTAATACATAATATTAAACCAGTCAGAATAACACCGGGGCTAGTTGTCACAAAGAGTTTTGAGTTAAAAGTCTAAAGTCATTAATGTGAATTACACAGTTTTAGCACAAACTAATAATCTGTGATGCATATCTGTCAGTTTTAAATGCACAAAACCAGGTTTATATATATACAATCTAGGCCTATTTGTTAAACCAAACATTTTATCATGAAATCTTGCTTATGTAGACCATGTTCATACTTTTTCAATTGATTCGTTTTTCCCACAATTTTTGCCTGATTCTAAGCTATTTGAAGAAGTACATTTAGAAAATATGATAAATCAAATGAATGCAAATGTTTAATAATAAAATATACCATGATTCATTTTGTTGAGTTCAGGTAAAATGATCAAATATTAAATGCACAAAGGACCATCAATGCAGTGACTAAATGATGTGAAATACTGACTTATTCTAAGCCTAATGCAGATCTTTGGTGTTGTACTTTCTTGTATCATTTGTATCTGCAGTGGGCAACAAGTCTAATGAGTCAGCCATCAGTATTAAATCTTAGTTCCAGTTAAACCCCAGAAACTAAATTATAAGGGTGGGAAAATCATAACAATAAGGGGAGGAGAGAGGCAGAGTGAGTGGGACGTGACCTTTGGTTGTAGATCACGTTGTCTGACTGTTAAATATTTATTTTGGATGGCAGAGCAGAGCCTGAGGAAGGCGAAAAGAAGTGAGGGAGGGTTTACAAAGCCACGAGTCAATGCAGAGAGACTCAGTACAGAGAGAGGGATAGAGAATGACACACATAGTGAGCTGAAGATTGCAGCTCAGTTTGATGAAGAAAACAAACATCCTCTTCAACAGCAGACGTGCAGCACGGTAAGTGTCCTTGGGTCACTATAAAACACTCTAGTACTTCTTTATGGTCTGTATATCTTAAGTACACTACCATTCAAAGGTTTGGACTCACAATGGCATGTTTGTTTCTTTGAAATAAATCGATTGGTTTGTTCACCAAGCATGTATAAAATTGAGCAAAGTCCAGTGGCATCTGACTGAGAGTCTTCTCTTGACTGTTGCAAATGAAGCTGGTGTTTGGTTTGAAGTGTCCAGCTGAGCACCAGTCAGAAGGTTGGTCCTCAAAAACTTCCCATTTTCTTGTTCATCTGAGCCGTCAACAAGCCGGATAGATTCAGTTTGCCAATCATGTATAGAGCGGCCTTCGTCTATTAAAAAAAGAGTAAGATGAACAATTGTGTTGTTTGGTCATAAAAAATCTGATTAGAAAGAGTACAGTGACCTGGAGGAAATGCAAGTGTAACTTCATCATCTGGAAAAACTAAATTAGCCCATTCATTTATTTTAATTACATTTTTTTTTTCAAGTAAGTGGTTTGCCTAGTTGACTTGAGTAATAACTGCTTTGCCATCAAATATTTTAATTTGCCAATTGCAATTTTTAATGGTAATGTAGTAACAATAATTATCATATCATATAATAGGCTATAACAATAATTCCCTGTCTTGAATTGCTCTTTATTTATTTGAATGACAGTCTTTTTGTGACCCATTTAACTGCTCATTACATATCATTGTGAGATATGAAGAAAGGAAGGTGGTGTGGGTAAATAAGGATGAATAATCTCATCCACTTCAAACCTCTTTTCCCTGGAATAAAACTGTGATAAAGGCTTCTTCAGAAGTGTGCAGTACATGTGATAATACAGTGGTTTTGTCTAATGGATCACTGGGTGTGAAAATGATTTCTTGAGGAAGTGTTTTTGCAGTTTAACCTCATTTTACAGTTAGCCTCAGCTCTGTCCTCGGTTTTTCAAAACTAGTTCCTCAACAGGGGTTGGTTTTAACATCACCATGCTGATTACTTAGATTGTATGTTTCAGTGTTGGTCTGAACAATATAGACCAGGCGTGTCCAATCCTGCTACTGGACGGCCAATGTCCTGCAGAGTTTAGCTGTAATTAGCTCAAACACACTTGTCTGGAGGTTTCTAGTGAGTCTGGAGACCTTGGCTGTGTCTGAAATTACCCCCTATAACCTTAAAGGGATAGTTCACCCAAAAATTAAAATTCTGTCATTAATTACTGAACCTCATGTCGTTCCAAACCTGTAAGACCTTCATTCATCTTCAGAACACAAATTAAGATATTTGTGATGAAATCCGAGAGCTTTCTGACCCTGCATAGACAGCAACGCAACTGACATGTTCAAGGCCCAGAAAGTAAGTAAGGACATCGTTAAAATAATCCATGTGACATCAGTGGTTCAACCTTAATTTTATGAAGCTATGAGACTATTTTTTTGTGCAAAGAAAACAAAAACAACGACTTTATTCAACACTTTCTTCTCTTCCGTGTCAGTCTTTGCTGCACGTTTACAAGAGTACCACAAAGCATGCATGTGACGCTGCTGATGCAGGAGACAGCATTCTGACGTAGAACCCAGATGTATTGTGATTTGTTTACAAGCAGAGGAAGACTCACGTATGCATTGTGGTACTCTTGTGAATGTGCATCACAGACTGACACGGAAGAGAAGAATTTGTCAATTAAAGTCATTATTTTTGTTTTCTTTGCGCACAAAAAGGGGCCTTGAATGTGTCAGTTGCGTTGCTGTCTACGGAGGGTCAGAAAGCTCTCGGATTTCATCAAAAATATCTTAATTTGGGTTCTGAAGACGAACGAAGGTCTTACTGGTTTGGAACGACAAGAGGGTGAGTAATTAATGACAGAAGTTTATTTTTTTTGGTGAACTAACCGTTTAAATAGAGGACTATTGAGACTATTTGAGAGGACAGCCATTTGTAGTGGTCTCTGAAACCATAGTGGACGTTATTGAGTGCACTCAATCCCATAATGACCCACAATAACGAGTGTACAACCGATGTACAGTCAACAGCTAGAGAATACCCAAATAACGAGTGTATAACCGATGTACAGTCAACAGCTAGAAAATACCCAAATAACGAGTGTATAACCGATGTTCAGTCAACAGCTAGCGAATACCCAAAATGCACTATGAGGGTCGTGCCGACTGAATTCTCGTCGACTGAATTCTCGTGTCTTGCCTGAAGATGGCGCTTGCAGCTGAATCATCCATCCATCCGAGATGGTCCTCACTGCAGAACACAAGATCCAGGGGGCGAGGTTGGATCTAGATCCAACTCCTCCCACCTTACATGTACCTAAACCTACCCGTCTCCACCCATCTCCACCCCTAAACCTACCCATCTCCACCCCTAAACCTACCAATCTCCACCCCCTGGTTGTGGATCCAACCCCGCCCCCTGGATCTTTGTTCTGCAGTGAGGGGCTACTGATCCATCCATTTTCCAAACCCTGCTCCAGTGTGAGTAGACTACAGCACAATGTCATACAGGTATAGATTTCTTTTTATTGATTGTTAAATAGTTTAATGCAGGTTTATACATGCTTGTTTCCATGACAGAGTTCAAGATAAATCTTTTTGAAAGTTTGCTATGTTTTCTAATGATTATTAAACAGCAAGCTTATTTTAAACATTTTACTGAAAAAATCGGACTTGTTCTTTAATCACACATCACCACTTTAAGGAAAATAGGCGGAAGTCAAGACTTTTTCTTTTTACAACCTTGGACAGTAATTTGAAATGTGCTTTTTAGGTTGATGTCGAGTGCCTCATTTTAGTCGGTCAGCCCAGTAGTTTAAGTATCCTCTAATTTAATGGACATCAGTGGCCTCTAAACATCATTGCCTGTGGAAATAGCAAGTTGTGTGGCTGAACTGAAGGATATAGTGATGTTATTTGATTGACATCTCATGCTCCAGCAGAGGGCGCATCTCCAATTCACTTGGCAGAAGACTGAAGTAAGACCCTGAGGTTGCAGTCCTGTTCGGTTGTATGCCAAATAGAGCAGGCATGAAGAAATGAGATGATAGTATGTCAGAGAGGCATAAAGAGAGTATCTATCCTCCAATGAACAATGAACTGATGTATTTGCAGATGAAACAGGCCGTCTGTGTGTGCGGGAAGGGAAATGCACTCATTTGTTCTTTTGATTTTAACACACAAGTGGGTGTTTCTCCTCAGCCTGCATGGGACTGTCTATTATTTCCAGCTGTGCATGTGTGTGTGTGAGTATGGGATGGAAACTATTACAGAGCTTTGGACTCGTTAGGCACAGAGAGTTTCATGTATGATCCTGGCTTGCCCAGAATGGCGTATTACACACACACACACACACGGACAAAGGCTGAGTCACAGAATCACAGTAAATTGCAAACGCCCTCCCAGCAGAAACAGAACGGGCTGTAATCCGTTCCCTCTCTCTGCTGCTTTCTTTGCTGCTCATTCCAGGGAAACATCTCCTCACGGTAAATACCCATCTCGCAGTTCTCCTCAAACTTCATGTCTCTCTTTTACTCAACTGTATGCTTCTGTTCTTCACTGCTGGTCTGTTTCATGTTGGTTTTTAAACATGATTTTGAATGTGAAACATCACCTTTGCTATCTTGGAGATGCATGCTGGAGCTCAGACAGTGAGGATTTACTTGTTTACCTTCAGGGTGTGAAATGTCAAATGCAGGTACTCTTTGTTCAGTGGCTTATTAACGTATAAAACATCCTAGATTAATGCTAAAGTGGACTAAAAACAGATCCATGTCCACTTTCAGTGACCGTGTGAATGCAAAGAGAACATCCAGTGCTCTTGCAGCTGTCATGTTATCATTTGCTGTTAAAGGTAGGGTATGTTGTGAAACATTGCACTGATAGTAGCTGAGCCTGATCTGCTAGATTCCTGTCAAACAGTGTTTCCCCATGTGGCTGGTTGACAACAGTCATTTATTCATAAAGTAGATGCAGTCAGCTAGCAGTAGGGGAAACAAACTTAAATAAAGTTTCTAAAATTAATAAAACTAAAAAAATGGAACTGGAAAATGTACTAGTAAATTTCTGCCAGGACGTTATCTATTAATTTTACAGACATTTCCATTAGCTCTCCAAAAACACAATGAAGTGTTTAATTCAAAATACTGGTGAAGCATGTTAAAAAAATCAATATGGAGAAATTCTTCATATTTATACAGTATTGTGCCCTATTTTTATGGATTTATTTTAATAGATTTACATAAATAAAAACCACAACAATTTTTTATATTAAATATTCACATTAAAATAAAAGGAAAACTAAAAACACAAGCACAATGAAAATATTAATTCATACCATAATAGCACATAAATAATACCAAATAACACCGAATGGAACGCTGCACTTTTATTTTGCCAGAGATGACTGTGGTGTTATTTTAACTCATCTACTGAAAAATACTTTTTCTTTTTTGGGGGGTTTATTGGATTTTTTTTTTTTTTACCTTTTCCTCTTTTTTAGATATATTTTAGGCATTTCTGCCTTTATTTAGGTGGGATAGTAGACAGATTGGACAGAGAATGAAGTGGGAGAGAGGGTAATGTGACTGGAAAGGACCAGAGCTGGGATTTGATCTCTGGTCACAGAAGCACAACTGTTACATGTCATGTCAGACAACTTATTTAATATTTCTCATTGTTCTCCCCATAGAAACGAAGGGGTAACTAGAATCAGATGCATGCGCTGTTGTTGTTTCATTGACAAGCATGGATAGATCTGAGGCTGATTGAATCTGATACAGGCTAAAGTTCTTGCTCTCGTGTTTTGTATCTTGCACATTTTATTCACAGTAGCTTATCTGTGTTCCAGAACATTCAAAAGTTGAGGTCACAAACTCTGCATCCCTATAAAATCAATTTTTATTGAGTGTTATATATCAGATATATAGCAGCGTGGTCTGGATCTTGTCAAGAGTAAATATTTATCATTGTGGTGAACCTAGCTTCCTCTTACTCAACACTGAGTCATGCCAGTGCTGTTACTCAGCAGTGGTTAGCTGTCATTCACAGTATCCCTTGAGCCGCTGGTTACATTTTGTCAGGACTTGAGCAACATGTTTATGCTATAATTTACTGTATAATTTGACAAATCATAGCTATTTTAGACTGTGTTTTCATTAGAGCGATGGATTTCCGCTTGGTTTACAACCTTTTTTTTAGCCCAAGGACCCCATTTATTTGCTCAGAAATGCAGTAATAACAGTAATACTGTTAAACATTTTTACAATTTCAAATAGCTGTTTTCTGTTTGCGTATATTTTAAAATGTAATTTATTTCTGTGATACAAAGCTGAATTTTCAGCATCATTACTCCAGCCTTCAGTGTCACATGATCCTTCAGAAATCATGCTGATTGATTAGCTGCTCAAGAAACATTTCTTATCAATGTTGAAAACAGTTGTGCTGCTTAATATTTTTTGTGGAAACAGTGATGAACAGCATTTATTTGAAATATAAATCTTTTGTAACATTCTAAATATCTTTGCTGTCACTTTTGACTAATTTATTGGACCCTTTCTAAATAAAAGTATTTTTAATGGAAGTGTATGATATTTAACATTGCTAAGCTATGCATATAATCATTATTGATGATGTACAAAGCCATTACCCTTATTGTAACACACATTTAATTTTACTTAATACATTTAAATGTGCCAGCAACTGTGGCTAAATTTAACTAAAACTTCAGTTAAAGTTAATGCATGTATTTAATGCAATATTGAAAATCTTTCACAAAAATGTGTTAAATCAAAAACTGGCAACCTTCCTGCAGTAAAGACCCCCGGTTTAAAGAAACCTGTACATTTTATATGCTTTCTCACTCTATATTTGGTTTATCTGTGTCTTTAGAACAGAACTGAATCTTGTCCTAACAGAATAAAAAGAGAAAGACAGAAATAATAAAGAGAATGGCATAATGCTTGATGAGGTTTCTTTCAGTCCACTAATCATCTTACTGGCAGACACAAATATCTGCTCGCTGCAGGAGACCGATCCATTAATAACAGAAGCGTACATGCCTCCTCTCCTAGTTCATCACTCACTCTCGATGATTTATTTCTCTTTTCTCAGTCTCACACGCTCAGCTTTCACAGCAGCGTAAGACCTCTGTGTGCTGCTCTCCTCTCGTCTGGTCTCACCTCATGCTTTCTCCTGTTTAAACTGTCAGATGTGAATGTATTTACTTCTCTCCTCCTCTGTTTTGCAATAGTCTGGTTGCTGTTTGGCAAGAATGCCTCATTGCACACACACACACACACACACACACACACTGTAAGACTATACCATTTAAGACTGGTTTGCCCTACTGAGCCAAACCACTGAATTATTAAGAACGAACTGGCTCCCCAAGATCCAGTGGAAAATAGACACTTCTGGAAAACAGCACACATGCATAAAAGAGTTCAGGTAATCTAGAATTCATTCTTTAAAATTCATACACACTGAGGCAGCTGTACCCGATAAAGTTTTATTATTGTTTTGTTGCTTTTTAATGATGGTGGTGTGGCCTAGTGGTTAAAGATCTGGATGTAAGTTCGAACCCCACAAGAGGGATTGAAGAATAATGACTATTGTGCTCTTGAAACTTCAAGTTGCTCCAATAAGACTATAGATCAAAGCATAAGATAGATTCATATAAATCATATGTATATGTCAGCTAAAAAACTTTTGATCATGCCAAATTCTAGCTTGCATAAAACTTGTAAATCAGATCATCAGAACTTTGTACTGTACGTCAGCACAGTTCCTGAGAAAACAGCAGGATATAACATGTCTGAGTAATCGATTATAAATCGATAACGTTAACAGCTGTAAAATATATGTCATGATCAACAAGATGATTTTATCTGTTTTTATATGACTATATTGCTATGTTTATGTTCAACTTTTTGATTTGTATTCTAAAATGTTGTATGGTTTATCACAGCTCGTCGGTATATTCATGTATAATAAATACTCATATAAAAATACATTTTTAATAATTGCATTTTTATTATTTTTAAGAATTATTTTTTATTTGTACTCTCATTCAGCAAGGGTTAAATTGTTTTAAAAAGTCACAGTAAAAACGTAAAAATGTATCACAGAAAAATATTATCACGGTTTTCACAAAAATATTAAGCAGCACAATTGTTTTCAACATTGATAATAATAAGATATGTTTCTTGAGCAGCAAATCAGCATATTAGAATGATTTCTGAAGGATCATGTGACACTGAAGACTGGAGTAATTTACAGCTTTGCATCAAAGAAATAAATTACATTTTAATATATATTCAAATAGAAAACAGTTATTTTAAATTGTAATATTATTTATTTCACATTATTATTGTTTTTACTGTATTTTTGATACAGAAGCATTAGAGACTTTTCTTTCAAAAACATAAAAAAAAATCTTACAGACCCCAAACATTTGAACAGAAGTGAATATTATATATGAAAATACCCTAAATCATAGATTAGAAACTTTATTTTATTTTAATTTTTCACTTCCCCTAGTTTTATCGTATGTGAAAGAGTGGCTAAGTAGTCTTCAAAATTCACCTGTTGTGGTCCATAGAATAAAGAAAGTTTGGCTTTGGATCATATGTGAGTAAATGATGGCATAATTTTTATTTTTGGGTGAACTGTCCCTTTAAGGACAAACACTTTAGAGGCTTTATGAAATCTCAAGGGCCAGTGGTTTGAGACCCCTGCTCTAAATCTTACACTTTCTTGACAGATCTCAGAATAGGGCATGTTTCTCAATTCAAGACCTCCGCCTCAGTTTATTTGTCATTGATTTGTTGTTAAAGAATTTCTCAAGCCTGAAGTCACGCTCTCACTGAGTCACTGCCGTCCTCCTCTGGTTGGCCATGTATGGCCAGACATGCATAAGCAGTGGCTCGTAGAAAAACAGCGGGGCGGGAGCTCAGGGAGAACAGTGAAATGAGAGGAGGACCATCAGTAGGTGGATGTGGTTTAGTCTTTGAATTCACCAATCTTTAACCCCCGTGCTGTGAAATATCACCTTATGGCCACAAAAGGCTGACTGCCTATTCAAACGCACTTTAGTGAAGGCAGCCAAAAGTGAGCCGGGCCTCTGCACACAGTCTGTACTTCACCATAGAAACCCTTGTCAACCAGGAAGTCCTGTAGTGGTGGAGCGAGAGAGAGAGAGAGTGAGAGTGAGTGAGAGTGCATGCGTGTGTCAGTATGTGAGAAGGACTTAACAGAGGTGAAGCAGACGGGTGCATAAAACAGTGAGAAAGAGAAAGAACTGACTGGGAAAGCTGACAGAGAGAGAGAAGAAAAGTACACAAAGAGAAGGTTGAACCTGAAAGGTTATTTCATACAAAGCAGACCAAGCAGCACTTTAGGAATTGTGTGTGTCGTCCTGGGAAATCTGTGCGTGGCTGCTGTCACACACTTACACACTCACATAAACCGGTGAGTTGATTTTTCTTCCATGTGACAGCCTGTTAGTGTGAGTTTAATTGTAAAACAGTCAAATGATCATGTACAGCGACTCATTTATTCATGCAGTTATTCTGTTTGGCAGGGCTGTGTTAAAGCAGTAGCCCGCAATACGTCTGAAGTTGAGTCTTAACTCTCTTTGAAGGATTAAGGGTCTTTGGTGGGATTTAGGAAGTTTTCAAAGCAGCGGGAAAGAGCATAAATGCTACAGAAAAGCCCAAATCTGGTGTCACATATGGTGTTCTGCTTTCATATTTCTATGTGTGTTTAAAACACTTTGCTTTTGAGTGGCTGGACTTCATTGAGACAGTTAGTTGTTGTTTTGTCTGTACTGAATTTGCCTGTTTAGAGTGGTGTGATTTGTTTGACGTTTGATTATTACAGTCTGACCTCAAATTCATTTGGTCCATGTACCGAGGTTGTTACTTTATGATTTAAGATCCACAGGACAAAAACAAATATTTCAACTCATGATTTAATGTTTTAATTGTACAGTTTAGATGTACAAAATAAAAAAGTGGTTTATGTTATTAAAGTTATGTTTTAAACAAGTTGTCATTCATTTTTGAGGCATTTTAAGTGATGTTGACTGCATCAATAAGACTGGCTGAAAGCACTAAAAGATGCGCTTATAAATTATATGCTATACTATTTTGTTTAAATTAATGTAAAATAAAGTATAAAATGAATTTAGGCATCACATTCTTATAATGTACAGTTTAAAAACTGGATTGCCATTCTGAGATCTGCTCAAAATAAATTTTCTGTGATGAGAGTTTAGCATTATGTACATGACAATGTTAATGTGTTTGGTCTTGGCGGAATAGATATGCTATGCTGCTGCTGCTGAGACTTGCTACTGCCAATAAATCCACAACATGCTGCTGTGAGCATGTAAGAAATACTGCTGCTGCACATATACTGTATATGAAAAAACCCTAGTGTGACCCTGGACCACAAAACCAGTCTTAAGTCACTGGGTTATATTTGTAACAATAGCCAAAAATACATTGTATGGGTCAAAATTATTGATTTTTCTTTTATGCCAAAAATCATTTGGACATTAAGTAAAGATCATGTTCCATAAAGATATTTTGTAAATTTCCTACTGTAAATATATCAAAACTTAATATTTGATTAGTAATATGCTTTGCTAAGAACTTAATTTGGACAACTTAAAAGGCGATTTTCTCAATATTTTGATTTTTTTGCACCCTCAGATTCCAGATTTTCAAATAGCTGTATCTCGGCCAAATATTGTCCTATACATACAAACCATACATCAATGTAACAAACCATAAATCAATGGAAAGCTTATTTACTCAGCTTTCAGATGATGTATAAATCTCAATTTCAAAAAATTGACCCTTATGACTGGTTTTGTGGTCCAGGGTCACGTACATGAAATCATCCCATAGCTGATCTATACAGGTGGAGCTGGGGAAGGCGGAGGGTTTCTGAAGCCCACTGCAACTGCTACAGCAAGCACTAGCTGAGTATTTGAATGTTGAGCTGCAAGCTCATTGGCTGCTGATACGAAAAGAAACCAATCAGCTGCACCATGTGAATAATTATGTCATTGTCACATTGAGTTAGAATCTGGAGTTTCATGATAGAACTTTGTATTTAACAGTGGTTTTAAATAATTAGTGTTTTAAAAATTACCCTTAAAATGGCATGAAATAGAAATTCACTGTATTTTCTAAATGCATCTTATTGTGAAAAATTCATCTGTACAGGTTTAATATCTTTTTTTTTTATATATAATTTTAAATCAAAATGACATAACTGGATCTTCTGGTATAACAACTTATAAAGACTTCTCTTCTTTAATAATTTAGTCTGCATAAACTGCCCCTTTTCTTACAATTGACTGCAAGGTCGCATTCGGATCTCCATTTAAAGGTGCAGTGTGAAATATTTAGGAGGATCTATTGAAAGAAATGCAAAATAATACACACAACTATGTTTTCAGAGGTGTATAAAAACCTTACTGAACCGTTATGTTTTTATTACCTTAGAATGAGCAAATTCTATCTACATACACCGTGGGTCCCCTTATATGGAAGTATCTATTTTGTGCCACCATGTTTCTACAGTAGCCCTAAATGGATAAACTGCTCTATAGAGCGCTTTTTGTCATTGTGTTGTTCTCGTGAATGTTACAATGATGAACAAGTAAAAATAATATTCACAATAACATATCAGTTTACTGAATAAATAAGTAAATATAATTCCTTAATTTACCTTTGTAAAGAAACGTCATTGCTTGACTGGCTACTCTCTGCTGTCTCAGACGGCGACATCTTTGTCCTGTGTTGGCCACCATAGCTTCTCTATGTGCAATTCACAACCCCACCGCTAGATGACGCTAACATTTACACACTGCACCTCTAATCAACATCCGAAGCATAGAACTGTGTCCCCGTCCTACATTTTGTATTTTCCGATAATCTGCTACACAACGCAACAATATGGAAAAAATATCTTAAAGTGAGCGTTAGATGATGCCAAAGGTAATCTCACAGTAAAAATAAGAAATTAACATGAAAAATTAAAAATGCAATATCGGCCAATACCGATAAATTAAAAAAATCTTACATAAACTGACATATTGTGGTTCCAATATACTTTGTATCCCTTAGAAAATGATATGATATCAGATATCAAGCTAACATCAAGACTGAAATAAGTATGTATGATGTGATAAGAGGTCAAACTGCTCACATATTCCCATTGTTAGGTTTAGGGTTAGATGTTTTCCCATAGTGCTCCTCTAGTCAATGACTGACAGCTTATATCTCAATGAATATGACCTGCATTTTTACATGTCTGTCTGGGTGTTTCCCACCGTTGTAAGGCAAATGAGAGCAGACTTCAGTGTCAGCTCCTATAGTCTGTGTTCCAGTGACAAAAGCATGGAGTGAGTCAGTGTGTGACAGACCAAAGGCTCTCCTGTCAGGTCCATCAGAAAGCCCTCAGCAGCACACACTGATCTCTCTGAGAATATTCTCACATGCTACGTGTGTGCGTGAGTGTGTGCACGAGTGCTTTAGTACCCATTACATAAGCATATTATGGGGGGCCCTCATGGTATGGGGCATTTCCCAGCCTCTGATCTATAGATAAGGGTACAAAAAAGGTAATTTTCTTTACGGAGAGAGCTCTTGCTGATTAGAATCGTCTTCAAAAGGTTCATACAGGTGTTTCATGACCTCCACGCTTTGTAGAGTGTTGTTGATTTTGGATGGTCCGTGTGGAGGAGCACATTTTGGCTCATAGCTGTCAAATTGTTTGTGGGATCCATCCCAACTGAGTCGAGCGATGGACGACCATACATGGTGATCAGGTGGACCTGCTGCTGATTAATGTTTGTATCATGTAATAACGGGAGATTGTAAACAGACGCACAGCAGAGCCTTGTATGGCATCCGCTTGCATCCATCAAAAGATCGAGCGTAACAGACCTGAAGAGTAAGCAGTGAAACAGATGAGAGGGATTTTGAAGGACTTAATGGCCTTTGCTTTGTTCTGCTGTTCTTGTTATTTTTAATTTTAAAATACTTTATTTTATTCCACTATTACGTAAATGCAGAGACAACTATAAGAATGCCATTTATTGGATGATTTTCCTAAAAAGTGTAACTTATGAAATCTTTCTCACAATATCGCTTATAGTTATAGTTTATAGTTTGATGTCCAGGTGTTTGTCCTCCATCTGTGGCGTGGGCTGTCTCAGTTTGGTTCAGCAGGAACTGTTTGTTTGGACATATCTGTATCATCTAAACATTGCTGTTTGTTTGAGCATCCGACCAGGGGTGCATTTCCCAAAAGCAACTATGTTTGTTCCGTCGTTACCAATAGAGTTCAGAGGAACTTGTGATCTAACAGTGCTTTTGGGAGATGCACCCCAGCCTGGCACAGCAACAGCTTGACCAGTGGAGTGAGTTTGGGGTGGGGCTACCTGTTTGTTCAACCAATGGCAGAAGGGGGAATTGTTTAAAATCAGTTTGAAAACAATCATTATTTTCATAATTATGACAGAAATTATCACAGATAATTACCACAGAAATGACGCTTTAAATATTTGTCATTGTAATTTTCTTTCTGTGTCTCTGTGTTTTTAAAGCCCAAAGTATACTTCAGTTTTGAAACAGCTAAATGTATAGCTTTTTAAACTATGCTTTTTATTTGATAGCATGTGTGAACACAGTTGGTTGATGTGGGGGATGCTGAAGGACTTGTTAGTTGTTTACTTTGTTCTGTAGTTTTTGTTTTAAAATACTTTCTCTTTTTCCACTATAACATGCAGAAACGACTATAAGAACTATATTTCTCACAATATCGCCTCAGAGTTTGATGCCCAGGTGTTTGTTCTTGTAGGTTGTTTTAGTTTGGTTCAGCAGGGACTGTTTGTTTGGACGTATCTGTATTATCTAAACATTGCTGTTTGTTTGAGCATCTGACCAGCCTGGCACAGCAACAGCTCAGCCAATAAAGTGAGTTTGGGGCGGGGCTACCAATGTGCTCAACCAATGACAGAAGGGGGGAGTTTTCAAGAAACCAGTTTTAAAACAGCCATTATTTTTGCAAATAGTTTTTTGCACAGATATGACACTTCTCTGCTTTAATTATTTGTCATTATAATTTTCTTTCTGCATCTCTGTGTTTCTAAAGCCCAATATATTGTTCAGTTTTCAGTTTTTCCATACATTCAGCTGAATGTATACGGCCTTTCAACCTGCCTTTAATTTGATAGCATGTGTGAACACTGTTGTTTGGGGGATTTTGAAGGACTTATTGGATGTTTGCTTTGTTCTGTAGTTTTTGTTATTTTTAATTTTAAAATGCTTTCTCTTATCCACTATAACATGCAGAGATAACTATAAGAACTATATTTCTCACAATATCGCCTCAGAGTTTGATGTCCAGGTGTTTGTCCTCCATCTGTGGCGTGGGTTGTCTCAGTTTGTTTCAGCAGAGACTGTTTGTTTGGACATTTCTGCATGTGTTATCTAAACATTGTTGTTTGTTTGAGCTTCTCCACAAGGCTGGCATAGCAACAGTTCGACCAATGGAATGAGTTTGGGGCGGGGCTACATTTTTCATCTTCAACCAATGGCAGAAGGGGGGAGTGTTCAGTAAAACCTATTTGAAAACAATCATTATTTTTGCAATTATGTTTCGCACAAAAATTATGCTTTTCTGTTTAAATGTTTGTTTAATTTTTTTCTCTCTCTTTTCTGTGTTCTTGCATTTGTTTCTAATGCCCAAGTAAGTAACCCAATTTTGATGCAAATTCTAGTGAATGCATACAGATGAACTCACAGCCTTTCAAACTATAACTTGATAGTGTGCATGAACATGCATTTGACACATGCACTACAAAGCTTCATTTTTGTCCAGTGTCTGTGCTTTTTCTCTCCAGAAGTTATGACCAATAAAATATATTTGAAATATATTTAAAGTTACAGGTC
Source organism: Aspiorhynchus laticeps (assembly GCA_023376895.1). Taxonomy (NCBI): domain Eukaryota; kingdom Metazoa; phylum Chordata; class Actinopteri; order Cypriniformes; family Cyprinidae; genus Aspiorhynchus; species Aspiorhynchus laticeps. Next base: position 12,101,505 of record CM041804.1, read on the forward strand.
TCTCTTAACCCCTTACTCAAGCACTTGTGGCCATCTGTTATTGCGTCTTCAGTAGTTTGTTGTTCTTTCTCATCTGTTTCTTTTTCGAGTGTGAAACAACAGCCCGAGCCAGTGTTGCCACCTTGTTGTAGACAAACTAATTAGTGCAAAGAAGCTCAAGATGCAATTGCGAGCTGAGCGTACAGAGTTAGAAAAATCAGACAATTAGGACCAAAGTCTTGGCAGCTTGGCTGTGTACACTTTGACATAAATGGTGGTGGATGTCATGCAGTGTGCCATTGTTTTACATGAGATCTCACTGGGATCATATCGCCCAGTCAGACAAGCAAAAATTGTAAAAGACTGTAAAAATCATACAGTGTGGCCCTCGAGTAAGTGATATGATCTAGACATGATGTCAGATCTTTTGGCTCAATCTTGCCTCATACTGTGCTGTGTCTATCTACTCGCTTTTATCTCTCAAACACACACACACACACACACACACACACACTGACCCCCCCCCCACACACACACATAACATCTCTTTGTTTTAACAGCACAGAAGCAGAAAAGCTCTCTCAGCCATTTACCTTCATTTGATAAACAAAGTAGCACAAGATTCATGTGACTCATTCAGATGTTATCAGACAATGGAGAAGATTGCTGATCAACCATGTATGAGGATTAAGACAAAATATTCTATTTTGCATTTATGATATCAGTATGAAATACATAATTCATGTGTAATTCAATAAAATTAATTCATCATTCAGAAAAAAATCACATTTGTCTATTTACTATAGCCAAAGCTATTTTGATACTTAAGCTACATGTAAAGTGTATGGATTTCATTGTATTGCATATAACATACCATGCAAAAATCATCTGCAAATGACTTTTAATCCACTGCACTGGTGTTTTCTTATATAATGCAAAGACATCGATAGACATTTAAGTATGTCCTAAGTGTCCGCCACTGAATATGTGCACAAAATACTAATTATGTAATGGATGTGAATCTAGTGTAAACATATACACTGAATTGAGAGGAACAGTTAATTACTCATCTTGAAAGTATACTATACTGTATCTGCTGATATATTTATATAAACTACATGATGGAATGATCATCTTCTCCAGAGCAACAAACAAACCGCCCATGCTCAGGACATTTTCCAAATGCCTTCGTGAAAATGAATGGAGATGCAGGATAGAGTTCATCTGATCACTCGCTGGGGAATGGTGTGCAAGTGCTCTTATTGGACAGTTGTGATTCACCAATATGGTCAAAAATGTGGTGAATTTGAGACAGTTCTTAGCAAAGGTCTTCACATGGTTTCAGTGACTCATGGTTATTCAGTGAGTCTGTTAATGATTGAATGGACACTTTTACAGGCTCCAAAGAAGTTATAAATGTCTACATATTCTGTGTGACCCTTCACTTTGGTGTCTTTCCAATAAGAACAAAAAAAAAGGTCATTATTTGGCTATAGTCACTCATCACCTGAGTTTTGAGGTGAAAATGTGACCAGAGAGAGAATATGATTTCAGGAATCTTATCTGGTTCTTAAAGTCACATCAGTTGATTCGTGAATCAAATCTATGATTAGTAATTTTTGTGTGTATTACCTGCACATGTATGTCATTTGATTCATTGAAGGGTTTCTCACACTGAAGAATGAACTTGCTATTGTTACAAAGGTCAACTGGACAAATTTGACAAGTTTTTGTCTCTGGATTTTGACACAGGAACAATGAAATCTTGTCAGTACAGTTCTGTCTTCAGCTCAGCTATTGTGGCTATTGATAAAAGCGTAGTTAAACTCATCCACAAAAGCAGAACCGTTTAGCCTCAAACTGACCTGTGCCTCTTTTGACCTTTGATCTTTGGACAATGATGTCATGATCCAAACTGCTGTCAACAAGACAAATGAATCACCATTCCATTCCTTTTTTTACTCAGTATTTTCCTGTAAAAAAATCAAAACATCCTTAAAAGATTTTAAGATGACTTAAGAAGCAAAATTATGTAATACGATCAGGCCGTTTCAGAATTTTTATATATTTAAAAAAGAATCTGCTCAAGTGCGAAATGAATCCAATGTTTTTAAGTACTTAATTGCTTGTTAATTTATAATCTAAATAGCATAAACTCGTAACATCAAATAATACACAAGTTAAAATTGTAATTTTAATATCTTAGTCAACACATCAAAATAAGTGTACTTATATGTGGCTCAGTGGTAGAGCATTGCGTTAGCAGCGCAAAAGGTCGTGGGTTCGATTCCCAGGGAACACACATACTGATAAAAAAATGTATAGCCTGAATGCACTGTAAGTCGCTTTGGATAAAAGCGTCTGCTAAATGCATAAATGTAAATGTAAATGTATAAAGCACAACAAAATATTATAAAATTGATTTAAAATGTAAAACTTTTAATATGACACTTTAAAAAAACATGTTTGTCATAAATACACACTTTGACTTTAATGTTATTTTAGTTGCAAGTACAGTACAAAAGTACACTGCAATATTGTACAATTAAGCACACTTTTTTTAAAAAGCAGATATACATGTTTAGATATTTTAACTGGAAAATAAAATAAAAGCGCATGTTAAGACGTTTATTTTTATCAAGATCAGACTCTTTGACCACTCAAATTTGAAGTATTCTTTGGTTCGTAGATGTGCTGAAACAAGTAGCTTTAACCACGCAAGCCTTGGTCACTGTAAACAATTTGCAGATTGTATTTATCTTATCAAATGCAATCATGTGAGCGCTAAAACAAGCTGTCACGAGCACCGTTGCACTAGCAGTTATCATTATCTTTATCATTATTAGCAGTTACTCATTATCTTTGAGGAATGATGTGTCTCCTACAGTATATTCAGTCCACTCTTACCAAAAACTCATAATGTCTTGATAAAGATGGGCCGAGGATCACCAGTTTGCCAACAAATACGTGAGAAAATTATTGAAATGTTTAAAAACAATGTTCCTCAAAGAAAGATAGGAAGAGATTTGGATATTTCACCTTCAACAGTGCATAACATAATTAAAAGATTCAAGGAATCTGGAGGAATTTCAGTGCGTAAAGGACAAGGGCGCAAGCCTAAGCTGAACAACCGTGATCTCCGATCCCTCAGACGGCACTGCATCAAGAATCGTCATTCATCTATAAGCGATATCACCACATGGGCTCAGGACTACTTTGGCAAACCTTTGTCAAGTACCACAATACGTAGTTACATCCACAAATGCCAGTTAAATCTGTACTGTGCCAAAAGGAAGCCCTATGTTAACAGTGTCCAGAAGCGCCGTCGACTTCTCTGGGCTCGGAGGCATCTGGGATGGACCATCACACAGTGGAAACGTGTACTGTGGTCAGATGAATCAGTATTTCAGGTATTTTTTGGGAGGAATGGACGCCGTGTGCTCCGGACCAAAGAAGAAAAGGATCATCCAGACTGTTACCAGCAACAAGTCCAAAAGCCAGGGTATGGGGTTGTGTCAGTGCCCTTGGCAAAGGTAACTTGCACTTCTGTGATGGCACCATTAATGCTGAAAAGTACATTGAGATTTTGGAGCACAATATGCTGCCTTCAAGAAGACATATTTTCCAGGGACGTCCATGCATATTTCAACAAGACAATGCAAAACCACATTCTGCACACATTACAAAGTCCTGGCTGCGGAGGAAGAGGGTACGGGTACTTGACTGGCCTGCCTGCAGTCCCGACCTGTCTCCAATAGAGAATGTGTGGCGCATTTTGAAGCACAAAATGCGACAACGAAGACCCCGTACTGTTGCCCACCTTAAGACTTGTTTGCAGGAAGAATTGGACAAAATTACACCTGAAACACTTCATCACTTGGTGTCTTCAGTCCCTAAACGTCTTTTAAGTGTTGTGAAAAGGAATGGCAACATTACAAAGTGGTAAATGCTTTACTGTCCCAACTTTTTTTGGAATGTGTTGCAGGTCTGAATGACAGGAAAGGATGTATATTTACAAATTACATGAAGTTGACCAGACAAAACATGACATATTTTGTGTTCATATTGTCTGCAATGAAATACAAGTCAAAGTAAATTTAGAAATCACTAATTTCTTTTTTTATTTGCGTTTTCCATACTGTCCCAACTTTTTCTGATTTGGGGTTGTAAACTACATGATGGAATGATCATCTTCTCCAGAGCAACAAACAAACCGCCCACGCTCAGGACATTTTCCAAATGCCTTCGTGAAAATGAATGGAGATGCAGGATAGAGTTCATCTGATCACTCGCTGGGGAATGGTGTGCAAGTGCTCTTATTGGACAGTTGTGATTCACCAATATGGTCAAAAATGTGGTGAATTTGAGACAGTTCTTAGCAAAGGTCTTCACATGGTTTCAGTGACTCATGGTTATTCAGTGAGTCTGTTAATGATTGAATGGACACTTTTACAGGCTCCAAAGAAGTTATAAATGTCTACATATTCTGTGTGACCCCTCACTTTGGTGTCTTTCCAATAAGAACAAAAAAAAGGTCATTATTTGGCTATAGTCACTCATCACCTGAGTTTTGAGGTGAAAATGTGACCAGAGAGAGAATATGATTTCAGGAATCTTATCTGGTTCTTAAAGTCACATCAGTTGATTTGTGAATCAAATCTATGATTAGTAATTTTTGTGTGTATTACCCGCACATGTATGTCATTTGATTCATTGAAGGGTTTCTCACACTGAAGAATGAACTTGCTATTGTTACAAAGGTCAACTGGACAAATTTGACAAGTTCTTGTCTCTGGATTTTGACACAGGAACAATGAAATCTTGTCAGTACAGTTCTGTCTTCAGCTCAGCTTTTGTGGCTATTGATAAAAGCGTAGTTAAACTCATCCACAAAAGCAGAACCGTTTAGCCTCAAACTGACCTGTGCCTCTTTTGACCTTTGATCTTTGGACAATGATGTCATGATCCAAACTGCTGTCAACAAGACAAATGAATCACCATTCCATTCCTTCACTAATAATAATGCCAGTGGCTTGCATTCAACATGCTTCACTGCAAAAAAAAGTTTTTTTACTCGGTATTTTCCTGTAAAAAAATCAAAACATCCTTAAAAGATTTTAAGATGACTTAAGCAAAATTATGTAATATGATCAGGCCGTTTCAGAATTTTTATATATTTAAAAAAGAATCTGCTCAAGTGCGAAATGAATCCAATGTTTTTAAGTACTTAATTGCTTGTTAATTTATAATCTAAATAGCATAAACTCGTAACATCAAATAATACACAACAGTTAAAATTGTAATTTTAATATCTTAGTCAACACATCAAAATAAGTGTACTTCTTATAAAGCACAACAAAATATTATAAAATTGATTTAAAATGTAAAACTTTTAATATGACACTTTAAAAAAACATGTTTGTCATAAAAACACACTTTGACTTTAATGTTATTTTAGTTGCAAGTACAGTACAAAAGTACACTGCAATATTGTACAATTAAGCACACTTTTTTTAAAAAGCAGATATACATGTTTAGATATTTTAACTGGAAAATAAAATAAAAGCGCATGTTAAGACGTTTATTTTTATCAAGATCAGACTCTTTGCTGACCACTCAAATTTGAAGTATTCTTTGGTTCGTAGATGTGCTGAAACAAGTAGCTTTAACCACGCAAGCCTTGGTCACTGTAAACAATTTGCAGATTGTATTTATCTTATCAAATGCAATCATGTGAGCGCTAAAACAAGCTGTCACGAGCACCGTTGCACTAGCAGTTATCATTATCTTTATCATTATTAGCAGTTACTCATTATCTTTGAGGAATGATGTGTCTCCTACAGTATATTCAGTCCACTCTTACCAAAAACTCATAATGTCTTGATAACAGATAAATTGGCGTATTTAAACACTTACAGTTAAAACATGCCAACTTGTGGCCAAAGAGCATCTGCAATAACTTATCATACCCAGCATAAAACATGTGACTCAGTATTATGTAAGAGCTGTTCACGTTTGTTTGAATTGTGGTGCACTTCTTCCCTACTGAAGTCACTGGATCTGCTGAGTGGACGAGTGGAGCTCATTCACTAATGTTTCATAGGTCACTCAATCATACCAGAGACTTGGACTTCGTAACTGGTGACTTTGGCCTAAAAGAATTCAACCAGAAATGTCATCATTTGCTCATCCTCATGCTGTTCCAAACCTACAGTATATGGGTTTCTTCCATGACACAAAAGGGAAATGTACTTCAACATGCAGTTACAATTAATGAGGACTGAAGTTTTTAAGTTTCCAAAAGGACTCAAAGCATCATAAATGTGGTCCATATAACTCATACACTGTATTCCAAGTCAAACTAGGCTATAGTTTTATGTGTTATGCACTGATAATCTTGCCCTCAGTGAGCTGTTAACTTTAAAATGATACAAATCAAAATAATGATTTGAGCTTGTGATGGAATCATATTCCATCAGTAAACCTTACAGTATATATAGGGCATAAGCCATATGAACTACTTTTATGGATGTTTATGGTAATTTTGGAGCTTGACAGCCCCCATTCTCATTCACTTTTATTATATTGAAAAAAGTGACCAGGATGTTCGCCGAAAAGTCACTTTTATATTTCACGGAAGAAAAAAAATCACTTGGTTTGGAACGGCAAGCGGGTGAGTAAATGATGACATAACCTTCGTTTCTATGTGAACTATCCCTATAAAGTTCCCTGTGGAAAACATTATTTCACTTTACTAAAAGTCTTGGATTCCCACAGAGTTTGAGCATGTGGATAGTTTTCATTGCTATTTAAAAAGAATATAAAAGAAAGTGATTCTGTGATTCGGCTGGTAAATTGTTATCTCTATATAAAACCATCTAAAGGCGGATGGAAACATCAGTGGATGTGACACAGGAAACGTTTCAACGATGATGTCATTGGGAGTATGCACTGAAAAAAATAAAAAATGTTTACATCAAAGTTAACCGGTTTTATTTGAGTCAGAAATATCACTGAATCAACCTATATACTAGTGCTGTCAATCGTTAAAAAAATGTAAGGGGTCATATGATGCGATTTCAAGTTCTCCTTTCTCTTTGGAGTGTTACAAGCTGATTGTGCATAGATAAGATCCCTAAAGTTGCAAAGACTAAAGTCTCAAACCCAAAGAGATATTCTTTATAAAAGTTAAGACTCATCCACACCCCCCTAAAATGCCTCATTCAAACACGCCTCCACATGTCTACGCCACGATGTGGAAATATTTGCGTAATGCCGCCCAAATGTGCATACAAAGAAAGAAGGTGTGGTTTCAGTAACCGCAGTTGTGTTGATGCAGCCATGTCAGGAAGACGCTGTGTGTTTCTATGCGAAAGCAAAAGCACTTTATTTGGCCTTCCGAAAGTAGATGCAATTAGGAATCATTGTTGAGATTTGTTTACAACACAACAGCACAACCCAAATGTTCGAATTTGTGCAACGCATTTTATGGACGACAGTTTCGTAAACCTAGTAGAGTACAAGGCTGGCTGTGCACGAAGGCTATTTCTAAAAAAAAAAAAAAGGGTCAATTTCGACTTTGCTATGACAATCTGGCGCTTCTGAATCAGCGACTGTAAGTATGTTTTGTTATTAGTTCAAGTATTTGCTATTGACTATTCAAATGCGGACACACACACGTAACGCGTCGTGTGTGTGTGTGAGGGGAACAGGGTCACATCACAGCAGAGTGTACAGCCTGTCAGAAATCATCTTAACCGTGGTTTGTGTACTGCAAATACCAGCCTGGTCTCATGTTCATACGTAGGTATTAATACGCAACATTTACAAGCACAAAACGTACATTTTTGTACTTTTTTATTGATGCTAAAACGTACAATTTAGACGTATTTCAACGGTTAAAATGTACAAATCGATACGTATTTTTAGACATATTCGTATCAATGCATTTTTATCGTTTTATCAATAAGCGATTTAGATTTTTAGACCCCTTAACCTACCCCCAAACCTAAACCTACCCATTTTAGAAGGGAATATGCATTTTACAATATAAACATTTTATATAATAAGCAATTTAAATGATTTTAGAGTCCCTTAACCTACCTACCCTAAACCTTAAACCTACCCTATTATAGCAAATGTAAAAGGATATAAAACGCAATTGACAGAGATAAATGCAGGAAAACAACCATTTATTTATTGTAACAATGTCAAAAGCACTTACCAAAATGTAATCCAAATGACGATGCGCTTGCAGCCGCACTCCTACTCTCAATACAAGGTTTTAGGACAGAGCGAATTTCTGTTAATCAGCTGATAAATATTACAGATATTTCATGACTCTCGCTACATCGATGAACATGCGACATGCTACGCATCATTTAATTATTTACTTGCAAAACGATGTCAAAAGCATCTGACCAAAGCAGTAGATCCAAATGAGCGATGCGATTGCAGCCTGTCGTAAAGTCCTGTCGTCTTGAAGCGGAATACAGTAGGTTGATGTCGTAACGAGAGTCAGTCAGCGCGGATTTGTGTCAGGAATGCTGCTGATGTATGTTAATCACTGAAAATATTATCCAGATTATTTTCCTGATCTGGATTACAGCGCACAAATAAAATTGTTTCATTTCGTAATTATATTGCAGTTTTGGTGTTTTTTATGGTTCTATTGTCAGCCACAGCATGTCGGAGAAAACACTTTTGTGGCCCATGGCAAACAAAGTAAACATTACATGACAAGTAAAGGTTAAACGATTTCAAATGTTATTTATTTTAAGGTTTAAAGTGAAGTCTTGTTTAACATTGTTATTTATTTAGTCATTTAGCAGACGCTTTTATCCAAAGCGACTTACAAATGAGGACAATAGAAGCAATCAATTGAAGTATTAAAATAACTAAAAACAGATCCAAAACTAAAAGCTAAAACTTTATAAATACTACCTATACACATTTTAAAAATAAATAGATTAGATAAAAATGACAAATGCATACAACAAAATTTCAAAACTTAACATTTAAATGAAAAACAAAAAATAAAGCTAAAAACAGTTCAAAATATTAAAGAACAAAAGGTATGATTATAATAATGATTCTAACATAACACTAAGCCAAACACCAAAAAAAAACCTATATGTGTATGTACAACCACACACATAAATGCATACATATACACACACACACACACACACACACACACACACACACACACACACACATACATACAGTATATATATATATATATATATATATATATATATATATATATATATATATATAAAATTTCATTTCCTTTTATTTTGTTGAAGTATTAAAATAACTCAAATTAAATAAAATTAAAACTTAATAAAAGACCTATACAGACATAATAAATTCTTTGCCTCCACGTCATGCATTAAAATCCTTTAATGCATGGCTAGCCGTTGATTGTCCCTTAATTGGCTGCTATTACTTTAAGAGCTGCCACTGCTGAATGTGACGCAGATCTGACACACATGCTCGTAGTTTCATTCGTGCTTTAATATGAAATGATACAGGCTATAGCACAGTATAATGGCTGACAGGACAGGAAAATTAGTTTTTACTGACATATGACCTGAAACTTCTCACCTGACCACAGTTCACTGTTGTTCTGCTGAAGCAAAGTGGAGTGTGCGTCTGAAAAGTCTCCTGTTTGAAGTGCTCGTAAATACATTCTGCGTCTAAATAAATTAAATTCTTGTCAAGAAAAAAGAGATAGAAGCAGCAGTTGTGAGTACTGATGGGGTGGTCAACCCTAGCCCCGTTAAATATTTTCAACACTGTTAAACTGGAAAATGTAATCACCTGTGTTAACCCGGTAATTTTGACAACACTATTAAATACATTAATTTAAAGTTTTGCCAACAAAACAAAATTGTATGGGTTCAATCAAGTAGAAATAGATTTTCAAGTTAACAATTGCAAGTCACCAGAAGTAACAGGGGAATGTGAATAGATTCTGTTGTGTCGGAGCTTGTCATGGGTCAGTATGAACCCAAATGTGTTGTTATCATTACACAACATAGATTAATCAATATAACATTGTATTTCAGGGCTATTGCAGTTTGTGGAATTAAATAGACCCTGTTATTGATGAAACCAATAAGAATGCAATTATACAGTGGAGTTTGTGGTTTATAGGGTTTTATTAAAAACAATCTGACTAAAGCAGCATTCGTCTGCATAGAGCATCACTGCAGCCTGATTTATCATCAACATATGCAAGTGATTTGACTGCAGTAATTAACTTACTGACCCCTGCAGTCTACCAGACATTCGTTAAGCAGAGTTTGTGTCCTAATCAAACCAGTTACTCATCACAGATGGTATGCGTGTTCCCTGCTTGGAGCTAAAGGCCGTAATGCTTAATAATGTTGGTGCCGGAACTCTTGGTGGCTCATAAAAAGCAGAACCCTGATTAAATGTTAATGATTTTTCATTTACGTCTTACAGATTTCCTGCATGCCTGTTCCTATAAAAAGAGATGAAATGCAGATAAGAACTAGATTAAGAGCAGATCAACAGTGTTTTGACATTTAGATTGTACTTTTCCCATGAAGCAGGCCAAAGTTTAACCTCAGAGCAATGCTTTGGTCTACCTATGTGTAGTCACAGCCTAAAAGATGTATATTTATTTCCTCTCATGTTGTTCCAAATCTGTTCTTTCGTATGCTGAACAAAAAATAAGATATTTTGAAGCTGTTTTTGTTTATACAATGAAAGTCATTGGGGTCGAAAACATAACTGAACCCCATTAACTTTCATTTGGTGGACAAAAAAAAGAAAGAAAGTCATACAGGTTTGGAATGACTTGAGGGTGAGTAAATTCAGGCAACATCTTCATTTTTGGGTGAACTATGCCTTTAAAGGTGCAATAAGTGATTGTCTTCAGAAACATTTTTTGTTATGCTGGTTGAAAGTCTCTTCACACCCCGATAGCAAGCATTGAGTTAAGTGGTCTAAATGTATTTATCTGTATTTATATATTCCGTGGAAGGTGAAGGACCAAGAAATGTTTGTCCAATCAAAACCCTCGTTCCTACCTGCCTGTCAACATATGTATTTGCATACCTCTGCACTCCCTGTTTGCACAGACAGGATACGTCATCAGCGCGGTCACGTACGCAGGCCAGACAGAGCGAGAATGCCAGAAAAGCATCAATCCTGGTATTTTTGTACTTTTACTAACTGTGCTATAAAGTTTTCTCACCGGTGAAGGGTGAATGACATGAGGTATTGTAGTAATGTTGTCTCTGGTCATTTGATCTGTTCGCATTCGTGCGCTCAGGAGGCGTGGCTTTGCACGGCGATTTGCAGGGTGGGTGGGATGTTCGCGTTCAGTGCTATCAGTCTAAAGTTAGCATTTTCCAAGATCTCCTACTGCACTTTTAAATAGACATTCAAAGACTGTTCAAAGCGTATTGTTCAGTACAGGCTTTCAAAAATCAAAAGCTCCATTCTGATTGGCTGATGTACATTTTTCCTGGAAGTCAGGATGCAGTGGTGTTTATGTGGTACTAGGATCCACTTTACTTTGTATTGCGATATGACGGTCTTTTCTGTAGATGATTATGGCTGTTTTATCTGTTTTACATGGCTAAATGTTTTTAAATGCCAAAACTTTGTTTAGATCATCCCCAGTAAATACTCTGCAGGTGACAAACACATGGCACAATATGGAGCTCAAAGACGTTCCCAGACATTGCAGGACAGGCCAGGCGTCCCCTCTTGTGCCAGTGACCTCAGAGTTGTGGGACGCGTGTCTGAAGTCATTGCCAAGTTTACAGAGTCCTCCACAGGGACATTCCTCATCCCACTCGTCCACATCATCCCAATGCCTCCCCCTTTATCACTTCATACTGGCTCTTCAAGCAAATACATTTCAGAATTGTGTGTTGTATACGAATATGCATTGGTAGAACTGTTTCTTGAGCAGCAAATCAGCATATTAGACTGATTTCTTAAGGATCATGTGACACTGAAGACTGTGATTTAGTAGATGTAGACCTATATAACTTCAAATGTAATTTTAGGATGTATAAACCATCCAGCACAGTACTGTATGTCCCAGATGAAAACAATGGACAAATCAGCTCTGCTACCCTGCTGTCAGAAGAATGCAACATTTATGCATTGCAGATGCTTGTTTGAGTTTTGTAATCTGCAAAAATTGCTTGGAGCGCTCAAAACAAACAGCAGTAATGCTCAATGTGTTCTGAGTAAGAGTCTGAGCATATTTCACCAATGGATCTCTGAGGGAGACGTGACCGTATTAGGTTGTGTTTCAGGAGTCCTCTCCCAACTCCTGAGAGAATGTTGTCGGGCGCTGTGCTCTCTCTTTCTCTCTCACACAGTGCTCATTTAGATAATGACGGTCTAAGGAGCCAACAGCATTGCAGTCCAGTCTACAATCTCTTCATTTGCATGTCAAGGCATAAATGTTTTGATTAAGAGAATTGTTGTTTCAGAATGCCACCTTTAAAGACAGTGGTCTCAAATTGACTAGTCAGTGGCTTGACTGAAAAACTAGTCAGCTAATTGGTATAATATATAAGCCCTGTATAAGATGGTTTTCATAGGGGGACTTACATTAGACACGTTCTTGTGTCCAAAAACAGCTAGGCTATACCAGTGCTTGTCAACCAGGGAAAACCTTCCCTGCCGGGGAGCACCAATTGTATAAACATTATTTAAATATGCACTACTATTCAAAAATTTGGGATCAGTTTGTTTATTTATTTAAGAATTCAATACTTTTTATTCAGCAAAAATGAATTAAATTGATCAAAAGTGACAGTAAAGACATTTATAATGTTAGAGAGATATCAATTTCAAATAAATGCTGTTCTTTTGAACTTTCTATTTATCAGTGAATCCTGAAAAAAAAGTATCATGGTTTTTAACACTGATAATAATAAGAAATGTTTCTTGAGCAGCAAATGAGCAAATTACGATTTCTGAAAGATTATGTGACACTAAAGACTAGAAATTTCAGCTTTGCCATCACATACGAACAGCTAAATTAGAGGTCAATAAGATAGTTTGAGACTTTTGTTCAGCAAGGATGCATTAAATTGATAAAAAGTGACAGTAAATACATTTATAATGTTACAAAACATTTCTATTTCAAATATAAATATTTAAAATAGACATAATAAACATATATTGATATAAAAAAGTACCAAACTTTTGAATGGTATGTATATGGCTGCAGCAAGAGAGTTGTAGAGTGCAAACTGTCTGAATGTTAAAGTAAAAAATTAACAAAATCCTTAAAATGCTCACTAAAAATGTAAAACTAAAATAAAAATCGAAAAGATAGTCAAACTTACTAATGCCCACCATGACCCATCCCTGATTTTGAGTGGCACAGGATTTAGTCCACTGACAGGTTCATACAGATGTATAATTACACACACACCCACATGCACACGGCTCTCTCTGTCTCCATACAGTACATGTGGAGACAGACACTACAATAAATCAACACTCCTTCACTCTCAGTTGTACCATTTCCGAACTGGCTATTGAGTATTATGGGTCTTTCTTTTATTTTGACTAAGTAACTCTTGATATATGACTTCACAAAGCATGTCAGTCTGCAACAAAGTTATTTCATAATTATAAATTCAAAAACAGGCAAAAGGTTGGGCATCTTTTTCTTTATTGTGAAACGTATGAATGAATGGGCTTAGTGTTTAATTCAATGCACTGAAATCGTTACCCTTTTACGAACTGAATTCAATTGACTGCTGAAGAGAATGAACATGAATGATTTGTTTGTAACACTATGACATGTCAAATACAGCTGTGATCCTTGCGTGTGTCACATGACGTCATGAAAGGGAAACGGACAGGATATTTGGGGTTTGCTATGAAAAACTATTTTGTTTTATGCTAAATTATGTGGATTTTGAAATGTTTTTGTAATTTTTTGTACACACCCTCACATGCCAAACCCACTTTCCTTTTATCATGTAACACAAAAGATGTTGTTTAGCAGGATGCCCTGGCAGTTATTTCACATACAATGAATGTGGATGATTCAACCAAACTCCAATGACAAAAAAGCACCAGCTTTAGGAAAGTAGTACTTTTGACTCATGCTAATGCTAGTCATGTAATGGCTTTTGTGAGGAACAGACACAATTTTTTTGTAGAAACATTAGCAATATTCACTTGCAAAACTTTTGTGTTTCTCAGAGAAAATCCGTGTTCACTTGAAAAATATTTGCGTTCCCCCAGAAACTTTGCATTTACTTGCAAACCTTTTACGTTGGCTTGCAAAACCTTTGCGTTCCCAGAAATTTTGAGTTTACATGCAAAACTTTTGCGTTCCCCCAAAAAGCTTTGTTCACTTGTAAAACTTTTACGTTTCCCAGAGAAACTTTGTCCCTTTCAAAATGTTTGCATTCCCCTTAAAAACTTTGTTTGCTTTCAAAAGTTTTGTGTTCCCCCAAGAAACTTCATGGTCACTCACAAAACTTTTGCATTCCCCTGAGGAATTTTGCATTCACCTGCAAAACTTTTGTTTTCCTGAGAAACTTTGCATTCACAAATTTGTTGACTTGCAAAACTTTTGCATTTCACCGAGAAACTTTTCGTTCACTTGCAAAAGTTTTGTGTTCCCTGAAGAAACTTTGCATTTACATGCAAAACTTTTGTTCCCCTAAAAATGTTTGTGTCCCTTTCAAAACTTTCGTGTTCCCCTAAAAAAACTTTGTTCACTTTCAAAACTTTTGTCCCCCCCAAGAAACTTCGTGTTCACTTGCAAAACTTTTGCTTTTTCCAGAGAAACTTTGTGTTTGTTCATGAAACTTTTGTGCAAAAGCAGTGCAATATAATATAATTTTTTTTCTAGTTCCATATTTTTTCAATCACCATGTCCCGTTAGCGGCTCTGTTGGTTGAAATGACATGAGGGTGAATAACTGACAGAAAAGTAATTTGTGAG